>JAVGWX010000006.1:116045648-116405648 GCA_036924085.1 Ariolimax columbianus | reverse complement strand
AACTTCAGAGACACATGATATCAAGTTTAAACCGTTAGCGAACTTTGGAGACACATGATATCAAGTTTAAACCGTTAGCGAACTTCAGAGACACATGATATCAAGTTTAAACCGTTAGCGAACTTCAGAGACACATGATATCAAGTTTAAACCGTTAGCGAACTTGAGAGACACATGATATCAAGTGTAAGCCGTTAGTGAACTTGAGAGGCATATGATATCAAGTTTAAACCGTTAGCGAACTTGGGAGACATATGATATCAAGTTTAAACCGTTAACGAACTTGGGAGATACAGAACATCAGCAGCAGGGATTGTCTAAATGGTCGAGATTTATATGGCAGCTGACGTGGATTTTCAATTATGTTGGTGATTACGATTTGGCTGAAATCCGCCGTATGGTCAAAGCATGCGCTAAAAGACGTGAGCTTTATGATAAGAGCCGTATCAGCGAAGCGCCGTAAAGCAGGGTTGCTTGTAGGTAGCTTCCACAAATGTCAGGATATTTTTGAACAAAACCATCACTCAAATACAGAAACATTTATCTGGCATGGACGGACACTCGCAGACCTGCTCTAGGGTGATGTGGCCTTGACACGAAAGATTTCACTTCCTCATTTATCATTTCGTATTTTTGGTGTGCTCATGATTTCAAAATAGAATTCAATCATCTTTCAGCGGTCCGACCGCTCACAGCAGCATGACATATCATTAAAACGTAGGAAGATCTTTATGTGCTTGTATGATTCTCTGCAACGTGAACCACAGATAACAGATCGACAGGGACATGATTTCTCTGAGCGTTGATATCTCACGGTATAAACAGAACAAGTGGTTGACACAATAAACAGAGCTAGGGGTTGACATAATAAACAGAGCTAGGGGTTGACATAATAAACAGAGCTAGAGGTTGACATAATAAACAGAGCTAGAGGTTGACATAATAAACAGAGCTAGAGGTTGACATAATAAACAGAGCTAGAGGTTGACATAATAAACAGAGCTAGGGGTTGACATAATACACAGAGCTAGGGGTTGACATAATAAACAGAGCTAGAGGTTGACATAATAAACAGAGCTAGGGGTTGACATAATAAACAGAGCTAGGGGTTGACATAATAAACAGAGCTAGAGGTTGACATAATAAACATAGCTAGAGGTTGACATAATAAACAGAGCTAGAGGTTGACACAATAAACAGAGCTAGAGGTTGACATAATTAACAGAGCTAGGGGTTGACATAATAAACAGAGCTAGGGGTTGACATAATAAACAGAGCTAGGGGTTGACATAAAAAACAGAGCTAGTGGTTGACATAATAAACAGAGCTAGGGGTTGACATAATAAACAGAGCTAGGGGTTGACATAATAAACAGAGCTAGAGGTTGACATAATAAACAGAGCTAGGGGTTGACATAATAAACAGAGCTAGAGGTTGACGTAATTAGCAGAGCTAGGGGTTGACATAATAAACAGAGCTAGAGGTTGACATAATAAACAGAGCTAGAGGTTGACATAATAAACAGAGCTAGGGGTTGACATAATAAACAGAGCTAGAGGTTGACATAATAAACATAGCTAGAGGTTGACATAATAAACAGAGCTAGAGGTTGACATAATAAACAGAGCTAGAGGTTGCCATAACGATCAGAATAAGTGAAGAACGAAGACCAAATCGACAAAACAGAAACAGCGGCCATATCTGAAGTGTGTATGCTATTTGTTCTGTCACTCTCATCAGATCCTCAAGATATAACAACATTATGTTCTTGTGCGCCTGTTTTCCCGACTTGTACACTGTAGATCTGATTGGCTAATAGAATCATGACGTCAGCATCAATTGGCTGTGCGTAGTCAAAACAAATGACTGAACCGGTTTTCCCCAAAATATCAAATGGGAAACTGCTGTGGTTTGTTTATATATAATTTTTTCGAATAACTAAAACTGAATTAGTAAAGACAGCCCACTTGAACAACTGCAAATACAATTTATGGCAGGGTGTGGATGGTGAGATCAGGTTGCGAGGGATGCACAAAGCGAAAAAGGTGGGCGTCTTGAGGAGGGGGTGCGCAAGCGATGGGTGGAGGTATATAAAGGCTGAGGGTAGGGGTAAAAGATGAGTGGGCTGAGGAGGTTGGGGGAAAGTGAGAAAAAGATAGGGGAGGGATATGAAGGTTTAGGGTAGGGGTAACAGATAACGGGTTGAAAGGGGGGGGGGGCGGGGGGGGGGGGAAGAGATCGATGGAGTAATAGCAAGGTTGAGGGTAGGGGTAAAAGATAACGGGTTGAAGGGAGGGAACAAGAGATGTTTGGGGGGATAGAAAGGTTGAGGGTAGGGGTAACAGATAACGGGTTGAAAGGGGGCGGGCGAGCAAGAGATATATGAGTAATAGTAAGGTTGAAGGTAGGGGTAACAGATAACGGGTTGAAGGGAGGGAACAAGAGATGTTTGGGGGGATAGAAAGGTTGAGGGTAGGGGTAACAGATAACGGGTTGAAGGGAGGGAACAAGAGATGTTTGGGGGGATAGAAAGGTTGAGGGTAGGGGTAACAGATAACGGGTTGAAGGGAGGGAACAAGAGATGTTTGGGGGGATAGAAAGGTTGAGGGTAGGGGTAACAGATAACGGGTTGAAGGGAGGGAACAAGAGATGTTTGGGGGGATAGAAAGGTTGGGGTAAAAGATGAGCGGGTTGTGACTGCAGAATAGGCTGGCGGGGATGGACAGATGCGGAGGAGGTATAATTTCAATAATCATCATGAGCAACGCCGGGTACCCACTAACTTAAACACAAATATGAATTATTGCACATTGGCCGAATGACGTTCATCAGGAGGTTTTTTTGTGTTTTATTTTTGGTTTTGCGTTCGCCTTATTTTTTTCTAATCACTGTGTTTTTATTTTGCGCCTGTCGGTCCAATGCATCCGACCTCAGCATGCATTTTATGTAAGGGTCTGGTTCCTCCTGCATTTTCAAAGGTTTTGCTTCCCTGGGGTAACTGCCGGTGCTGTGATGGGGATCGAACCCAGTACCTTTGCGTTGTGAGCCGTGCCACTTAACCACTAGGCCACGCCGTCCCCTCCATTAGGAGGCTTGAGACGAGGCAAATCGGACGCGCCATATTCTGTACTTGATAGATCGGGGAAGGGAGGGTGTCGGGGTGATGGACGAGGTTATGAGCGAGTTTAAGAATGGGGGGAGGAGGGTGGACTGGAGATGGCTGGTTTCAGGGAAGTAGAATTTGGCAGGTGAGATGAGATGAACGGGTTGAGTAGGAAGATATTGATGGAGAGATAAGTGGGTTGACAGTAGAAGAAATAGACGGTTATAACTGGGGAAATCGACTGCAATCGGGATGTGAGAGAAGGTCAAGGCTTTGCAATAATTATTATGTTCATAATTATCCCAGGTAACCACTTCTGCTCAAACTAATATTCTACATTAATCTGAGTAATAGCATTTTGACACAGGCCGTCAGGTTCAGTTCCAATAGTAGATAGAGAATGTTGACACAGGCCGTCAGGTTCAGTTCCAATAGTAGATCGAGCATGTTGACACAGGCCGTCAGGTTCAGTTCCAATAGTAGATCTGTCTTCACCCGTTAACTGTGCTAAAGAGTATCATGTTTGCCCACAATACGATACAATATTTGACTGGATGCCACTACGATGGATGAATGGATGCCACTACGATACAATGGATGACTGGATGTCACTACGATACGATGGATGACTGGATGTCACTATGATACGATGAATGAATGGATGCCACTACGATACGATGGATGACTGGATGTCACTATGATACAATGGATGACTGGATGCCACTACAATGGATGAATGGATGTCACTACGATACGATGGATGCCTGGATGCCACTACTATGGATGAATGGATGGCACTACGATGGATGACTGGATGCCACTACGATACAATGGAAGAATGGATGGCACTACTATGGATGAATAGATGGCACTACTATGGATGAATGGATGGCACTACTATGGATGAATGGATGCCACTACGATGGATGACTGGATGCCGCTACGATACAATGGATGAATGGATGCCACTACTATGGATGAATGGATGGCACTACTATGGATGAATGGATGCCACTACGATGGATGACTGGATGCCACTACGATACAATGGATGAATGGATGGCACTACTATGGATGAATGGATGGCACTACTATGGATGAATGGATGCCACTACTATGGGTGACTGGATGCCACTACGATGGATGACTGGATGCCACTACGATGGATGACTGGATGCCACTACGATGGATGACTGGATGCCACTACTATGGATGACTGGATGCCACTACTATGGATGACTGGATGCCACTACTATGGATGGATGGATGCCACTACTATGGATGGATGGATGCCACTACTATGGATGACTGGATGCCACTACTATGGATGGATGGATGCCACTTCTATGGATGGATGGATGCCACTACTATGGATGGATGGCACTACTATGGATGAATGGATGCCACTACGATGGATGACTGGATGCCACTACTATGGATGACTGGATGCCACTACGATGGATGACTGGATGCCACTACTATGGATGACTGGATGCCACTACTATGGATGACTGGATGCCACTACTATGGATGGATGGATGCCACTACTATGGATGGATGGATGCCACTACTACGGATGACTGTATGCGACTACAATACGACGGATTTCTTCTGCTCCTCTTTCTGTTGTTCTGCCCCCTCCTTACCACGAGGAGTCTCAGACAGGCGGGATGTGTAGATGTCTTGTCTTATCGTTCTGTGGGACACGTGTGCTGTCGTTAGGTGTAACTCCCTGGGGGTGTCAGAGATATCCTCGATCCACCGACATTAATGGTGGACCCTTTCCCGTGGACCGGAGACCTTCATATGATACGCTATCGCTGCAGGCTGGTCATAATGCATTCTGACTAAATGACTAAACCCCTTGATTTGTTGGCAGTCAATGTAGTCCCTAACTGGGTCTGTCACCACAATCTGCCCCCGCGTGATGGTCATGTGAATACGGTCACGGATCGTCTTTCCGGTTGCCCTTCTCACACATCACATCTCCCAGCTTTGGATCTTACTCTTGTGTGTTTCAAGTTTAAACTAAAATTGATATCGGTAACACAATGTAGGGATAAACAGTATATTTATCAGCCTTCTCTTAGTTGAAATAAGCACTATAGTGTGTTTCAAAATTAGTGCAATTTGATAGTGTGGACGCTGTTCGCCTTCTGAATTCTATGTGCAAACTCTCTGTCCACTCTGCCATCACCAGTAAACATACTACTTAGGTATTTGATCACTCTGTCCACTCTGCCATCATCAGTATACATCCTACCTAGGTATTTCTTCTTCTTCTTCTTCTTCGTTCGTTCTCAATCTCCCGCTACCAAACCCTGAATGGGCTTAAGTAGCAGAATGTAGTCCAGAGAACGGAATGCGTTGTGTCGTAGTTTACAGCTTGGCTGCGATATTTGCACCTTTCGGTCCAACACATCCGACTTCATCAAGCATTTTTTGAGTACCGGGATTCCCTCTTCGATCCCTTCTCCGTAGCCAGTCTGCCCTGCTGCAGCCTGTTATCCAGGGTCTTGGCAGCGATGGTTCGCTTGCCCTAACGCTAATAGTCAGCTGTGGGTCACTGGCCACTGCAGCTCATGTGCTGCTCAGCATCTTGATCACACCTAGGTATTTGAACTCCCTTACCTGCTTGATACCTGCTGTACAAACTTCTCTACACGTGTTCACGCGATACTAACAAAGTCTCTGTCTTGTCTCTATTGATCTTCATAACATGTTCGTTACAAGCTTGTAGCTTTTGATCCGACACGTCCGACTTTAACATGGCACCTTTGTGTAACGGGTTAGCCGTTCCTCTTCGACTCTTTCTTTTAGCTAGTCTGTCCTGTCGCATCCTCATAGCCAGGATAACCACGTGGATGTGTAGACATGTCTTGGCAGCAAGGGTTGCTACTCCTGACGCTAAGAGTCAGCCCGGGGTCGCTGCAGCTCATGTCCTGCTGAGCTCGGGCTGCTTCTCCTGACGCTAAGACTCAGCCCGGGGTCGCTGCAGCTCATGTCATGCTGAGCTCGGGCTGCTACTCCTGACGCTAAGACTCAGCCCGGGTATCGCTGCAGCTCATGTCCAGCTGAGCTCGGGCTGCTACTCCTGACGCTAAGAGTCAGCCCGGGGTCGCTGCAGCTCATGTCCAGCTGAGCTCGGGCTGCTACTCCTGACGCTAAGACTCAGCCCGGGGTCGCTGTAGCTCATGTCCTGCTGAGCTCGGGCTGCTACTCCTGACGCTAAGAGTCAGCCCGGGGTCGCTGCAGCTCATGTCCTGCTGAGCTCGGGCTGCTACTCCTGACGCTAAGAGTCAGCCCGGGGTCGCTGCAGCTCATGTCCTGCTACTCCTGACGCTAAGACTCAGCCCGAGGTCGCTGCAGCTCATGTCCTGCTGAGCTCGGGCTGCTACTCCTGACGCTAAGAGTCAGCCCGGGGTCGCTGCAGCTCATGTACTGCTGAGCTCGGGCTGCTACTCCTGACGCTAAGACTCAGCCCGGGGTCGCTGCAGCTCATGTCCTGCTACTCCTGACGCTAAGACTCAGCCCGGGGTCGCTGCAGCTCATGTCCTGCTACCCCTGACGCTAAGACTCAGCCCGGGGTCGCTGCAGCTCCTGCTGAGCTCGGTATAGACAGTAGATGTCATGACTGGAACCTGCTGAGCTCGGTATAGACAATAGATGTCATGACTGGATTGATGGTTGGCTGGACAAAATGCTTCCGCTGTTTAGTAAGAAAAGGCAAAATTCGGAAACGTAAATAAAAATGGAAGTAAAGTTTGAAATACCAAATAAACCTGCACTCGTAGATCAGAGAGACGTAAAGAATCCACATTATATATTGCCCATACATACGGCATAGTCTAGTATAAAAAGCCCACACAATACAGCACATACAGACGACATAATCTAGTACAAAAAGGCCCCCATATTATAACCCATATATACGACATAGTCTTGCATAAAAATCCCATACAATACAGCACATAAAGACG
The DNA here is from genome assembly GCA_036924085.1 of Ariolimax columbianus. NCBI lineage: Eukaryota > Metazoa > Mollusca > Gastropoda > Stylommatophora > Arionidae > Ariolimax > Ariolimax columbianus. Next base: position 116,398,565 of record JAVGWX010000006.1, on the reverse strand, counting down.
ACATAATAAGGCCCATAAAGCCTCAGCAGTATAGCCTGTACATACGCCACTGTTTGCTACAGAATGACAGTCTAGACTAATCTATTAAAGATATATGCATACCGTAACTAGCCCGCTTTCTATTTAAACCTCAAGCTATTTTCTAGCTGTACTTCTTCACCTAGACATTGCTCACAGCGAGGCATCCAATTTTGTCCCCGAATACATAATCTCCAGAAAGTACCCCTAGGGACCTAAGGCGCCTTCATAAACCAGCATCATTTCGTAGCTCTCTTGTCCTGATGGCCAGGATAAGAGAAATCAGGGGCGTTGATGGCTGGTTCAGATCGCCCGGTCACTGCACTAGGCGCTGGCCAAATTGCTCATAAAACTACCAAGAAAAATGACTACCCTGGCCTATTCATTTCGACGAGATCCATTTCCCGCCTACAAGAACACATCTCAAGAAGGCTGATTGCACAATCGTTGGCGTCTATGCTCAAAGATGGTGTCAGAAATATCTGTAATTTATTCCGCTTCTTGTAAACACACAATTTGGAGATGTTATGTTACTTTGTCTGCTCTCCACCGGTCAATATGGGACCCGCAGTTTCATCTTTAATCCTCCTGTCGACTGGCGTGAGTGACGATGTCTCTACATAACATTGCAATTATTAATAGTGTTGTTTATCAGATTCCTTGATAACTCAATGTCGTGATAACCATACTTAGAACGTGTTCTAGCTGTGCTGGTGGTATAACTTTTTCATTAGAACGTGTTCTAGCTGTGATGGTGGTTTAACTTCTTCATTAGAACGTGTTCTAGCTGTGATTGTGGTTTAACTTCTTCATTAGAACGTGTTCTAGCTGTGATGGTGGTATAACTTCTTCATTAGAACGTATTCTAGCTGTGATTGTGGTATAACTTCTTCATTAGAACGTGTTCTAGCTGTGCTGGTGGTATAACTTCTTCATTAGAACGTGTTCTAGCTGTGATGGTGGTATATCTTCTTTATTAGATCGTGTTCTAGTGAGATCAGTTTTTCTATTGACAAAATCAACAACCATCTTTTGATGGAAACCTGATTCCAAACATTATTCTGTTCAGCGACATCGCTGTGCTGTCAGTTAAATGTCTGACTCATCTGTAGACTGTCATGTGCTGCACCTGCCATGGCGTCACTTCTTGAACTAATTTGTCTAACTCATCTGCAGACTACTATCATGTGCTGTACCTCTTAACGGCGTCACTTCTTAGACTAGCTTGTTGTTCAGGGCAATGGCCAGATATTGTATCGACGTCACAACAGTAATAAAACAACTTTGAACAAAACGTATCAAACCAAGTAGGTCATTATTTTAACAAATACACAATTATTCTTGCTTAAATCTTAGAGGAAATGTATACGAGGTACCGTGGCGTCACATAATATATAGAATGTCATAAACAAATGAAGATATAAACAATGAACACAAAATGACTCCACACAGCAAACATCACAACATGTCGCCTAGCTAGCAATAGAGAGGCTTATCAAAAAGAAATGCTGAATAATGTTTTGTGAATGATGGACGCAAGATAAAAGAACCAAGCAAAAAGTGAACAATATCACAGAACGAGAACAGTTTCGAAATAAATAACAGCACACAACAAAAGCAACCTAGATAAACTGAGCATGCAGGCAGGCCGGCCGGCAGGTCTAAACACAGCAAAGAAAGTGAACAATTCAACCACGGACAGGCCAGAAAATGAGTTAGCCATTGGAAGAACACACACATGCATGTGATCTAAAGACAGATCGATATCAATGTGAAGAAGATTACAAGAGAAAGATGGACGGAATACATTCACGAACTCGGTGTTGATAACAATCATAATTAAATATTGAAGATAATTGTGAAACACGACCAAAACTCACAGAGAAGCTAATGATCCGTTGTATCAGGTCAGGTGTATCAGGTCAGGTGTCCACATCGGAGCTCGGTTCTTTCCGATATTCTTAGCCTCCTTATCTCTAGCCTTGAAAGTGCAATAAGCCAGATTGTTCCCTGTCCATCTTTTGACGTAATCCTCCCATTTATCGTGTTGGCACGAATCATCCCCCTCCCCTTTTTTTTTTCTTTCAGATATTGTTTTTAGGAAGGTGGTATGTCTTTTCATGAGATCAAAATATCTGAAATGTGTAACTCTCGTTTCGTTTAAAATTCACTTCGCAGCCCTAATTTCTCCAGACCTTCCTTACTTGTTTACATGTTTCCGACGTGATGTGCCAAATTCTTCTATATATGAACATTTGACTTACTTGTTTACATGTTTCCGACGTGATGTGCCAAATTCTTCTATATATGAACATTTGACTTACTTGTTTACATGTTTCCGACGTGATGTGCCAAATTCTTCTAAATATGAACATTTGACTTACTTGTTTACATGTTCCCGACGTGATGTGCCAAATTCTTCTATATATGAACATTTTAAAGGCATTCATTCTCTCCTCCAACAGTTTAATAATTGTCCATGTTTCTCTGCCATCCAGTTAAAGCGAGTATACATAATACTCCTGTTTTCAATGAGTCAGTGACTTGGCTATATGTCAATATATAACTCATGTTTGTGGATAATATATAACTCGTGTTTGTGGATAATATCTAACTCGTGTTGGTGGATGCCAGTATATAACTGATGTTGGTGGATGTCAATATATAACGTCATGTTGGTGGATGTCCATATATGACTCATGTTGGTGCAGTCAATATATGACTCATGTTGGTGGATGTGAATATATGACTCATGTTGGTGGATGTGAATATATGACTCATGTTGGTGGATGTGAATATATGACTCATGTTGGTGGATGTGAATATATGACTCATGTTAGTGGATGTCAATATATAACTCACGTTGGTGGATGTGAATATATGACTCATGTTGGTGGATGTGAATATATGACTCATGTTGGTGGATGTGAATATATGACTCATGTTGGTGGATGTGAATATATGACTTATGTTGGTGGATGTCAATATATAACTCACGTTGGTGGATGTGAATATATGACTCATGTTGGTGGATGTGAATATATGACTCATGTTGGTGGATGTGAATATATGACTCATGTTGGTGGATGTGAATATATGACTCATGTTGGTGGATGTGAATATATGACTTATGTTGGTGGATGTGAATATATGACTCATGTTGGTGGATGTGAATATATGACTCATGTTGGTGGATGTGAATATATGACTCATGTTGGTGGATGTCAATATATGACGTCATGTTGGTGGATGTCAATATATGACTCATGTTGGTGGATGTGAATATATGACTCATGTTGGTGGATGTCAATATGTGACTCGTGTTGGTGGAGATAGATGTCACCCTATTGTCGTCTTAATTCATCTTCCATCGTCCGTTATTATATTTCCAAGACATGAGACCCTCTTGAGCTGTTCTAGTGTTTTACCGCCTGTTTCTCTCTGTAGACTTGGTGTTGATTCTACTTTGCCAAATATTAAAGTTGTCAATCTCTCAGTGTTAATGTCTATTCCGTAAACTGGACATTTGTTCTTGACTTGAATCTCCAATTCCGGCAGTTCTTGCTCGGGTTAACCGTGCGATCTGCATTCTGAGATTATGCATTGACACGTCATCGACAAGGATCCGTGCTGTTTCCGGTACTAGTTGGAAAATGTGTTTTCGGTGAATGTTAGACGGTACCCATCATTGTCGTACTCTTCCCTTTTACATCTACTTACGGGGAGAGAATCCTGCTAGACCTTGCAGTAGTTGTTTGCTGAGCACCGGCATGCCATACCTGTGTTTTCCATACATGTTATTTGTTTCTCATGCTGGACTGCCTTACACATGTTTCTACTCTTCAAGTGTTCACAAAGACTTGTTTTTGTTACTATACATATTTATGCACCAAGAGCTTGTCATATGCAGATCATTGGCCCACGAGCAAGAGGCAAACGTCGATGGATCGAGGGTGTCTCTGACACTTTCTGGAAGTTCCACCTAACGATATCACAAACCTCCCATTTGGCAATAACAAAAATTCTATGCATCCCACCTCTCTGCGACGCCGTATAGCAAGAGCAGTAGGACATCCCACCTCTCTGCGACGCCTTATAGCAAGAGCAGTAGGACATCCCACCTCTCTGCGACGCCGTATAGCAAGAGCAGTAGGACAAAAGAAGAAGAAGTAGTATATATTTTCGTGCTAACGTCATTCCTTACACAAACTATTGTTTCTCGTGTCCTAGCATGGTCACAGATGGCCATGGTTCCAGTGTTGTCTGGAAATTCAAATTGTTCATCCGGAACTTCTGTATCTACTCTAAGTCTAATTCTCTCCTGTATAAATATGAGCAGTCTCTCAAGTGTCTGTCTCATCAGTGACTGCTCTCACATCCTAACAATCGATTGTTCGAGGTTGCTTGGGTATATCAGCACTGATGTAATCAGGATGTGAGCTATGGATCAGATTGTACAGATCAGTGGTTTTATATACACACAATTGCGCCTCTTCACCTCTACCTTTCCTATATTTATGATTTCCACTCCTGCTGATCCCCTTAAATCATATCTGCTACTGCTTTCTCTATCTCTGACATGCGAATGCTGAGGACGACACGAGAATGCTGAGGCTGACACGAAAATGCTGAGGCCGACATTATTAAGGAATAGTTGCCCACCAATTCTTCTGAGCATTATCGAGTCGTTCCACACTGACATGAAAGGCATCATTAACTTTGACGGTGCGTCCTCAGAGGAGTTTACAATCGAGTGTGGAGTAAAACAAGGCTGTGTACTTACTCCAACCCTCTTTGGAATATATTTCTCACTCCTCTTGAAGCATGCCTTACGTGACCAGGAAGGTGGTATCTTCCTTCTCCCACAGATGGTGGCCTAGATTTAATGCCAGAAGGCTGAAAGCCAAGACCAAAATAAACAGGCTGCTGATGAGAGAACTGCTCTTTGCGGATAATGCCGCAATTACGACTCCCTGAGAGGAGGAACTGCAAAGCTTACTGTCAGCATTTTTTTATGCCTACTGTGAGTTGGGTTAACAATCAGCTAAAGGAAACCCTACGTTATGTTCAGAGCGCTAACAAGCCACCAGTAATCTCCTTTGATGATGAGGATATCGAAGTAGTAGATAATTTTACATACCTGGAATCATCAGTCAACAATAAACTATCCCTGGAATAAGAGATCAATATCAGGATAGGAAAGGCAGCAACAACAATGAGCAGATTAACAAAAAGGGTCTGGGAGAACAAGAAACTCACTGTTAAAACAAAAACACTTGTTTACCAGGCCTGTGTCCTCATCACTCTTCTTTACGTCAGTGAGACATGGCCTACCTACATGCACCAGGAGAGGAGGCTAAACAGCTATCACATGAGGTCTATCTACATGCACCAGGAGAGGAGGCTAAACAGCTATCACATGGTCTACCTACATACACCAGGAGAGTCGGCTAAACAGCTATCACATGGTCTACCTACATACACCAGGAGAGTCGGCTAAACAGCTATCACAGGGTCTACCTACATACACCAGGAGAGGCGGCTAAACAGCTATCACCTGAGGTGTCTGCGCAGAATCCTGGGCGTTGGGTGGCAAGACAAGATTACCAACGCTGAGATGTTGGAGAGAACAGGCAGTGTCACAATCTGTTCATGCTTAGTCTTCGAAGGTTCCGCTGGCTGGGACACACTCGAAGGATGGATGATGGCAGAATACCAACAGATTTTCTCTATGGAGAATTACAGTTGGGGAAAAGGTCTCAGACCCGGCCACTACTTCGGGACTTATTATTATTTAATTCATTTGCGTTCTCCTTATTTCTCTAATCCCCAAGACGGTGTGCGTTGTATTGTGGTTTTTATTTTGCGCCTGTCGGCCCAGTGCATCCGACTTCAGCATGCATTTTATGTAAGGGACTTCTTCCTTCTGCATTTTCTAAGGGTTTGGTTCCCCGGGGTAACGGCCGGTGCTCGGATGGGAATCGAAGCCACCACCTAATTCGGTACAAGGATGTATGCAAGCGGGATATGAATGATACGGGCATCAGTGTGGAATCATGGAAACAGGACGCCATGGATCGTATTACATGGAGGGGCCGGATTAAGCATGGGATACAGACAAAGGAGATACATTGCTGATAGGCTAAAGACTCAGAGTTTGAGAAGACGTGCCACACCATGTGATGCTGCAAATGGTCTTGACTGTCCTTGCACACACTGTGGAAGACGCTTCTCTGCCCGGATTGGTCTACGAGTCACATTCGTTACCGTCATGGACTGTAGCTGCATCCCTTATTTCAAAGCACAATTACTATCGTCTGGCAAGACGGACAGAGTCAATGAACGTGGTGCTTCTGTTGGTGGAGATGTAGAACTGGGTAGAGGTGTATGTTGGTGGAGATGTAGAACTGGGTAGAGGTGTATGTTGGTGGAGATGTAGAACTGGGTAGAGGGGTATGTTGGTGGAGATGCAGAACTGGGTAGAGGTGTATGTTGGTGGAGATGCAGAACTGGGTAGAGGGGTATGTATGTTAGTGGAAATTATGTTGGGAAATAATGAATAATGTCAGGGCAATAATAACTGGTGTTCAAGTTCGTAACTTATTTTATTTTATTTTAAACAACATGTCATGATATATTTACTGACTTGCCTTCGTATGTATGACATTGCCCAGTACCCTGAAGTTTTTCTTGTCTTTCTCTTTTTCTTTCTGTTATTTTGCAGAAGATGTCGCCTGTCATCGTTACGTGATTATTATATTAACTCTTTGAGGAGAAGAGCAACGTTTGCTGCTTGTTCACTTGATTCTAGGCAATGGTGAGCACTTTTTGAGGAGGAGGGCTTGCACATTGTGTTTCCGTACCTTCTGACAGTAGAATGCCATATCTACTGCTGACTTGCACCAAATATTTATGTTGAATGTCTGGCAACTGTAAAGCAGATACATCTATTTGGGGATCTGTGAACATCTTTCTAAGCTTGTTATAGCAGTCGCTATTGTAATCACTACATGATTGTGATTTAAATTTGAGCATTTACTTGCATAAATGCCATTGTAACACGGCATTTAAATTTTCTGCTATCACAATTGTGACAGAGTCATGAGTCACAAGAAGGGGATCCACCAATATATTGGGTTGAGAAATACTCAAACAAATCACTTGAGAACCTTGACTAAGTGTACCTTAAAATTATCCTGAATTAAGGACAGCGGTCAACATAGAGCTAACAGGTCATTATGCCAAAGTTATTGGCCCATTTATAACACGTGATTGGTCAAGGCCGCTCTAACATGAGCAGGACCATAATAACTTGTTGACCGAATCATTGTTACATCCCAGGAGGTCAATACGAGGTTGACGAAATACACAAAAACAGATGGTTATGTCAAACGTGGAGTTCACCAAGGCTAGATCAAGATGACCAGACCACTCTTCAAAAGGGTAGACATCGTGGTTCAACTGCTTGTCACAAAATCAGCAGCACGTTATGGACAAACGTGTTGCCTGCCGACAGGATGACAACCAGCGGTCAATTCAAGCGGGTGTTAGAGCAACTACTAAGTGATTAGCCACTTAGCAATATTCCTGACTATTCCACACGTTGAGCCCTGGACCTTTACCTCAAGCTCACATTGAAATGAGGGATTAACGACCGGCTGGATAGGCCATCCAACCAAGCAGACCAGACGTAGAGTCATCATATGGAAGCACTGTGTATGCCATTGTATATTGTGTACCAAACCATCTATAGAAGATCTGAATAAAGCTATTGAAAGTTTCTCACCGGGTAGAGCACCAGTCAGCGAAAGGATCTCACCTGATTTGATCAAGCGCTGTAAGGATATGCCATTGCAACACGCTCCTATTTGGTAACAAGACTTGGTCAACCCATGCCGATCAAGAGCACAGTCCTTAACCCCTTCCGTCTACAGCGCATGCGATCCATTCTTGGAATGACACGGAGGAACAGAGTGATATATGCATAAGTGCACTCTCACACCGGCCTACCAACCATGCACACTCTCCTCAGGCAGTGAAAACTACGATGTCTTATACATGTTCGTCTCATGAAACATGGTCGCATTATCAAAGATATCCTCTACGGACAGTTAGCGCATGGCATGAGAACAGTCGATCGACCACTCTTGAGGCTCAAAGATGGTTGTAAGCATCATATGAGGGCCTGCACATGAGTCTGGCATCCTGGGGGGAGGATGAAGCTGCAGAACGATCCAGGTGGAGATGTAACCGTAAGGATCACCTCCCGCTTGGTAACAGAAGCTCTTGCAGATCAGAGAAGTCCAAAGACAACACCGCAAGGAGCGAGAAGCAAGAAATGATATGTATATATTTGTTGCTGACTTCTCCAAGTCGTATCATTCTATAGTCAGCCATACTGAACGGAGCTACAACTACGCATACACAAATACAAATTACATCATGCTAGAGATACACAAATATAGATGACGTCATGTTAGACACTCGCAAATAGAAACGATGTCGTGCTAAATATACACAAATATGGAGGATGTCGTGATGGAGATACACATATAACTATCATGTCCTGTCTCTTATACTCTTACAATATTATCTGAAAGATACACACACAGAGATGACGGAATGATGTAGATACACAAACGAAGATACTAGGGAAGCGTGGTAGCAAGAAGTCGCTCCCTACTGATCGTCTCTGTCATTTAGAATTATATTTACTGACATCCCGACATCAGAGAAATTAAACGGGTCCTGCTGGGCCGTGGAAGCATCGATTTGTGACGTCAACAAGCGCGTGCTGGAGGGGAACGCCTGGCTAGAAATATCTGAGATAGTTATTGTGCGTCGGTCCCTTGATCTGTTTGCACTTGTGACGGAGGACGTAACTCTTGACAGTTTCTCTTCTTTGTCCACTTCCAATCCCCAGCAAAGCTAACCGTATTATTAAGATTCCCAGTTGGTAGAGGTTTGCATGGTGTTGGTGTTTATAGGAAAAGTAATCTTGCAGTCAGTTTGGCAACATGAGGATCTCGTCTAAGGGGAGTAATGTCAAACAGGGTACGCTCATTGTCCAAGTTAAACTACTTCCAGGATTATCTCTCACTGTTCTCATTAAGGGATGTTAAGTGCAAGTGGATTTACCGCTCGCCCCTAGAGAAGACCACTCTACTAGCTATGGCGTAGGGAGGAAGACTAACGTCTGATCAGGCAAAATATACTGATCAGACATGTTAGTCAAGATCAGGCAAAATATACTGATCAGACATGTTAGTCAAGATCAGGCAAAATATACTAATCAGACATGTTAGTCAAGATCAGGCAAAAATATACTGATAAGACAAGTTAGTCAAGATCAGGCAAAATATACTGGCCAAGAACCTCACTTCGGCTTCCTAGTAGCCTTCCCTGGACACGGGTTCTTTTCATGGCAGCCTTACTAACGAGCTGAACCTACTAACCTCCTCGTTGTGGGCATTCGCAGACAACAACAGCCATGGCGATGACAACTCGCTATTCACACGTGACAAAAGTCAGCTTAGTGTGAAGCAGTCTTCTCATTGTTGACATATATCCCAGAAAGCCACAGGCCCATGCCCGATACAGGAATAGGTCCATGCACGATACAGGAATAGGTCCACGCACGATACAGGAATAGGTCCATGCACGATACAGGAATAGGTCCACGCACGATACAGGAATAGGTCCACGCACGATACAGGAATAGGTCCACGGACGATACAGGAATAGGTCCACGCACGATACAGGAATAGGTCCACGCACGATACATGAATAGGTCCACACACGATACATGAATAGGTCCACACACGATACATGAATAGGTCCACGCACGATACATGAATAGGTCCACATACGATACATGAATAGGTCCACATACGATATATAAATTACACAAGCCAACATTGATCGTTCATCACCAACCCTAAACATCTTCGCAATAAATTACTTTTTAAAGACTTATTAAACAAACTTATTGGTGCACTTTTGTCTGCACAATCTCCGAGAGAGGCCTTTTGTGTGACAGAATACACCGTTGTTACGCTAACAGGTTGTCCTAAGAGTACATTTCGAAACACGTGCGCTCTTTAATACGACTTAACTCAGCAAAAATTTCACCGGAATTGTAAACATTTTGCAAATAAATGGTTGTTTGTCATGATATTTTGGAATATTAAAAAACAAGAAGTGAAAACCAAGAAGCTGGTTTCCCTTTTTATTAATTTGCTGCTTAAAACAAAACCAACACAGTTTTTTTGTGTTCTCTAAATGTTTTACACTATCTCAGCTGTAATCATTTGGTAAACAAATTTGTTTACACAAATTTCCTCGTGTGTTGCGGGAAGAACCAGATCGTAAAATAAGTCCACGAAATCTTTCACAATGACCCTGAAACTTTCAGGAGTATACGTCATCATAGCTAGCCTACATCTTTGTCAGAGTCGTATAACATTTAACATCCATTGGGGATATATTATAATGGGAATAAAGGTGAAATTCATAGCACTCAAAAACATCAAATGAAGATGTATCGATAGTTTTGCAAAGAGACTATCTAACAGTTCCAGTCGAAGCATGGGCGTTAAGGACATGGGTGATAGGGTCGGTGAATTTGGGAACAAAGGTACCTGAATGTGTTCCAATGTAACTCTCTGTCTCGACACTATGTCGACAAAGGAAAACGGGGGGGGGGGGGGGGTTGAGGGGAAGAATGTGTCTAGTTCAGGTAGGGGTTAGCAGCTGACCACTCTGGCGTTTCGATTTGGGTAGTGGGGGGTTAGTGACAGAAAGAGGCTATCAGGGCTTGCTGTGACATTTTAGAGTGACAGGAATACAGAGTGATTCGTTCCAATAACAACTAAATGGAGTTAGATCCAAACTAGAGTGACGGCTGAGTCAGACAACCCACAGACGACCATTGGACAGCCCTCATACTGCTTGAGGTTATATAATACTAGGCAGTTAAACTCTGGTAGGCTGGCTATGCAGAGAGAGAGAGAGAGAAAGAGAGAGAGAGAAGAGAGAGAGAGAGAGAGAGAGAGAGAGAGAGAGAGGTAAATAGACACTGAGCGTTTCGCTAGGAGATTGCTTAGCTGACCGACTTTCTAGAAGAGTGATTGATAGGCTGCTTCTAGTTTAGCAGGATGTTTTACGAGTGTGTGGGAGATGGTATGACTTGCAGGGTGAATGAACCAGCATACACCTTTGAGTCTTGGCCAGTCGCTCTTTAAGGTGTGTGTTGTGCAACCCGTGACTAGAAGAAATCCGGATGTGTGTGGTTGTGTAGGACACGGAGCGAACGATGTATGTTCCGGAATATGTGCATACGCAGATCGATTGAGTGTGTGGTCACATGGTCACACATGAGTATACGTCAAACAGATTGAATGTGTAATGCAGATCCAAATGGATACAGGCCCATAAGCCTACTGAGCTGTGTCGGCAAGCTGATGGAACGGATGATAAACACCAGACTGATGTGGCATCTGGAAGAAAAACGAATACTAATTCCACAGCAAGCCGGCTTTAGACAGCACAGATCCACTGAGGACCAGGTCATCCTCATAGCCCAGGAGATAGAAGATGCCTACCAGGCACAGAAACACACAGTAGCTGTTTGGGTGGATCTGGAAAAGGCATTTGACAAAGTCTGGAAGGATGGACTTAGAGTCAAACTAAGAAGAAGTGATGTCTGTGGGAAGATGTACAAGTGGATCAACCACTACCTCAAACAAAGAACGGCCAGAGTCCAAGTACAAGGGCAGATGAGCAAAAAGGTGACACTCGAGCAGGGAGTACCCCAAGGGGGAGTATTGCCACCCACACTCTTCCTGGTATATATAAACGATATTACAGAGAATATACCAAGAAGAGTCCATAGCTCAATGTTTGCAGACGATCTGGCTATGTGGACCTCTGAAAAGAATCTCACCATAGCAAGAAATCGGATGCAGACGGCCCTAACATCGCTGGAAGAGTGGGCGAACTCATGGCTGGTCAAAATAAACGAGGAGAAAACCACATGCACAATATTCTCGCTTTCATTAAAACCCCAAAGTACCAAATTAAGTCTAAATGGCAAAATCCTGCAGCCAAACGACAACCCAACCTATCTGGGAGTCACATTTGATCGGCGCATGACATGGAAAAGTCAGATTGAGAGAAACCGAATGAAAGCCAGAGAAAGAATGGCAATCATGAGGAAACTTGCTGGCACAAGCTGGGGAGCAGACGAAGGCATACTAAAGAAACTGTACACTGGAAGAGTGAGACCAGTTCTCGAGTATGGCATTGCGGCACGGACAACAGCAGCGAAGGCGAACTTCGGTAAAGTTAACAAACTTCAAAACCAAGCCATGAGAATTATAACAGGTGGCATGAAGTCAACCGCAATTGTAGAACTTGAAAAGATTACAAAACTGCAATCCATGACCGATAGAAGAGACTGCATAGCCCAGCTGCAGTCAGAGAAACTCCGAAGACTGACGGACCATCCAATGCACCAGAGACTAAACAATTTGGGAAATGGGAAACTAAAGCGGAGAAACTTTGCAGAAATAGCCAAAGCAAAGATGCACGAAGATCCCATAAACGCACTAACAACACCAAAACCCATCACTACTGTACGAAAACCTACCTGGAGGCAGGATATATTTCCAGAGGTGGTAGAAAATATACCAGGTATTGCAAACAAAAACTGCCAGACTGAAAAAGAAGGGAGAGATACTACCCTAAGCTTCATAACGAAAAGCTACCCAAGCATGGACTGGACCCATGCATACACCGACGGTTCTGTAACAGACACTACACAGAACGGAGGGGCAGGAGCATTCCTGAACCTACCAAATGGCAGAAAAATAACACTGTCATTCGCTACTGGGAAGTACACAAGCAATTTCAGAGCGGAGGCAGAGGCACTGAGGGCGGCAGTGGAAGAAATGGTGACACACAGTGAACATGAGAGCCATATAGTCCTGCTGACAGATGCTCTCGCCGTAGTCACAGCGCTAAAAAGCCAGAAAAACACTGAGCTTAATGACTTAAGAGCAGCACTCTGCAAACTGTGCCAGCAGTCCGCACCAAAAAGGGTAGTGGTACAGTGGGTTCCGTCACACTGCAACATCCAAGGCAACGAGGAGGCAGACAGACTGGCAAAAGAAGGTGCAAGACTACCACAAACAGATACCAGTATGACGTACGAAGAGTCAAAACGGCTTATCAAAACCAGATACATGACCAAATGGGAAACCGAACATACTGGTTACACCAAAAACGATGCCTATTACCAGTTGAACCGAAGAGAGCAGGTCGTTGTCTTCAGACTTCGCACTGGCCACAACAGACTGAGGTACCACCTATTCAACAAATTGAAGATAGGGTGTACCGACGAATGCCCGTGCGGTACAGGTAAAATGACCGCTGAACATCTGCTGCAGAACTGCCCGACATACGAGGATCAGAGAGAGCAGATGTGGCCATTACCAGTGGAACTGCAAGACAAGCTCTATGGCAGTGGCGAGAGCCTCAGGATGACCGCCGCTTTTTTCGAAAAAATAATGGTTACTGTCTGACTGTGTACGAAGAAGAAGAAGAAGAAGAAGAAGAATGTGTAATGTCAAGATCACCTGCCTGAAGGGATCTGAGTGTGAGTGAATGCACAGAATACGATCGCGAAGACGGGTTTGCAAGATTGTGTAGAGTGTGCAGATAAGGGGACGGGAGTGTAGCGACTAGAACTAGGTTTGGTTAGTTGGGGGCAATATTCAAAAGCTTGTGCTTACAACCTTCAAAAAAATTAAAATTATTGCCAAATCACCAGCATACAAGGCTTTTCAGCTGCTTTTTTTTAATGATGTGCTTCACAGCAACACTCTCCAGCAAATTAAAAATGAGATCACAAACACAAGAAATACATCTTAACTAAATAATCATAATTTATATTTGGTAATATAGATTGGCCAATGTATAACCCCCAGTGTCTGTAATTCTGGACAATTAACAAGTTAGTTTCCATGGTCGTTGTGATTCTATGTTTTCTTCAAGCACTAATTTGTTGCTTTGAAGATGTTCACAAGAACGGACCATAGCAGAGTGGTTGGCGAGTCATGCGTTAGTGGCCAACAATTCTGATTATCAGGTAAATGGCTGCTCCCCCTTACATCAAAAGCTAATAGCTGCTCCCCCCTAACATCAAAAGCTAATGGCTTCTCCCCCCTAACATCAAAAGCTAATGGCTGCTCCCCCCCCCCCTAACATCAAAAGCTAATGGCTGCTCCCCCCTAACATCAAAAGCTAATGGCTGCTCCCCCCTAACATCAAAAGCTAATGGCTGCACCCCCCTAACATCAAAAGCTAAAGGCTGCTCCCCCCTGACATCAAAAGCTAATGGCTGCTCCCCCCTAACATCAAAAGCTAAGGTTGTCGACTGCCGGTATATTTCATCCCCTACTACCGACTACTATTATATTAAAACTCCATCCACTACTATCACGTGTCGTTGACCAACCCTGTTGTTGATTGTCGTCCGTGCCATTCTCTCAGGCTGTCCAACATCTTGTCCCTCGGCCTTCCTCTGTCTCTCTCTCCTGCCATCTTTCACGTTGTCAGAACATAAGATGCCTGCAAAAGGGTGACTGTCTTGTTCTGATCCTTGCAATGAGCTGTCTTCGCGTTTATGCCTCACGAGTACTGTATCGTTAGTCGTCACTTAAGTTCATGGGATACGCAACGTTCTTCTGTAAACTAGCATCTCCGCTGCTTCCAAAGATCTATTTGTTTGATTGCTGATTGCCCATGATTCACTGCCATATTCTCCTATAGGTGTGGAAGACCGATTTTGCTTACAGCCTACAGCTAGCATGGACCACCTAGTGTCCAGCACATCTTGTTCTTTCCCGTGATTTGTTGCTTGTTTTCGTCCGTCAATGTGCCAAAGTCATAGGTCCCTAGGTGATGTGGAAAAAAGGATCCCTCCAACATCGCCCCCAAAGAGCAAACTTTTGAACCTTGACTAAGTTAAATTGTAACTTGTTAGTTGTCCAGAATTACAGACACTGGGGGTTGTACATCGGCCAATCTATATTACCAAATATTATTACAGACCTCTGGCCAGGGTAAATCTAACTTGAACAGGCGTTCCATAACTGGTTGATCGAAAGCATTTTCTCACCAGCAGGAGGAGTATTTAGACAAAGAAAATATTTCATTATTGCCAAAATAAGACTGAGATGAACTTAACGTGTAATCTAGAGGTCAAGCACACGATAGCTTTACGCAAGTCAACCTTTAATTGCATTTGAGGGCTGGGCTGTTGGATGTCCAAGAACGGGATAGTTGGCTGTTCAAGAACGGGGCTGTTGGCTGTCCAAAAACGAAGCTGTTGGCCGTCCTAGAACGAGATTGTTGGTTGTCCAAGAACGGGGCTGCTGGCTGTCTAAGGAAGGGTTGTTAGCTGTCCAAGGAAGGGTTCTTGGCTGTCCAAAAACGGGGCTGTTGCGTTTTGACTGACCGACTGACTGACCAACTGACTGACCGACTGACTGACCGACCGACTGACTGACCGACTGACTGACCGACTGACCGACTGACTGACTAACTAACTAACTGACCGACTGACTGACCGACTGACTGACTGACTGACCGACTGACTGACCAACTGACTGACCGACTGACCGACCAACTGACTGACCGACTGACCGATTGACTGACCGATTGACTGACCGACTGACTGACCAACTGACTGACCGACTGACCGATTGACTGACCGACTGACTGACCGACTGACTGACCGACTTACTGACCAACTGACTGACCGACTGACCGGTTGAATGGTCGACTGACTGACTGATCTACTGACTGACTCACTGACCGTTGACTGACCGACTGACTGACAGACAGCTCGCGCATCCATGCATACCAGATCAACTGCACAAGCATGCATACTGTACTTGTAGACATATTTTGCGTAAGACGATTCAGGAGAATCAACAACCGACTGAAGAGAACCAGCTGACTACATAACTCAGCGCTTGCATCGCTGCCATGAAAGCATCAGAAATCAATGTACAGAAATAATAATGCTGACTGAAGAAAAACTATTGCCATAAATACATGTATATCACCATGGAGATTCCATGATTGAAATAGAAAGATGCTTAGGTTGCGCCCCTAAACCCATTAGCTCAGATGATGATTGAAGGAAACTACAGACACTGCCATTGTAAAATAACTTCATAGGCTTTCTTTACTGGGAAGATCTTTTCCAAGTGTTGCGGCAGAATCTACGGCGCTGCTACAGGCACTAAGAATATTCACTAAATCCAACAAACATCCATCAACTCAAATGTGTATTCACTAGATCCAACAAACATCCACCAACTCAGATTTGTATTCATGACAGGTTACAGGCTGCCTGGAAGCAATACAACATACCAGAAATGAGAAAATGATGCTGAAGAACAGATCCGAGCTCAACTAAACCCACATAGCCTCAACAGTTGACCTTCTGGGGCTTCCCTTCCACTGCAGAAGAACGAGAGAGCTGATGTAGGCGGCAGGAGTAAACAATGTGTCCACTAGTGCCTTACAGAAAAGCAAAAACTAGCAATCACAATCAGTTCGATTCCCGAGGAAAACAAAGACATGAACGGGAATAATGGATCAGACCCAATCACCAGACACCGGCATCTTTTGCTTGACGAGCAGGCTAGACTATTGGACCCACTATATCGTATCACAATATCACGTACAAGTAAGTGCCGAGTTCAGATCCCCGAACACATCCTACATGACTGGCCACCATACACAGACTGTCCATGCCAGACCTGGCCTGGCCGCAGATGCAGTCACATCATACGTAACACAACATCCCCAACACATCATCCCGGAGAAATCACTCCTAACACATCACCCCTAACAACGCATCATTCTCAACACAACATCCCGTACACCAGTAACGCTGTACAGTCACCTATACTAGTTTGAGTGTTGACCTAATTCAGCACTAAATATCCAAGTTGTCTCATGTGTGTATGTGTGTATGCACGGGTGTGTATGTGTATATATGTGTCTGTGTGTGTGTATTTATGTGTGTGCGGGTGTGTAAATGTGTGTGAGTGTGGTGTCGATATATGTGTGTATGTGTGTGTGCGTGTGTGTATATGTGTGCGTGTGTGTGTATGTGTCTATGTGTGTGTGTATGTAGTTTGTATATATGTGTGTGTGTCTGTGTGTGTATATGTGTATGAGTGTGTGTATATGTGTGTGTATGTGTGTGTGTGTATGTATGTGTGTGTAAATGTTTGTATGCGTGTATATGTGCGCGTGCGCGTGTTTGTATGTATGTGTGTATATATGTGTGTGTATGTATGTGTGTGTTTATATATGTGTGTGTATGTGTGTGTGTATGTATGTGTGTATATGTATGTGTGTATATGTATGTGTGCGTGTGTGTGCGGGTGTGTGTGAATAATGTGTGTATGTGTGTGTTTATATGTGTGTTTTATATGTGTGTGGGTATATGTGTATTTGTGGGTATATGTGTGTGTATGCTTGTGTATATGTGTATGTGTGTGTGAATGTGTGTATATATGTGTGCTTTTGCGCGTGTGTATATATGTGTTTGTGCGTGTGTATGTGTGTAGTGTGCTAAGCATGTGCCCTGTATACACGCTTGTGTAGAAGTGTCTACCAAATAGTTATTAGCCTCATTAACTGTCAGCATTGATTATATTGTTGCTGATGTTATCGGTTAGAAGCGCTTAGAACAAATGCTAAGATGGAGATGATACTGCTGGGATCGGCTAGTGTTAGCAGCACAGACTGAGTTGTGGTAGAAGGAGAACTTATTTGATTCAGGTCATTCTGTATGTGTGCGCCAACTGAGACCCGCCCACTCTTTGGGTACACGGACACCAACATGTTCCACTTCTGTGCAGCTCATCTGGGTCCAACAGGCGTCTCTGATTGCTCATTTCTCGTCTGTCATGACCAACAATGATTTTCTCTTCTCTCTTATCTTCCATGTCCACGTTAAACATCGTTGCTATTCAGGTTCAGACGATGTCAACAGAGATAATGACACACAATTGTGTGTCTAACCAAGACACTGCAGCCTGGGGCATGTTTTTATAAACAGACCAGTCTAGAGTCAGTTGCCACTTAATTTTAATGCACTGTCTCGACCCATTTGTTACTGAACATAAACAGAGGCCAAGGTCAATCTGCTTTATTAACGGAAATATTTAACCGATCGCATCAGGTTGTCAGAGAGCCAGGGAAACCAGTGGTTAGTGGATTGTAGATGTAGATACAAGAGATATACGTCATTTGACGAATCTAAGAGTTGAAGTGACTAGACATATGAGATCAGCTGAGTAAGATATTGTAACTAGAGAGTTGCCGAAGATGGATGTCAAGCTGTAAACTAGCGACACGACCCATTCCGTTCTCCGGACTACATCTTGCTACTTGCAAAGCCCTGTTCGTGGCTTACTCGCGGAGGTTTGAGAACGAAGGATGAGAAGAAGAAGTAACGAGAGAAAACGAGAGAGAAAGGGAGAGACAGGGAGAGAGAAAGAGAGAGGTACAGAGGGAGAGAGAGAAAGTGAGAGATAGGGAGTGAGGTATAGAGAGGGAGAAAGGGAGAGAGAGATAGAGAAAGAGAGAGAGAAAGAGTGTTAGAGAGAAAGAGAGAGAGAGAAAACGAGAGAGAAAGAGTGGTAGAGAATAAGAGAGAGAAAGAGTGTGAGAGAGAAAGAGAGAAACAAGGAGTGGGAGAGAAAGAGAGAGTGAAAGAGAGAGAGAAAGAGAGAAAGAGTGAGAGAAAAAAAGAGAGAAAATAATAGAGAGAGAGTGTGAGAGAAAGAGAGAGAGACAGAGAGTGAAAGAGAGAGACAAAGAGTAAGAGAGAAAGAGAGAGAGAATAAGAGATAGAAAAGAGAGAGAGAAAGAGAGAGAAAGTGAGAGAGTGTGAGAGAGAAAGAGAGAGATCAAGACAGAGATAGAGAGAGAACGATAGAGATAGAAAAGAGAGAGAGAAAGAGAGAGAGAGAGAGAAAGAAAGAGAGAGAGAGGGAGAAAGAAAGAGGGAGAGAAAGAGAGAGGGGCAGAGGGGGAGAATGAAAGTGAGAGAGAGGAAGTGAGGTAGAGAGGGATAAAAGGAGAGAGAGAAAGAGAGAGTGACAGAGAGAGACAGAGAGAAAGAGAGAGAGAGAAAGAACAACAAAAGAAAGATCCATTTAGCAATAAACGACCCACTTCTGACACCCACATGTGAGATAAGTAGACAGATCAGTGTTGAGATGTACACATTTATAAGTAGACAGATCAGTGTTGAGATGTACACATTTATAAGTAGACAGATCAGTGTTGAGATGTACATATTTATAAGTAGACAGATCAGTGTTGAGATGTACATATTTATAAAGTTGGCAACCATGTTCCTCGTTGACGTATCTCCTCGCTGAACCAACTCCATCTTGATTCCCTTCCTTGTTAACTATTCCTGCTGCCTTTTCTGTTAGAAGTCGCTAGGTCATGCATTCGCGTGTGTATCTCTCTCTCTTTATTTCTTTCTTTCTATCTCTCTCTTTCTCTCGTTACAATATTGTACTCATCTGACCTCCTATGCCTCCGCACTCCAAACTTAGATTCGTCAAATGACGTAGATCTAGTCTCAATATATAGGATCCACTGACCACTTGTTTACCGAACTCTCTAACTACCTGAAAGGCTCGGTCAAGTATTACATTGTAGAATCAGTTGGACTGGCACGAGCGTTTATATTTAGTAACTGTTAGCTCCGTGCTATTCTGTTTATAAAAAAAACACACCCAAGCTGTAGTGTCTTGGTTAGGCTCGCGAGTATGTGCCATCTTCTATGCTAGCATCATCTGAACTTGAGTAACGATTCTCTGTAGTAGGGATGGCAGAATTATGGGCCACGAAAAGCCGGAAATGAGCAATCAGCGACGATCCTTGGGGCTAGAACTCTCGAGATGAACTGGACAGAATTGGTACAATTTGGTGACGCTATTCAAACAACGCCACTTTCTCCGTTTACCCAAACATTAAACGGATCTCAGCTGCTGCACACATACATAATGAACTGAATTAAATATATGTTACTGTTACACATCTAAGTCTACGTTGCTTACACTAGACACACTCTGCAGACGCATCTCCAGTTACCACTTGTGAGAGGGCCAGAACATTTAGCTAGTACTCTTTTGAGAATCTTCAGAGCAAGCTGAAACTCAATGTTTTGTGGCGACAGACCAGTAAAGCTATTTGACTGTGAATCGCTCTGATGTGAAAACCATAGAGTAGAATAAAATAGAAGCTGAGAGTCAGTGTAATGAGCTCATTTGTGACTCTGATTAGATTTGTGACTCACATTAGAATTGAGATTGATTAAATCCACGTCTAAGGAACATCCTCTCTGGCGATGAATAAGAGAGAAGGTCCTATGTCCTAGTTCCTCACAGGAGACCGGTCGATGAGTTCGGTGATAATAAAATTTAGCATCGCTGACGTACATTCTCTTTGAGTGCCGTGTCAGCCAATGCTTTCTCTGTGTTCTGGCATCGATTCAGGAAATCAGGTCTTCGTACACAAGTTCTCCGGTTATTAATACTCGATCATTTTGGCCAGAGTCGGGTGAAGTATTTGATCTATGCCCATTTCATTAGTTAATCTATAATTCGTTACACATCAATAAT
Organism: Ariolimax columbianus; assembly: GCA_036924085.1. Classification (NCBI taxonomy): domain Eukaryota; kingdom Metazoa; phylum Mollusca; class Gastropoda; order Stylommatophora; family Arionidae; genus Ariolimax; species Ariolimax columbianus. Next base: position 116,377,815 of record JAVGWX010000006.1, on the reverse strand, counting down.
AGGTTTCAAAAGTATGGGGTCTTACTCTAATTCTAATTTGGAAATGTACGAGAGCCTCTTTGAGTATGTAGAAAAAGTGAGGCAGATTTTTGGGAGAAAATAATTTAGTAATATGGAGATAATAATCAGCATGTCTTTCAGCTAACGACCTTGGCGATCAATTCTCTCATGTACCTGTAATTTTTTAAGCTTTCCGGAAACCTGCTGTTCGCTTGTGTAACTTAATTCTGACCCGGATGTCCGTGCTTTTTAGCCATGCCGTATCTCTTGCTGATGATACTAATTGTTGTGCAAGACTTTTCACTAAACAATTTTCTTACGTGCAAATAAAAAACAAATAAAGAATGATGTATATATTGATTGGTGAACTGTATATATTTGGGGGTAGCTGTGGTCAAAAGGTAAGGTACTCGTCCCTCAAAGTTATAAACAAAAACGGTGAGTGATCGAGTCTAGCAGGTATCAAGCCCCCCCCCCCCTCCACCCCTCACCCTGGCTTAAAGGGAGGTGAGACCAGAGTGCCTGCATCCTGAGCTACATCCAGTCGTCATGACTGATGTCTTGCAACTGGCTCAAGATGGATCGGGACCAGAGAGTGAGGTTGATGACCAGCGAAGCTTCTTTCTACTATAATCCAAATACAGCGCAAGGTCCATCATCAAGACAAAAAACGATTGATGATGTCACCATGATGGCTTGCGATGGGAAACTAACTGTGAACATTGATTGGTGGCTTTGTGAACATTGATTGGTGGCTTTGTGAATATTGATTGGTGGCTTTCTAAACATTGATTGGTGGCTTTGTAAACATTGATTGGTGGTTTGTATTTATTGTTTGGTGGCTTTGTAAATATTGATTGGTGGTTTGTATCTATTGTTTGGTGGCTTTGTGAACATTGATTGGTGGCTTTGTGAACATTGATTGGTGGTTTGTATCTATTGTTTGGTGGCTTTGTAAACATTGTTTGGTGGCTTTGTAAATATTGATTAGTGGTTTTAATTTATTGTTTGGTGGCTTTGTATACATTGATTGGTGGTTTGTTTCTATTGTTTGGTGGCTTTGTAAACATTGTTTGGTGGCTTTGTATACATTGCTTGGTGGCTTAGTATACATTGTTTGGTGGCTTTGTAAATATTGATTGGTGGTTTGTATCTATTGTTTGGTGGCTTTGTATACATTGATTGGTGGTTTGTATCTATTGTTTGGTGGCTTTGTATACATTGATTGGTGGTTTGTATCTATTGTTTGGTGGCTTTGTATACATTGATTGGTTGTTTGTATCTATTGTTTGGTGGCTTTGAAAACATTGATTGGTTGTTTGTATCTATTGTTTGGTGGCTTTGTAAACATTGATTGGTTGTTTGTATCTATTGTTTGGTGGCTTTGTATACATTGATTGGTGGCTTTGTATACATTGTTTGGTGGCTTTGTTAACATTGTTTGGTGGCTTTGTGAACATTGATTGGTGATTTGTATCTATTGTTTTGTGGCTTTGTACACATTGATTGGTTGTTTGTATCTATTGTTTGGTGGCTTTGTGAACATTGATTGGTGGCTTTGTATACATTGATTGGTTGTTTGTATCTATTGTTTGGTGGCTTTGTGAACATTGATTGGTTGTTTGTATCTATTGATGTATTCCTACTCACGATGTTTAGAAATAGGCAGCCCGCCATGTTTGGCAATAGGCAACCGGCGATGTTTGGCGATAGGCAGCCCACTGGACATAGCTTTAGTTTATGTTGACCTGTGTGTTGTACATGTTTCAAAGTTTTCACAATATTTGGCGCTGCAATGATTATCTTTAACATCCTCGCGTCTGTCTTTGCACTCCTGCTTTGTTTCCCGTGGACTATTCCTATAGACTTGTCTCGACCTCTATAATGCTAATTTTGTTTCTATTAATCAGCCTCGGAAGTTGCTCATCCTGTTCGTGGATGGAATCCAGATGTGAACATCAACAAAAGATGACCAACATGTCATGTCTATTTCCAGGTAAATTTTTTAGAGTTCCAGCTGGAGCATGTGCATTTAGGGCAGGGGAGATTGGAATGATGACTCTAAGAACAAAGGTTGTCTGAATGCGCATGCCGAGGTTAATCACCGGTTCGACACTAGCTCTACAAAAGAAACGAGGGATTTAAGTGGAAGACTGTCTGGTACAGAATTGGGTTTTCGGAGCTGACCACGTAGATGTGGGGGTGGGGGGGGGGAAGATGAAAGGGGGGGGGATGACAGTCACGTGATGCCACGACCGGCTACGACATTTAGAGGGACAGGGATTCGGGGATAGTCATCCAATAACAATTAGTTGGAGGTAGTTCGAAATTAGTGTGATGACTAGGTCAGACAACCAACAGAAGACCATTGGACAGCCAGGTTGTGCTTGAGACTATAAAATACTCTGCAAGGATGAACTAAAGGAGACTGGAAATGAGTGTGACTGAGAGGCTCTCATGTGTCTGAGAGTGAGTGCGTTTGCAGGGTAACTGTACCTTCATACATCTCGAGTTTTATTCAGTCGTTCACTGGGTGTTTATGTTGGACACTCTGCGAACAGTAAGAGATCTGAATGTGTCTCGTATGTATAGGACCCTTTGTGAACCGATTGCTTGGGAATGGACAGATCGCCTGATTGAAAGTGATCTGATTATATGTGAATACACAGATCGACTGAGTACGTAATCCGATCGTTAGGACGAGTTTGTGATTCTGTGTTGAGTGTGCAGATAAGGGAGTGCAGCGCAAGAGCCTGGGTTATGTAGTTTGGGGGGAAACATTATATCTATATATATATATATATAATGTTTATTTAGTTTGGATGTACTTTCCAAATTTTTTTGATATTCATGTTATAAAACTATATTATTTTGTCTTACGATCAGGATAGTGTTTACTGTGTTATTTACTGTGTGAAGTCGTGTCGTGGTGTAGATACATGTTGTAATTCTATTGATAAGTAAGCTACTTAGCTAAACCTAGACTCTACCAGATATTTTTTGCCTTTGATAGATTGATGATTAGTCAGTCAATAATCAAAAACCAAGCAGCCCGCTGTGGAGCATTGGTCCTCAGCAAATACTCGCCAAGTCTTCCAGTCATGATCATTTGAGCCAATTCTGTTCGCGTCTTTATATTTGCTTCCAGTTCCCTTTTCCGTGAGTGTCTTGATCTTCTTCTACTTCTCTTACCCTGTGGGTTCCAGAACAGAGCTTGTCTGGTTTCCGTAATGTATGGCCTATCCATCGCCATCGTCTCCTCCGTATGTCATTGCATGTCCCTGATATGTGTCCCTGATGTATGTCCCTGATATGTGTCCCTGATGTATGTCCCTGATATGTGTCCCTGATGTATGTCCCTGATATGTGTCCCTGGTGTATGTCCCTGATATGTGTCCCTGATGTATGTCCCTGATATGTGTCCCTGATGTATGTCCCTGATATGTGTCCCTGGTGTATGTCCCTGATATGTGTCCCTGATGTATGTCCCTGATATGTGTCCCTGGTGTATGTCCCTGATATGTGTCCCTGATGTATGTCCCTGATATGTGTCCCTGATGTATGTCCCTGATATGTGTCCAGTTTTCCCATCAGTTCCACGTTAATGATCTTGCCCTACCATTCCGACCCTTGTATTTTGTGCAGGCAACCATTAACGAAGGTCTGTACCCTTTTCATAAGTACCTGCGTTGTTCTCCATGTTTTGGAGCCATATAATAGAATGGATTTTACGTTGGAGTTAAAGATTTTTATTTTGGTGGTAGTTTAAATTCTTTTGACCTCCATAAATTCCTCAATGCAATGAAAGATTTCCTCCCTTCTGTATTCTGAACTGAACATCGTGTCCTGTACCCGCTACTATATCTATATTGCTGCCAAAGTCTATGAAAACTCCACATTTTGAATGTTCTCAATCCATTTCTATCATTGTCAATTGCATTTATTTTCAAAATCCTTGTTTTGTCTCTGTGTACTTTTAGTCCAAATTGTAGTGACCTCTCTTTGAGTATACGTATATTATTTTGCATCTGGTTGTGGGTAGGAGACAGAAGAGCCAAATCATCGACAAAGTCGAGATCGTCGTCTCGTCAATGTCCATTTAATGTCGTTGTCGCTCGACGATAATGTCGACTTCATAACCCAGTCAATGGCCAGCAGGAACGGTAATGGGGATAGTAGACAGCCGAGCCCCCCGTTCTTACATCAAAGGTTTCAGAAAGCTGACCTGCGTGTAGCGCTCGACATCTCGGTCCTTCATATGTTTTCTGGATTACATTAGATAACTGGGGGGGGGGGGGGGGGGAATGGGCACTCCACAGTGTCTGGACAACTTCCATAGTGATACGATATCCAAGCTGACAAAAGCTTTCTCGTAGTCCCCAAATCCTATCATAAGTTCCATTCCACACTTTGTTAAATAATTATTATCAGTGCTGCTATCTAGTCTGTACCCGACCTGTTTTGTCGAAATCCGGCCTCCTCATCCCTCAACTGGTCATCCATGGCCTGCCCATACCTTAACTGGTCATCCATGTCATGTCCATCCCTCAACTGGTCATCCATGTCATGTCCATCCCTCAACTGGTCATCCATGGCCTCCTCATCCCTCAACTGGTCATCCATGGCCTGTCCATCCCTCAACTGGTCATCCATGGCCTCCTCATCCCTCAACTGGTCATCCATGGCCTGTCCATCCCTCAACTGGTCATCCATGGCCTGCCCATCTCTCAACTGGTCATCCATGGCCTTTTTTAATCTCTCTAGAATGATCCTGTTCAGTATCTGCCCCTCTTACCGATATAAACATTAATCCTCTATGATTGGTACACTGCTGTCAATCTTCCTTCTTTGGCGACTGTATTACATAGTCTTCTTTCCAGTCTTCTAGTATTTCTTCCCTCTCCCAGACTTTACCGAGTAGCTTGTGAACATCATTGTTGAAGTTTCAATGTCCACTTTGGTCACTTGCGCGGAGACATCGTCTGGACTGATCGCTTTGTCGTCTTTCAGAAGCCGAATGGCTTTCTCAATGTCTTCTGCTGTTTGCCTCTCACAATGTACCTGTAGTTCTCAATTAGCTGACTGAATGTCAGGAGAATCTTGTGGAGCCAGGCAGTTTAAAAGTTCAGCAAAATGTTCAGCAAAAAGTTCAGCCCATCTCTTTCTTTGCTCATTGGTGTTACTGTGTCTTATATTTGATACAGCCATTGACATGTTTATATTTGATACAGCCATTGACATATTTATATTTGATACAGCCATTGACATGTTTATATTTGACATGCTTATATTTGACATGCTTATATTTGATAAAGCCATGTAACCATGTTTTTGTTGCTGTTTGTGTATCTATTGTCCAAGACATTCAACCATACGACAGTATTGGTTCTACAGTCTACCGCGATAACCACTTTATCGACGGTGTCTTGATAATTAAAGAAATGAGAATTTTTTGGTGTGAAAATGTAACTATAGTGTGTACAATTTGGTTTCCTTATCGCTCACGTGTCCCCATTATGAATGTTTCAGTGCAGAAATGTATTTATTCACTCAATGTAATACTTGGGTTGACCTCATCCCACTGGAGTCCGTGCCTTCTCTTACTGCATTTATTTGAGATTTGAACGCTGTCAGATCAAGTCGTACTATGTTACAAGTAAGGCAGATCAACTGATGTTAGTTTTATCCAGATCTTCACGCCAACATCAGACTGATCAGACGAAGGAAAACACACATTCTAGAGCAAGTTGAAATGAAAGTCGTTCAGATGACTGACATGAAGTGACTGTTCTCCTCAGACACATCAGTTCACAAGCTGGTCGTCAACATGCCGAGTATGTCACTTGTGAGTGTACACGATTTAAATGAAAGATGATAGTGTTGACAAGAGCATACATCACTATCAGAGGAAACACGAGGGTCCAACAACAATACAGGTCCACATTAGACAAGGTCACATTCAGGCAACAATAGATACAACCAAGCTCATGTTTTGGAATCCAGGTGTTTCTGAAACAGTTAGAAGTTTCCTTAATTAGGGCTGGATCAGACAACAGACTCATCCCGATCTAGTAATGATAATACTAGTAGCAAATAGGAAGAAAAACAAACATGGAAGCCTTTTAATAATATCACATACAATTGAACGACTTTATCAGATAGGAAGTTGTCTAAGAAATGCATGATTACAGTACATCTAAGAAGTGCATGATTACAGTACATCTAAGAAATGCATGACTACAGTACATCTAAGAAATGCATGACTACAGTACATCTAAGAAATGCATGACTACAGTACATCTAAGAAATGCATGACTACAGTACATCTAAGAAATGCATGATTACAGTACATCTAAGAAATGCATGATTACAGTACATCTAAGAAATGCATGACTACAGTACATCTAAGAAATGCATGACTACAGTACATCTAAGAAAGGCATGACTATAGTACATCTAAGAAATGCATGACTACAGTACATCTAAGAAATGCATGATTACAGTACATCTAAGAAATGCATGATTACAGTACATAATAGACACGATGTCATAGCAACAGTTCAGATCAGCCATGGTCGATGAGAATTGGTGAGGAAACCAATAGATCGAATGTTTAATGAGATTATAACCTTCACAAACAATGCGGCCTACCCCACCCCCAAATCTCGCACACACGTTCTCTTAAGCAGAAGACAGGCTCAAACATATATCCCCCCATATACATTCCTCCACACAGACCGGCCCACATACACACCCCGCCCACATACACACACCGCTACTTAGACCACCCCACCCCCACCTCCACATACACACTCCCCTGCACACATTCAAACAACGACGCTCACGTATACCTGATCTGATTTTCTGAACATGACCAACCGGAGTTAGACAAGTTTCGCTATCCCATAATTTCATATTTTCCTGATATGTAATTGGATACTTGTTTTGTGTTTTCATTTACCTGGGAGTTCCCAGAAGACTTCCATGCGTGTCCTGGATTAGAAGAAAGCTGATTCCAGTCAACATATGCATGAACCCAATAATCAATAAAATTGTTTAAAGACCAAATTATGTTTTGGATAAACACTTTCCGTGGAATGCTATCTCTCTTACACATACTTACAAGTTGTACAGTAAAATGTCTGGCAGCCAGATCTTGTCGGATGGAATCCGGACATCTGAGATGTTCTCGTACTGAGACTTATCCCACTTCAGGAGAACGTCCTGCCAGGTCTGTGGAGGGAAGACACGACACAGTTGACAAGCCATGCTTCTGCTGTGTGAATAGGCAAGTGGAGGCTGGGGCAGATATCACGGGTTGGTGTGTGAATAGGCAAGTGGAGGCTGGGGCAGATATCACGGGTTGGTGTGTGAATAGACAAGTGGAGGCTGGGGCAGATATCACGGGCTGGTGTGTGAATAGACAAGCGAAGGCTAGAGCAGATATCACGGGCTGGTGTGTGAATAGACAAGTGGAGGCTGGGGCAGATATCACGGGCTGGTGTGTGAATAGGCAAGCGAAGGCTAGAGCAGATATCACGGGTTGGTGTGTGTGTCAATAGACAAGTGGAGCCTGGGTCAGATATCACGGGTTGGTGTGTGTCAATAGACAAGTGGAGGCTGGGGTAGATATCACGGGTTGGTGTGTGTCAATAGACAAGTGGAGCCTGGGTCAGATATCACGGGTTGGTGTGTGTCAATAGACAAGTGGAGGCTGGGGTAGATATCACGGGTTGGTGTGTGTGAATAGACAAGTGGAGGCTGGGGTAGATATCACGGGTTGGTGTGTGTGAATAGACAAGTGGAGAATGGGGCAGATATCACTGGCTGGTGTGTGTGAATAGACAAGTGGAGGCTGGGGCAGATATCACTGGCTGGTGTGTGAATAGAGAAGTAGACATTGACATGGACGGCACATGCTGGAGGTGTACATATTGCTCGCATGGTTTCATTTTGAGAGGCTGCATTTTTTGAAATTCCTTACTTTATCCAGTCTCCCTGCAAACTCGTGCAGTTAGAGAGAAATACGATCGAGGCATGTGTAGTGGTCTCAATTTAGGATGGCAGGCACGGGGACACTAAATCCAGTCAAGGTATGAATTCAACCGTACCGTATACCTGTCATCATCATATACCATGCAGTTGGCACTCTGCAAACATCATAGTATTGAGCAGTTCATTACTTCAAGTTAGTCTCAAGAATATGAAGTAGAGAATTATGTAGAAGAGATCTGGGCACAACACATATTCCCTTTCACAACAGTGAAAAAGGCAAATGAAATGTTAGGTACGATAAAAATAATATTAAACATAGGAGCAAGGAAGTGATAGTCAAACTGTATAAAGTATTAGTTAGACCTAGATTGTAGTACTGTGTACAGGTGTGGAGTCCTTATCGTAGAGTGGATATAAACATGCTGGAAAGGATACAAAGAAGAGCAACGGATCTGATAGGGGGATTCTAGAATTACAGTTATGAAAAAAGACTCAGAAAAACTGGTCTACAGTGTCTAGAAGAGAGAAGAGTTCGAGGTGACCTAATACAGGTGTATAAGATGATCAAAGGAATGGATAAATTAAACTATAACAAGTTTTTTCAAAATACAACCACTAACAAGAACAAGAGGGCATAGCTACACATTAACTAAAGAGAGGTCCAGATGAGATATTATAAATATTTTTTTAGTCAGGTAGTGGAGAATGCTTTGAATGCATTGCCACAGGAAGTAGTGGAGGCAAGGACAATTAATGCATTTAAGAATATACTGGATGCGCATAGTTTTTCGAGCAAGGTAGTGCAAATTAAACTGGTTGTACACAGACTCTGCGCAGAGTCTTCTAAACCAGTATAAAGACGTTATGTTAAGACGTTACGTTACATGATAAACACAAAAAATATTCCCTCTCACATAACAAACACAACACATATTTCCATATTAGAAACACAAAATATATTTCCACATTAGAAACACAAAATATATTTCCACATTAGAAACACAAAATATATTTCCATATTAGAAACACAAAATATATTTCCACATTAGAAACACAAAATATATTTCCACATTAGAAACACAAAATATATTTCCATATTAGAAACACAACACACATTCTCACACAAGAAACACAACACACATTCTCCCACAAGAAACACAACACACATTCTCACACAAGAAACACAACACACATTCTCACACAAGAAACACAACACACATTCTCACACAAGAAACACAACACATATTTGCACACGAGAAACACAACACACATTCTCACACGAGAAACACAACACATATTTGCACACGAGAAACACAACACACATTCTCACACGAGAAACACAACACATATTTGCACACGAGAAACACAACACATTCTCACACAAGAAACACAACACATCCTCACACAAGAAACAACACATTCTCACACAAGAAACACAACACACATTCTCACACGAGAAACACAACACACATTCTCACACGAGAAACACAACACATATTTGCACACGAGAAACACAACACACATTCTCACACGAGAAACACAACACATATTTGCACACGAGAAACACAACACATATTTGCACACGAGAAACACAACACACATTCTCACACGAGAAACACAACACATATTTGCACACGAGAAACACAACATATATTTGCACACGAGAAACACAACACACATTCTCACACGAGAAAAACAACACACATTCTCACACGAGAAACACAACACATATTTGCACACAAGAAGCACATCAAAGTTGCACAGTTTGACATTAGACAAAACACTGCCGTTCAACATGGCACTGACACTCGGCAAAAACAGCTTGTTCTACAAGTCTTCACATCTCCAAACAGACACCACCAAGTCATGAATATATGCATGAAGCAAGCAAGCAAGTTCGTGTGATAACTCTTAAATGTGATAGAGAACTAGCCTGAGGAGTGTACCATGACTTATAACTGAAGCAACGACCACCAGAACGGGACTGATGGTATACATCCTTAAGTTGCTCATTTGATTATCACGCGGCGATCTGAACAGCTACACATAGTCAAGGGTCAAGACCAAAGAGACTGAACTGCTGTCTGCATCCACTATTGCTGATATTAGTGTAGCTAAGCTAGAAGAAACCCCGATTGTGTACGACGTGACACAGAGCGTGGCACGAGCTGGACAGACGACAGAAACTAAAGATCAAAGCTATTGTCACGAAGAGAGCAGAAAGACAGGAAAGGTATACTCACATTGTGCACATCTCTAATGTCTCTTAAAGCATATTTGTTTGGTAGCTTGCTTACTCTGTCTCATGTCAGTGTCTTATTCATTATAGCTCGTAACCTGGTCTTCGATCGGGTACAGAACGTACCTCATGCCAGGTAGCCACATGTTGTCGAAACTCATTTATAAATATCGCTCTGGAGTATCATGTTGGGTCAAGGGCTTGTGGAAGACCATCCCTTCATTCAATTATGCCTTTTTGATGCCATCTTTTGCTAGATCGTCAGCTCTCTCGTTTCCTGTGATTCCGCAGTGGGAGGGTAGCCATTGGGACGCTATTGTTGAGGATCTCTGGAGTTTTTCTAGTTCTGCTCTGATTTCTGACAACGGTGGTTTGTTGTTGGCTTTCTTTTTGCCTCTATTAGCTATTTGCGGTCTGTGAATGCAACTATGATTGCTGGTTGTTGCCTTTCTGCCTCAAGTATGCTCAGTGCTCGCAGGAAATCCATATATTTTGTTCTCTGAAATTTGTAGGCGACCTCCATGTTGGGAAGCCCCTGCTGGTACATTCCAACTTGTGTGTATGCCTCCAACAACCCGCGCCGGCCTGCCCCGTCAGCTGAACCAACTGTGTGCAAGTGTGTCTGTTCCTTAGCATTATATTTCTCCTGGACGACAGTAAATGGAAGGAACCAACAAGGAGATAATCAATTACAGCATAAACGTCATCAAAGTGAGAGCCTATGCAGCTAAATTGATATTAGTTACATGCTTGGAGGATGATGTTTGCAGGGATGGACGGAAAACAATACGTCATTGTAGATCGTCGATCAAGGACTGATATTATCGATGTGTTAATCATGAATCTCAGTCTCTCAGAGTTGTCAAATATCTCAGTTATAATGTCACTCATAGCTGCACAGTCTCTCAGAGTTGTGTAATCTCTTAGAGTTTTTGTAGGACCTATAGTCCTTCTTTAAATTCATCAACAACGTCCGAAGCACTTTTCTACTAAATTCCATGTCAGATCCAAATGATTTTTCGCATGCAACCTAAAAATATCCATGAAATATTATGTATTTTTAACAATATATTCTCTAGGCTATATTAAGCGCAATCACAGTGAATTGGACATAATTTTAACATGTTTAAGTTACACAGACGTGTTGTTTTAAAAATATATGTCTTGACCTTCAAATATGCTGTGTAAATACAAATTCATGATTTTCCCGTGCACTAATTAGACACTTTGTCGAATGTGGAAAATAACAAACATCATTCATGCGAAACTGTCGCTCATCAAAGGCATATCAAGATATTATAGTTTGTGGTGTTGATATTGTGACATACAGTTGCTTTTTCAAAAGTAACATTGATTTCAATTTCAAAATGAGTTTTAAGTGTAAATTTATAACAATGCAGAAAGTTACTGTTTTACTATACCTGTTATTTCTCAGGGAATCGAAGATGGATCATTTATATTGCGATATTCATGACCCAGAGAAATGAACACAGTTGGCGGATAGATCATCCTTTTACCAAGGGATTGGACAGGACTCTTATCAATCATGGTAGGAAAAGGAAATTTCACGATTTCGACAGAGATGTCATAAAACGGGAGATATTGAAACTGCTGCCAAAAAATCAACTTGTTACTCTCTTGGAAATAAATTAACCTTGTAATCCGATTGCAGTGCTGAAGTTTCCAAATATACTCTTTAGAAAATTGTAAAAGCCACCAGCTTTACATTCAGAAAAACTTCAGGCGGCAGGAATAATATATGTGAAAAGTCACATTTGAATGCTGCCGGAAGCAAATACCTGAGACAGATACGTTAGCGGCGTAGGCGAGGCTATGATATTGTATGCTTGGATGAATCCTGGGTCAATGCTCACCATATCCATGGTAAAGAATGACAATCAATAAACAGAAAAGACAAATTCCAAGCAGCAAAGGGCAGCGCATTATACTAACGTATACCGGAAGCAGTGAAAACGTACCTTCTTCGACGCTGAACTTATTTTCAAATAAAAAAGTACCAACGGTAGAGACTACCACCCTGAAATGAATGGACACATTTTCAGGCACTTGATGACGAATGATCTACTTCCAATTATGGATAGACCATCATGCCTAGTAATGGATAATGCATCCTATCACAATGCAGTATAAGAGGAAGACAAAGTGCCAACTGCATCAAATACAAAAATTCAAATTAGGACATGACTAGCTAAAGAAAAAGTGAATTTCGAAGACACGTATTTGAAGCCCGGGTTGTTGCAGCTTGTGAGGAAGACAAATAAGACAACAGTTTATCATATTGACAAAATCATTGAAGAGTATGGTCACACTTCTCTGCGACTACCTGCATATCATGGACATCTAAACCCTGCATAGCTTGTGTGGGCTAAAGTCAAAAGTCAAATTCCCAAACAGAACAGGACATTAAAAATGTGTGAAGTTGAAGTGCTGACACGCGAGTACCTTTCAAAAATAGACATTCAGTTCTGGAAGAAGTGCGTTGAACATGTGCTCCGGGAAGAAGAACAGTACTGGCAGCGAGATGGATTACAGTTTGTCCAGCCGGTAACAATTATCAACCTCTTCTTTAATGGGATGAAAATGCTGAGCAGTGCAAGAGCTGCAGTGGTCAGCGACCCATAGCTGACTAATAGCGTCAAGGCCAGCGAACCAGAGCTGCCAAGACCCTTCTACACCTCCACGCGGTGATCCTGGATAACAGGCTGCATCAGGGCAGACTGGCTAAGGAGAAGGGATCGAAGAGGGAATGCTAACCCGGTACTCAAAAAATGCTTGCTGAAGTCGGATGTATTGGACCGAAGGCTGCAAAATATCGCAGTCAAGCTGTAAACTACGACACAACGCATTCCGTTCTCTGGACTACATTCTGCTGCTTAAGCCCCTTGAGGGTTTGATAGTGGGAGATTGAGAACGAACAAAGCCAAGCCAAGTCAACCTATTTGAATCGACATATTCGGATGATTAATATCATCTTTTGGGGACATACTGATTAGCAGACTTGGATGAATTATCGTATGTTTATCAAAACAATTAGGGGTACATATAATGACAGCAAATACTTTCAGAAACTTGGAATTAACTGAACGGTTGATACAACCTAGGGGTCTAGGGTGACCGGACGGCAACACAAACAATCAATAGATCTATCAAGACAGTAATGAGATACGCCTATGAACAAAATACGAAGCGAGGTTAAGCTGCGTACCCTAACATTTTTAATTTAATGCTATTTCTTTGCAATGGTCCTAAAAGATCAAAATAATTCGCCGATGTGCAAATGTTTTAACATCTATGGACTAAATAATATCAATGTTTTAGCGTCATGGATATTCTAAGGCTGCTTCGGACCTTATTCATGAATTAAAAGACGGACTATACGAGTTCTCCAGCCACTAAGAGTTGGATATAATCTCTTAGAGTTATCTAGTATCTACGAGTTATCTAGTTCTTTAGTCTCTCTTAGTTCTATAGTCTCTCTCAGTTCTACAGTCTCTCACAGTTCTATAGTCTCTCTCAGTTCTACAGTCTCTCACAGCTCTATAGTCTCTCTCTCAGTTCTATAGTCTCTCACAGTTCTATAGTCTCTCACAGTTCTACAGTCTCTCACAGCTCTATAGTCTCTCACAGTTCTATAGTCTCTCTCAGTTCTACAGTCTCTCTCAGTTCTACAGTCTCTCACAGCTCTATAGTCTCTCTCTCAGTTCTATAGTCTCTCACAGCTCTATAGTCTCTCTCAGTTCTATAGTCTCTCTCAGTTCTATAGTCTCTCACAGTTCTATAGTCTCTCACAGTTCTATAGTCTCTCTCAGTTATATAGTCTCACAAAGTTGTTTAGTCTCTCTGAGCTATGTAGTTTTATTAGAGTTTAGTATCTCAGAATTGTCCAGTCTCCCAGTTGTCTATTCTCTCAGAATTGTCCAGTCTCTCATGTGTCTGTTCTCTCAGAGTTGTGTAGTATCCCATAGTGGTCTTGTCTTTCAGAGTTGTCCGGTTTCTCTCAGTTCTCTAGCTGTGCACACCTGTCTAGCCCCCGATAATTGTCTAGTCTCTAGGCTTTCATTATTCTCTAGTTTTCAAGGCGAGCCTCTCAACATCTACTTCTCCTATAGCTCTCTATCCGAGCCTCCATGATGGTGTGTTGAGTTGTGTCCCAACTATGCCTCCTGTTGAGTTATCACATATCTCATGCCGGGCCAATAAACTCTTCAAACAGCTGATGATGTCCCTAAGGATGTCACTGCTTATCAGGTTTCCTGTTCTCTGCTAACATACCAGAAGGGAAACACGAGACAACACAGAGGTCAGTATGTCTGTGTAGGAGGTAGCGACAGCAGGACGTAAAGAGAAGCAGACGTTAGTCGAGTGCCTCCGTTATACTTGAATAATTGTCCTTGTCGCCAGTTTGTTGATAAACTGACTGACACATTGCCGCTATTTTGTTGATAAACTGACTGACACATTGCCGACATTTTGTTGATTACATTAGCTAACTGAAAACATTGCCGCCATTTTGTTGATTACATTAGCTAACTGAAAACATTGCCGCCATGTTGTTGATAAGCTGACTGACAGATTGTAGTTGTTGACCTGCTGCGGTCACAGTTGAGCATGCCTTGCTAATTCTTTGTTCTGTTCTGCTATCCTGTACATTCTACAGAATGGGAGAATCCCTTGGCAGATATTCATCAAAAAAAATAAGCTTAACGTAGTTACAAATCTAACCAAATTATTTGTACCTTCCCCCATACGTATAGCCTTCCGCTACATGGCATCATACACTACTAACATGCATGTTTGAATATCAGGATTCCAAGAAAGGTCGTACATTCTCCTCATCCAGCCGTTCTATGTACAGTGTCCTGGTCAGGTTATTGGTTACCGGCAACCCGTGTCTTAGGTTTAGTGATTATTATTTTCCTGGTTTCTTCTCAATTAAACTATTTATGTTGTTCTATACGCTTGTCCATTTGTTACTTTCGTATAAACATTTGTAATTCATCTGTAACCTAAGCATGTTTTTGATTTGGTATCGTTGCGTCTTATGTCGTTGACTTCAGTGTTTTCTAGCTACCATTTGGCTGTAACGTTGTTTCCATGCTAGTGTACCTCTACCACCAGTACTCTTCACACCTGTTTCATATTTGTGCATGTTAAAGTTTCCGTGCTGTGGAACAGTAAATATTCCGTTTTTATTTCTGAATGATTTGCCCTCTGCCCTTAATATTATGTTTGTGTATTCAGATCTGTAGACATGTTTGTGTATTCAGATCTGTAGCCACGTTTGGATATGCAGATCTGTAGACATGTTTGTGTATTCAGATCTGTAGACATGTTTGTGTATTCAGATCTGTAGACATGTTTGGATATTCAGATATGTAGCCATGTTTGCATATTCAGATCTGTAGCCATGTTTGTATATTCAGATCTGTAGCCATGTTTGTAGTATCGAGTGTGTGCTGCTGGTCCGGGACGTAGCATCTCTCTCTCAGGATATGACTTTAATTTTACCTTGTCTTGCTAGTTTTGACTAAGACCGTTGCTTGAGTTACATCTTATCAACTATCATATATTGAACTATCACCCCATTTGACAAAGTCTGGAAGGACGGACTTAGAGTCAAGCTAAGAAGAAGTGATGTTTGTGGGAAGATGTACAAGTGGATCAACCACTACCTCAAACAAAGAACGGCCAGAGTCCAAGTACAAGGGCAGATGAGCAAAAAGGTGACACTCGAGCAGGGAGTACCCCAAGGGGGAGTACTGTCCCCCACACTCTTCCTGGTATATATAAACGATACTACAGAGAATATACCAAGAAGAGTCCATAGCTCAATGTTTGCAGACGATCTGGCTATGTGGACTTCTGAAAAGAATCTCACCATAGCAAGAAATCGGATGCAAACGGCCCTAACATCGCTGGAAGAGTGGGTGAACTCATGGCTGGTCAAAATAAACGAGGAGAAAACCACGTGCACAATATTCTCGCTCTCATTAAAACCCCAAAGTACCAAATTAAGCCTAAATGGCAAAATCCTGCAGCCAAACGACAACCCAACCTATCTGGGAGTCACATTTGATCGGCGCATGACATGGAAAAGTCAGATTGAGAGAAACCGAATGAAAGCCAGAGAAAGAATGGCGATCATGAGGAAACTTGCTGGCACAAGCTGGGGAGCAGACGAAGGCATACTAAAGAAACTGTACACTGGAAGAGTGAGACCAGTTCTCGAGTATGGCATCGCGGCATGGACAACAGCAGCGAAGGCGAACTTCGATAAAGTTAACAAACTTCAAAACCAAGCTATGAGAATCATAACAGGTGGCATGAAGTCAACGCCAATTGTAGAACTTGAAAAGATTACAAAACTGCAATCCATGACCGACAGAAGAGACTGCAGAGCCCAGCTGCAGTCAGAGAAACTCCGAAGACTGACGGACCATCCAATGTACCAGAGGCTAAACAATTTGGGAACTGGGAAACTAAAGCGGAGAAACTTTGCAGAAATAGCCAAAGCAAAGATGCACGAAGACCCCATAAACGCACTAACAACACCAAAACCCATCACTACTGTACGAAAACCTACTTGGAGGCAGGACATATTTCCAGAGGTGGTAGAAAATATACCAGGTATTGCAAACAAAAACTGCCAGACCGAAAAAGAAAGGAGAGACACTACCCTAAGCTTCATAACGAAAAGCTACCCAAGCATGGACTGGACCCATGCATACACCGACGGTTCTGTAACAAACACTACACAGAACGGAGGGGCAGGAGCATTCCTGAACCTACCAAATGGCAGAAAAATAACACTGTCATTCGCTACTGGTAAGTACACAAGCAATTTCAGAGCGGAGGCAGAGGCACTGAGGGCGGCAGTGGAAGAAATGGCAACACACAGTGAAAATGAGAGCCACATAGTCTTGTTGACAGATGCTCTCGCCGTAGTCACAGCGCTAAAAAGCCAGAAAAACACTGAGCTTAATGACTTAAGAGCAGCACTCTGCAAACTGTGCCAGCTGTCCGCACCAAAAAGGGTAGTGGTACAGTGGGTTCCGTCACACTGCAACATCCAAGGCAACGAGGAGGCAGACAGACTGGCAAAAGAAGGTGCAAGGCTACCACAAACAGATACCAGTATGACGTACGAAGAGTCAAAACGGCTTATCAAAGCCAGGTACATTACCAAATGGGAAACCGAACATACTGGTTACACCAAAAACGATGCCTATTACCAGTTGAACCGAAGAGAGCAGGTCTTCAGACTTCGCACTGGCCACAATAGACTGAGGTACCACCTATTCAACAAATTGAAGATAGGGTGTACCGACGAATGCCCGTGCGGTACTGGTAAAATGACAACTGAACATCTGCTGCAGAACTGCCCGACATACGGGGATCAGAGAGAGCAGATGTGGCCATTGCCAGTGGAACTGCAAGACAAGCTCTATGGTAGTGGCGAGAGTCTCAGGACGACCGCCGCTTTTTTCGAAAAAATAATGGTTGCTGTCTGACTGTGTACGCAGAAGAAGAAGAAGAAGAAGAACTATCACCCGTTGAACTGTCAACTATCAGTAATTGAAATTATCATCTATCATCAGTTAAACTACAGACTATGAGTTATTGAACTGCAGTTGAAATTATCAGCTCTTGAACTATTCACTATTAGCCACTGAACTATCATTTATCAGACATTGAATTATCATCTATCAGCAGTTGATCAATCGAAGATCAGTTATTGAGCTTGTATCTATCAGTCATTTAACTATTATCTATCAGGCATTGAACCATTAAATATCAGCTACTGAACTACCATCTATCAGGCATTGAACTCCTAACTATCATCCATAGAACTATCAACTATCATCTATTGAACCCTTAGCTTATAGCCAATGACCTATCACAGATCAGACGTTAACCGTATTCAAAAATCCTAAGAGAATACTGTGGTTACTGCCAATTTTTACAGGACAGAATCTCCCGTAGCCATCCCAGTTAACCGATCAACCTAGAACCAGTAATACTGTCTGAGTACCGTACAATTACTTGTGTGGAAACACAAATAGTGGGGACGTTTTTGGTAACAGCACTCGTCGCTATGGTTTGCAGTCGCATCTAACGAAAAATGATCGATCTGGTAAGCGTTACTTGCGTTTAATTTCAAGTTTAGAATCACAACGTAGAAGTGTCGTTGAGTAGAAGTCAAAGTTTGGGATAGAAAGACTGACACAGCCGAGATGGATTCCAGCCGGCGGTCATGTTTCTTTGACAATATAGTTCATCGTGTGTACATACGTTTATGCGCACACACAAACACACACACACACCCTGCACACGCCCACACAGGGTCATACATACACCAACACAGGACCCTACACACATCCACACACGACCACATACACCAATACAGGACCACACACACTAACACAGGACCCTACACATACCCACACAGGGCCACAGACACAAACACAGGACCACAGACACAAACACAGGACCGCAGACACCAACACATGCCCATAAATACATCAACACAGGGCGCTACACACACCCACGCAGGACCGCAGACACCCACACATGCCTATACATACACCAACACAGGATCCTGTACACACCAACACAGGGCCACATACACCCACACACAGCTGTGAAGGATGCACGTCTAGAATCACACACCTGTTATCACTTCGTTTCTAAACGTCAACAAACTCACTGCTGACCCTAGAACACCTGAGTCGAGCAAGTACACAACTTCAGAATGCCCTCTTTTATATGTATCTGGCTTAGACTGGCTGGACAACATGTTCATCATCTGGTTGATCAGTCCTGACACTGGTTGTAAGGTTGTCTGAGACTGGTTGTAAGGTTGTATGAGACAGGTTGTAAGATTGTCTGAGACCGGTTGTAACGTTGTCTGAGACAGGTTGTAAGGTTGTCTAAGACTGGTTGTAAGGTTGTCTGAGACTGGTTGTAAGGTTGTCTGAGACTGGTTGTAAGGTTGTCTGAGACTGGTTGTAAGGTTGTCTGCGACTGGTTGTAAGGTTGTCTGAGACTGGGTGTAAGGTTGTCTGAGACAGGTTGTAAGGTTGTCTGAGACTGGTTGTAAGGTTGTCTGAATACGTCTCTCCATTTGACCCTATCCTCTGCAGTTCTCTTCATTCCATCATGTTTGTACTTTAATGTCCATGCATGCCTGAGATGTTGAGTGTTAGTCCCCCCCCCCTCTTTTCCTTAATCATGCCCTCTATTATCTTCTGTAGAAAACTTTCATGTCTCATATTGAGTCCCAGCCAACTCTTCGCATCGGTATCCGTTATGTATTTGCCTTTGTGGGCCCACTTGAGTGAGTTCATTGCCATGGGATCTTCTTTCTGGACATCTCATTCTTTCCATTTTACAGTAGCACCGCATTTCAAACGCTTACACGCTTTTTAAAAAATCATTCTGTAACACATCTTAGCTGTGTAGATTTATTAGGGATATCATTTTAGACATGTTTGATTAAAGTTGGAAAGGGTGGGAGCATTGATATACAGTAGCCATTCAGTTGTTTCTTAAAGAATTAAAACTAACAAAGAAAGGCAGTACAGATGTACTAAAATCTGGACATCGGAATGCTTGGAATGCATAGCGTTAGTTTCCAAGCCACGCAGATGTTAAAATTACTTAACCTTGCATAACGCCTAGACGCCTGTTACAGCGTGGTCAGTAGTGACGAATGCTTTTAACTAGTTTTAAAAAAATCTTTTAGAGAAAACCCTTAGGTCCGAGATCTGGAAAAAGCCCTTTATGGTGGATACTTCTGTGACATATGTCCCTTTATGATAGGTACTTCTGTGACATATATCCCTTTATGGTGGGTACTTCTGCGACATGTAGCCCTTTATGGTGGGTACTTCTGTGATATATAGCTCTTTATGATGATTACTTATGTGACATATGTCCCTTTATAGTGGGTACTTACATAATGGTACCAGACGTTGGTTTTCAGAACTTGATCCTTGACGTGAACATCAAGAATCTGGATTAGGTCAAGTCCAAACTCAACCCTGACAGAGTCGGACGTGTTGACCACTGGACGGCCCTCCTTGCCCTGCCTCGTGTACCGCTCGATCAGCTTCTTGATCAACACTTTCTCCTTGGATGTAATGTTGAGTTCGTTGTCAAAATCTGGAGGAAAACCAGAGGTTACAACAATGAGAGACCTTTCGATGGGGTCACAACTTAACATGAGAGGTTACAACAATGAGAGACCTTTTGATGGGGTCACAACTAAACATGAGAAGTTACAACAATGAGAGACCTTTCGATGGGGTCACAACTTAACATGAGAGGTTACAACAATGAGATACCTTTTGATGGGGTCACAACTAAACATGAGAGGTTACTACAATGAGAGACCTTTCGATGGGGTCACAACTTAACATGAGAGGTTACAACAATGAGAGACCTTTTCCTGGGGTCGCTTTAGCATGGAGATAAGGGTGGGTTGGGATCGCTTTTGTTGAGAGGTAAGGGGGGAGGGAGGATCGCTTCAGCTGAAAGATAGGGTGGGGGGGTGGGTGGGTCGCATTAGCTGGGAGATATGAGCGACAAGATGGAGGCCAGTTTTAGACCATGGCTAGAGAGAAACAAGATGGAGGTCAGTTTTAGATCTAGGCTAGAGTGAGAAACAAGATGAGTTTTAGACCACGGCTAGAGAGAGACAAGATGGAGGCCAGTCCAGGACCACGGCTAGAGAGAGAGACAGATCGCCTAAGCCAGTCGCAGGACACCTGATGATGATTGGTTCTGATCACCGTGTTTTCAGGTGAAGCCTCCAATTACGTTATTGAGAACTTGTGTATTTTACTCCTGTCATCTCACCGTCGGGAGGATACTGCCTAATTCCTCTCATATCGTTGAAATATTTCACTTTTGTTTTCGTGATCCCAGAATAGCGGGCCGCAGAATGGAACTATGCTCTCACAGAAAAGATGTCAACAAAAAAAACAAAAAAATGCAGCTTAGGAAGAGGTTAGGCAGGGCTGGCTATTGCAGCTCGTGAAAGCTGAGATATCTGGACAAATGTGAGACTGGATTAAATGAGGCCCAGTGATGCAGCGTGGAAGAGAATGTCTCCAGTGAGAGGATTATGGCGATGTTAAATCCAAGAGGAAGTTGGAGATCACTCAGGCAGCTTTCTTTCTGAAAAGTGCCCTAACAACAGCATATCACAGCAATAGCTTGGCCAACTAATCACAACAATAACCGATGGGTGAGAGGCAGGGTCGGGGAGAGGCAGGGTCGGTTGGGGCAGGGTCTGTGGGGGGGGCAGGGTCTGTGGGAGGCAGGGTCAGGGGGAGGCAAGATCGGTGGGGGGGGTCGGTGGGTGGGCAGGGTCGGTTGGGGCAGGGTCTGTGGGAGGCAGGATCGGTGGGGGGGGGGGAGGGAAGGGTCGGTGGGTGGGCAGGGTCCAGGGGGGCAGGGTCGGTGGGAGGCAGGGTCTGTGGGAGGCAGGGTCAGTGGGAGGCAGGATCGGTGGGGGGGGAAGGGTCGGTGGGTGGGCAGGGTCCAGGGGGGCAGGGTCGGTGGGAGGCAGGGTCGGTGGGAGGCAGGGTCAGTGGGAGGCAGGGTCGGTGGGGGGGGAAGGGTCGGTGGGAGGCAGGGTCGGTGGGAGGCAGGGTCGGTGGGGGGGGGGCAGGGTCGGTGGGGGGGCAGGGTCGGTGGAGGCAGGGTCGGTGGGAGGCAGGCTCGGTGGGAGGCAGTGTCGGTGGGGAAGGGGGGGGATATATGCTATGGTCACGAAGAAAGGCCGTGTGTCTTTCGCAGTCAGCATGGTAACCGTTGGGTATGTTTTCATTTCACACAGGATTTATTCAAATATTAGTCTGATCAGGACCGAATCGAGACCTTATTAACCAGGTTTTAAGTATTCTAACAACTTGACCTCCCGCTCAGGATACAAATTGTAAGAACAATTGAATATCAGAATTTAAAAAAATGTTTTCAACTGTCGTGAAATAATGGACCCCATTCTCCAGTGGGTGCTCAGTTCTTGTCTGCAGCACGCATCATTTGTAAGAGAGAATTGTATTTTCTGTGTGTCAGATGTTATAAATGATTTCTGACATTTTCAACAACCTATAGAGAAGGTGTTTCTAAGATTGAGAGAGAGAGAGGGAGAGAGCGAACGAGAGAGATAGCGAGAGAGTAATGAATCTGATCCATTGATTATCAAAAAGCCAATGATACATCTGATCTATTAGTTTTCACATACATAACGAATGATTTATCTGATCTATTGGTTTTGTTAGAGTCAGGAATATGTCTAAGCTATTCTGAGCTGAGATTTATTTATGTCATATCCTGATCAAACACAGACTATCGCCAGAAAGTTCACGGTAGAGAAGTAGACGGTACAGCCACCCTGCTGGATCAGGCATTTCATATTTTCCAGACAACTGTTGGCGTGAAACCTTGTGTCAACTTGAGGTGCGGCAAAGCATTTGGCGGGCTCAGTATAACAATTACTGACTAACTGCCTCAGCTGAAAGGGTTCCCTTTCTTCTCGTGATTGCAACCAGGCTCAAATACGTGGACTATTTAAGAGAGGTTGCGCATCAACCTCTTGAGACGATTCATCCGCTGGAAGGGATTACCGGGATCCTCCAGCTATTGAGCATAACTCTGCGCGTCTTACAGCTGTCTCTAGCAGCGACTTATCTGCCCCTGTGCTTAAACAGCCCATTCTTTGTGAAGGATTCATCAGCAAGATTGGATATGACGTCAGTGAAGTGTGCAAGACTAGTTTCATTGGACGCATTACGTGAGATCACTACCCAGCACGTGCACCAGACATGTCTATCAGTGGAAGACAAATTGAAGACGCTATTTGTGAGATTAGCGTGGTAATAAACACAATAATTATGTTTAACTCATATGCCAGTTCAGTTCAATGGTAGGGCTTGCAAATATTGGCAAAACACGAAATAAAATAGCGGAGAATCTGAAAAAAAAAGTCCTGAACACCAATTTCTCATTTGGCGCTCGTTTGATTTACACATTTTTGTAATAACGTGCTTATCGAATTACGAGTAAAAATCAAACTGAATTTCTTCTGTTTGTTTTGTTTGTGTTTTGTTTGTACACCAGTCCTGATGACGTAGCCGATCGAGGATTTCCTTGTGTTCATCTTAATTCACGTGTTGACACATTTACCCGTTTCCTATTTTTTTCTGCGAAGTGATAGATAATAAACAAACCATTATTTGCCTGACAATGTTAAATAGTACAGCTGATAAAGTGTCATACGTGAAGGCCAGTGGGAATACGTGATGGCCAGTGGGAATACGTCAAAGCCAGTGTGAATACGTGAAGGCCAGTGTGAATACGTGAAGGCCAGTGTGAATACGTCAAGGCCAGTGTGTATACGCCAAGGCCAGTGTTAATACGTCAAGGCCAGTGTGAATAGGTCAAGGTCAGTGCGAATACGTCAAGGCCAGTGCGAATAGGTCAAGGTCAGTGCGAATACGTCAAGGCCAGTGTGAATAGGTCAAGGTCAGTGCGAATAGGTCAAGGCCAGTGTGAATAGGTTAAGGTCAGTGCGAATAGAAAATATAGCCTATTAATGGTCGAGTAGTTAGGATACTGTTTTCAGAGACTTAACTTCTTTATACTGGTTTAGAAGACCCCGCAGAGTATGTATACAACCAGTTTCATTTACATGTCCTTGCTATAAAAGCTATGCGCATCCAATTTATTCTTAAATGCATTAACTGTCCCTGCCTGCACTACATCCCGTGCAATGGATTCCAAGCATTCACCACTCTCTAACTAAACAAATATTTCCTAATATCTAATCTGGACCTCTCTTTAGTTAATTTGTAGCTATGCCCTTTTGTTCTTGTATTTTGAAGAAAAAAAATTGTTATAGTCTAATGTATCTATTCCTCTGACCATCTTATAAACCTGTATTGTCCCCTCGAATTCTAGACATTGTTGGCCGGTTTTTCTGAGTCTTTCCTTATGAGACGAGCACATACGTTCGAATGTTGGATTGGCATAGATTTGTCTGCAGAAGGTGAAATACAAGCCTAGTCTGCATTCTGTGCTGAAACTGACAGGTTCAACGGTAAACAAATAAACTCAAAGAATGGTTACATGCCGTTAAACAAATAAACCACAAGAATGGGTACACGCCGTATTTGAAGATATGTGTATAACGCTAACCTTGTGTTTGCCATCCTCTGACTTTGTTGCCATTGAATTTCCCTGTTGTCACAATGTGCTTTACCCACTCTCGTGTAATAAGATGGTCCACAAAGTTAATGACTTGACCTTTCTGATCTGCGGACCAAGTGTTCTCTGTGTGGTCTACACCGAATTCTTATTCATTGTGCACGAGTCATTTCTACACGACCGTCTTCGTCTTCATCTTCTTGTTCACCATCGTTTTGTTTTTTATCTAAATTTGTGAGTCAGTTTTCTGATTAAAGGTTGTAATGATGACCTCTTACATGCTTTCGTACAGCTTTGTGTGAATGTACATCTCTGTACGCCTGTGCTGCCTGGACTGTAACATTAGTACATCAATGTCTTCTAGGATATGCTCGCCTGTCTGTGCCGTCTGTCCACATGTACACATGGTGGCTGTCTGTGTAGCCTGTCCACGCGTATACATGATGGCTGTCTGTGTAGCCTGTCCACGCGTATACATGATGGCTGTCTGTCCACATGTACACATGGTGCCTGTCTGTGCCGTCTGTCCACGTGTATACATGATGGCTGTCTGTGCCGTCTGTCCACACGTACACATGGTGACTGTCTGTGTAGCATGTCTACACGTACACATGGTGGCTGTCTGTGCCGTCTGTCCATACGTACACACGGTGCATGTCTGTGTAGCCTGTCCACACGTACACAAGGTGCATGTCTGTGTAGCATGTCCACACGTACACAAGGATCCTGTCTGTGTAGCATGTCCACACGTACACAAGGTGCATGTCTGTGTAGCCTGTTCACACGTACACATGGTAGATGACACCAATTTACTATGTTATGCAGTCATGGAGACCTGGTCACCTGCCTCTCACGATAACGGTAGTGGTAGTTCCCTGTCGTTGAGTCGCGACCGTTGGCCGACAGGTAGAACTTAGCTGTGAACAACTGTCACTCGGACGTGTCCGACATTAACATGGGGAGTTATATTTAATTCTTATACTGTGTCTGTCGTGTGAAATTAATGAAGTGACTTTGCCTGTCTAATTGTCTAGTCCTTAGACTGTCTAGGTGTCTAGTCTTTAGACTGTTGTAGTGTTTAGTCCTTAGACTTTTGTAGTGTTTAGTCCTTAGACTGTCTTAGTGTCTAGTCCTTAGACTGTTTTAGTGTCTAGTCCTTAGACTGTTATAGTGTTTAGTCCTTAGACTGTCTTAGTGTCTAGTCCTTAGACTGTCTTAGTGTCTAGTCCTTAGACTGTTGTAGTGTTTAGTCCTTAGACTGTTTTAGTGTCTAGTCCTTAGACTGTTATAGTGTTTAGTCCTTAGACTGTCTTAGTGTCTAGTCCTTAGACTGTCTTAGTGTCTAGTCCTTAGACTGTCTCGCTACTGTTTTTCAACATTCACAAAGTGACCGTCAGCTGAGACACATAATTGAATCTCATATTTCGTGCAGCTCCAAGAGTAGATTGGAGTCTGTAGCTCATCCCCCGCGTCAGCAATGATCGAAATACAAACAAGGTTAACTCTAGTTTGACGTGAGAGCGGTAAAATGCTCGTGCCGACGTTTTGAGGTGACGCGGTAACAGACGTCTACAGACGTTCTGACATAGCAACGGTAACTACTGACGTCTTGGCATGTTTGTGGCAATAGACCTGTAATGACGTTTGGAGTTAAATAGCTCTTTGCTAAGGGTTGGCTACACTAAAACAAGACAAATGAAATTACGAAATCCACTTAAGCTATTACC
Source organism: Ariolimax columbianus (assembly GCA_036924085.1). Lineage (NCBI taxonomy): Eukaryota > Metazoa > Mollusca > Gastropoda > Stylommatophora > Arionidae > Ariolimax > Ariolimax columbianus. Next base: position 116,351,619 of record JAVGWX010000006.1, on the reverse strand, counting down.
AGTACTTTTTCTACTTTCTGCGTCCACGTGTGCCCTAAGCGTCGTGGGAAGCTCATGTCGCATTACGGGAGCAAAGTGTGTTGCATCGGGCTGTGTAAGTAGGTGCTGTTATAGGATTTTATTGTGGCTTCTATCCGAATACCACTTGGTCTTTCTCAAATCGTGTGCCAGATTTCTTGTTTTGTAAACGTGCAATCGAATTTCATCAGGTGCAACTATCATGCGACGAGTGAATATACTTGTTCGTGTGTCTTGAAGAGTGTTCATAACAAGGACTCACTACATAGGTGATCTCATCACTTCTCATGTCACTTCTTATGTCATTTCGCCCTGTGACACAAGTCACTTTACCTAGACATTGAATGTCGACGTTCTAATTGTCCTGTTCTTTGGCTTGGGTGAGAAGAACCGTCGGCCAGAGTAGCAGCAATTTGGTAGATCAACATATGTTGTAATGTGACCAAGTGGATGTGACCAAGTGGATATAATGTGACCAAGTGGATGTGACCAAGTGGATGTAATGTGACCAAGTGGATGTTGTTTTTTTTTTTTTTTTTTTTTTGCGTTCGCCTTATTTCTCTAATCCCCAAGGCGGTGTGCGTTGCACTGTGGTTTTTATTTTGCGCCTGTCGGCCCAATGCATCCGACTTCAGCATGCATTTTATGTAAGGGCCTGCTTCCTCCTGCATTTTCTAAGGGTTTGCTTCCCCGGGGTAACGGCCGGTGCTGTGATGGGGATCGAACCCAGCACCTTCGGATTGTGAGCCGTGCCACTTATCCACTAGGCCACGCCGTCCCCCCAAGTGGATGTAATGTGGCCAAGTTGATGTGACCAAGTGGAAGTAATGTGGCCAAGTTGATGTGACCAAGTTGATGTAATGTGACCGAGTGCATGTAATGTGACCAAGCGGATGTTATGTGATCAAGTGGATGTAATGTGACCAAGTTGATGTGACCAAGTTGATGTGACAAAGTTATTGTAATGTGAACAAATTGATGTTACCAAGTTATTGTAATGTGACCAAGTAAATGTAATATAACCAATTGGATGTCATGTGACCAGGTTGATCTGATCAAGTTATTCTAATGTGACCAATACATTGTAACGTTTGGTTTGAGGTGATTTGTTTAAGTAATAGTAACAGTTCACAAGTCACGACAGATGCTGACATGAAATTCAATTTCTCCAACAATAAACATACATTAATGAACATAACACTAGGTCCCCTTAACATACACGTAAACAATACTCAACAGAAAGATGGCAGAGAATTCCAGAACTTATTGAAACAAATATCAGGGTTCAAGCTAAATAAGGGAAGATGAAGACACATAAATGGGTGAGCTGACAACAGCCAGAGACTGTTTGTATCAGGGTCAACGAAACATATCTAGCCAATATTCTATTCCGGCACCAGGTGGTAGCCCTGGAAAAGGACTGTATTCATGCAGCATGTCTAATACAATTTGGATCGAAGAGGGATTGCAAACTCGGTCTCCAAAATGTAGTGTTGATACTGGATGTGTCTGGAGTAACGCATAGATATCGTATCCTTGCTGCTAACTACGACACAAAGCCGCAGCGTCATTTTTACAACGAATACCGAAATGATAAAAGGGGAGCAGAAGCTTGAAAACATTCACAAATGTGAGGTATCAATGATATCTGCTGGTCTGTCACTATCTGTAGCTCTCTGTCAACCTTCAACATATGACGCCATCATGGTCATTAGCATCACGCCAATTGAGAATCTAGGACAGGTTATCTGAACCGGTGTTCTTCAGTAAGTTAGGTTCCCTGCGAATATCATCTCGAAGGAGGTATGGGCCGCAGGAAAAGTATTGTATAAACTTAGGGTCCAAGGGAAGGTTTTGTATAAATTTAGGGTCCAAGGGAAGGTTTTGTATAAACTTAGGGTCCAAGGGAAGGTTTTGTATAAATTTAGGGTCCAAGGGAAGGTTTTGTATAAACTTAGGGTCCAAGGGAAGGTTTTGTATAAACTTAGGGTCCAAGGGAAGGTTTTGTATAAATTTAGGGTCCAAGGGAAGGTTTTGTATAAATTTAGGGTCCAAGGGAAGGTTTTGTATAAATTTAGGGTCCAAGGGAAGGTTTTGTATAAACTTAGGGTCCAAGGGAAGGTTTTGTATAAATTTAGGGTCCAAGGGAAGGTTTTGTATAAACTTAGGGTCCAAGGGAAGGTTTTGTATAAATTTAGGGTCCAAGGGAAGGTTTTGTATAAACTTAGGGTCCAAGGGAAGGTTTTGTATAAACTTAGGGTCCAAGGGAAGGTTTTGTATAAATTTAGGGTCCAAGGGAAGGTTTTGTATAAATTTAGGGTCCAAGGGAAGGTTTTGTATAAATTTAGGGTCCAAGGGAAGGTTTTGTATAAACTTAGGGTCCAAGGGAAGGTTTTGTATAAATTTAGGGTCCAAGGGAAGGTTTTGTATAAACTTAGGGTCCAAGGGAAGGTTTTCTATAAACTTAGGGTCCAAGGGAAGGTTTTCTATAAACATAGGGTCCAAGGGAAGGTTTTGTATAAACTTAGGGTCCAAGGGAAGGTTTTGTATAAACTTAGGGTCCAAGGGAAGGTTTTGTATAAATTTAGGGTCCAAGGGAAGGTTTTGTATAAACTTAGGGTCCAAGGGAAGGTTTTGTATAAACTTAGGGTCCAAGGGAAGGTTTTCTATAAACATAGGGTCCAAGGGAAGGTTTTGTATAAACTTAGGGTCCAAGGGAAGGTTTTGTATAAACTTAGGGTCCAAGGGAAGGTTTTGTATAAACTTAGGGTCCAAGGGAAGGTTTTGTATAAACTTAGGGTCCAAGGGAAGGTTTTCTATAAACATAGGGTCCAGGGGAAGGTTTTGTATAAACTTAATGTCCAAGGTAAGGTATTGTAGAAACTTAATGTCCAAGGGAAGGTATTGTGGAAACTTAGGGTCCAAGGGCAGGTTTTGTATAAACTTAGGGTCCAAGGGAAGGTTTTGTATAAACATAGGGTCCAAGGGAAGGTTTTGTATAAACTTAGGGTCCAAGGTAAGATATTGTAGAAACTTAATGTCCAAGGGAAGGTATTGTGGAAACTTAGGCTCCAAGGAAAGGTATTGTATAAACTTAGAAAACGAAGTATCGGAAGGTGTTCACAATGTGTACCGATATTTCAGTTTCTTGTTAACCTCCATTTGAACAGTCCCTGGCCAAACAGCGAATTCCTCTGCTATCGAAAGTAAGTTACGGCGACGGTCCACCCGAATTGTTGCATCAATTTTGGCGATGGCATCTTCTGAAGCAATGATCTTCTATCAACTGGTTGACATCCTCCAGCTGTTAGAAACCGAATCACCGCTGGTCAACTCTGGGCGGATTTCGTATCATACCCGTCTTGTTTTCAACAGTCTGCTGAGGAAACTATTAGCCGGAGGATAATCAAATTTTGCAAACTTGACGGTCGGTATGTGCTGTTTACACCTAAAGTGAAGCAATCATGCGCATCGTACGTATGTTCCATTGGTGCAGTTAGTATCGGTTTCATTTGAACACGCCTCGTATATTACAAAACGTATAGTCAGACCCGCATGCAACATTACAAAACTTGTAGCCAGACCAACACACTACGTTACAAAACGTGTAGTCAGACCAACAACATACTACGTTACAAAACGTATAGTCAGAGACAAGCATGCAACATTACAAAACTTGTAGCCAGACCAACATACTACATTACAAAACGTGTAGTCAGACCAACAACATACTACGTTACAAAACGTATAGTCAGACCAGCATGCAACATTACACAACTTGTAGCCAGACCAACATACTACATTACAAAACGTGTAGTCAGACCAACAACATACTACGTTACAAAACGTATAGTCAGAGACCCGCATGCAACATTACACAACTTGTAGCCAGACCAACATACTACATTACAAACGTGTATTTAGAGACCAACATATAATATTACAAAATGTACAAATGGATGCCAAAATGCAGCATTGCAATTATTACTATAAGGGATCAACATACAATACGTTGTCAGAAACTAACATACGAATGAAAAAATGTACAGTTAGATACAGACATACAATTTGACACACTATACAGAGACATATATACAACATTACGATGGACGTGGGTAGATGTAAGACAAGGAACATATCTCACGAGAAATATAAAAATATATAATTTGTGATCAACTTAACGACCGGCTGATATTCGATTCCTGCATGGATGAAGAAGACATCAAATGTTGTATCGAGCTCATAAACAAGATTTAGAGAAATCGATTACAAATGTATCATAAATGTCACGTTTCTTGTAATTCGATTACGCCACACTAGTCAGAGGCAGGATCGATGCTCTCTTTTATTTACTTCTCTGTATCTTGTGATCATTTTTCGGTATCAATCCAGCCAATCAACGATATTTGGCGGCAATTGGCTTGCCGTGTCTTCTGGCACGGGAAGCCAATGACTCGCCCCCAGGGGCTCGACTTATCATAATGTTTATTTAACTACCCGCCTTTCTTACAAATCTAATCAGAACTGACTCAGCATAAAACACTTGCAGGTTGTCCGGGCTCCGCTTGTGGGAGGAGGTGGTTGCACCCTGACTTTATAAGAGAGATATCGGTCAGTTGGTGGGACATGGTCATGCCCCGTCGAAAGACAAATTGATGATACAATTTTCTCGATGCCAGGTTCAACACAGGCAGCAGAGTTTGACATTTATCTGACCGCCCTCTCTGGCCCCATATTTCTTAGCGCAAGTCAGGCGTGGGCTAAGGGTTGCCCATCGACATGGCCCCGTAGAGGCGCCTCCGACAGAAGTCTCATATTTTTGTCTGAGTAGAACAAATGGTTAAAAAAACCAACAAAGAAAACATTCAAATAGGACGTACGTATTTTATTGGTCAATCCACTTTTAGCGCGCGAAAGAGCATGGACTTTTCTTTCCAGTGTCTTCCTCTTGATATGCTACCAGTCGAGCTACTGGTATCTTGTAGACGTCTTATGTTGTCTTCCCAGTGTACTAGGTCGTCTTTGGGATCTGGATCTTTAGCTATCTCCTTCCCATGACTGTCGGGTAACCCACCTTCTTCCATTTAGCAGAGATGACCAAACCAACAAGTTGATATTGCTCTAACCGAGTCTTTCCCCATGGTGGGGTGTTGTCTGGGTGTGGACGTTTCCCCATGGTGGGATGTTGTCTGGGTGTGGACGTTTCCCCATGGTGGGATGTTGTCTGGGTGTGGACGTTTCCCCATGGTGGGATGTTGTCTGGGTGTGGACGTTTCCCCATGGTGGGATGTTGTCTGGGTGTGGACGTTTCCCCAAGGTGGGATGTTGTCTGGGTGTGGACGTTTCCCCATGGTGGGATGTTGTCTGGGTGTAGACGTTTTCCCATGGTGGGATGTTGTCTGGGTGTGGACGTTTCCCCATGGTGGGATGTTGTCTGGGTGTGGACGTTTCCCCATGGTGGGATGTTGTCTGGGTGTGGACGTTTCCCCATGGTGGGATGTTGTCTGGGTGTGGACGTTTCCCCATGGTGGGATGTTGTCTGGGTGTGAACGTTTCCCCATGGTGGGATGTTGTCTGGGTGTGGACGTTTCCCCATGTTGGGATGTTGTCTGGGTGTGGACGTTTCCCCAAGGTGGGATGTTGTCTGGGTGTGGACGTTTCCCCATGGTGGGATGTTGTCTGGGCGTGGACGTTTCCCCATGGTGGGATGTTGTCTGGGCGTGGACGTTTCCCCATGGTGGGATGTTGTCTGGGTGTGGACGTTTCCCCATGGTGGGATGTTGTCTGGGTGTGGACGTTTCCCCATGGTGGGATGTTGTCTGGGTGTGGACGTTTCCCCATGGTGGGATCTTTTCTGGGTGTGGACGTTTCCCCAAGGTGAGATGTTGTCTGGGTGTGAACGTTTCCCCATTGTGGGATGTTGTATGGGTGTGGATGTTTCCCCATGGTGGGATGTTGTCTGGGTGTGGACGTTTCCCCATGGTGGGATGTTGTCTGGGTGTGGACGTTTCCCCAATGTGGGATGTTGTCTGGGTGTGGACGTTTCCCTACGGTGGGATGTTGTCTGGGTGTGGACGTTTCCCCATGGTGGGATGTTGTCTGGGTGTGGACGTTTCCCCATGGTAGGATGTTGTCTGGGTGTGGACGTTTCCCCATGGTAGGATGTTGTCTGGGTGTGGACGTTTCCCCATGGTGGGATGTTGTCTCAGTGTGGACGTTTCCCCATGGTAGGATGTTGTCTGGGTGTGGACGTTTCCCCATGGTGGGATGTTGTCTGGGTGTGGACGTTTCCCCATGGTAGGATGTTGTCTGGGTGTGGACGTTTCCCCATGGTGGGATGTTGTCTGGGTGTGGACGTTTCCCCATGGTGGGATGTTGTCTGGGTGTGGACGTTTCCCCATGGTAGGATGTTGTCTGGGTGTGGACGTTTCCCCATGGTGGGATGTTGTCTGGGCGTGGTCGTTTCCCCAAGGTGGGATGTTGTCTGGGTGTGGACGTTTCCCCATGGTAGGATGTTGTCTGGGTGTGGACGTTTCCCCATGGTGGGATGTTGTCTCAGTGTGGACGTTTCCCCATGGTGGGATGTTGTCTCAGTGTGGACGGTGGCTCTTCTTGATGTGTCCACTTCCCTTCTCACTTCAAAGGATGGATTTCTCTTTCATTTGGTTGATGTCGTTGTCCATGATGTTACAGCTGTGATGTTAGAGGTGTGTTATGTTAGAGGTGTGTTATGTTAGAGGTGTGTTATGTTACAGCTGTGATGTTTGATGCGTGTTATGTTAGAGGTGTGTTATGTTAGAGGTGTGTTATGTTACAGCTGTGATGTTTGATGCGTGTTATGTTAGAGGTATGTGATGTTAGAGGTGTGTCATGTTTGAAGTGTGTTATGTTTGAGGTGTGTTATGTTAGTGGTGTGTTATGTTTGAGGTGTGTTATGTTTGATGCGTGTTATGTTAGAGGTGTGTTATGTTACAGTTGTGATGTTTGATGCGTGTTATGTTGGAGGTGTGTTATGTTAGAACTGTGATGTTTGATGCGTGTTATGTTTGATGCGTGTTATGTTAGAGGTGTGTTATGTTACAGCTGTGATGTTTGATGCGTGTTATGTTAGAGGTGTGTTATGTTAGAGGTGTGTTATGTTACAGCTGTGATGTTTGATGCGTGTTATGTTAGAGGTATGTGATGTTAGAGGTGTGTCATGTTTGAAGTGTGTTATGTTTGAGGTGTGTTATGTTAGTGGTGTGTTATGTTTGAGGTGTGTTATGTTTGATGCGTGTTATGTTAGAGGTGTGTTATGTTACAGTTGTGATGTTTGATGCGTTTTATGTTAGAGGTGTGTTATGTTAGAACTGTGATGTTTGATGCGTGTTATGTTTGATGCGTGTTATGTTAGAGGTGTGTTATGTTACAGCTGTGATGTTTGATGCGTGTTATGTTAGAGGTGTGTTATGTTAGAGGTGTGTTATGTTACAGCTGTGATGTTTGATGCGTGTTATGTTAGAGGTATGTGATGTTAGAGGTGTGTCATGTTTGAAGTGTGTTATGTTTGAGGTGTGTTATGTTAGAGGTGTGTTATGTTAGAGATGTGTTATGTTAGAGGTGTGTTATGTTAGAACTGTGTTATGTTAAAGGTGTGTTATGTTAGAAATGTGTTGTGTTAAAGATGTGTTATGTTAGAACTGTGTTATGTTAGAACTGTGTTATGTTAGAGGTGTGTTATGTTTGAGGCGCCTTATGTTTAAGGCGTGTTATGTTTGAGGCGTGTTATGTTAAAACTGTGTTATGTTAGAGGTGTGTTGAGGCGTGTTATGTTAGAACTGTGTTATGTTAGAGGTGTGTTATGTGTGAGGCGTGTTATGTTTGAGGCGTGTTTTGTTAGAACTGTGTTATGTTAGAAGTTTGTTATGTTTGAGGTGTATTATGTTTGAGGCGTGTTATGTTTTAGGCGTGTTATGTTTAAGGCAGGTTATGTTAGAACTGTGTTATGTTAGAGGTGTGTTATGTTTGAGACGTGTTATGTTAGAGGTGTGTTATGTTTGAGGCGTGTTATGTTAGAATTGTGTTATGTTAGAGGTGTGTTATGTTTGAGACCTGTTATGTTAGAGGTGTGTTATGTTAGTGGTGTGTTATGTTTTATGCGTGTTATGTTTGATGCGTGTTATGTTAGAGGTGTGTTATGTTACAGTTGTGATGTTTGATGCGTGTTATATTAGAGGTGTGTTATGTTAGAACTGTGATGTTTGATGCGTGTTATGTTTGATGCGTGTTATGTTAGAGGTGTGTTATGTTAGAAGCGTGTTATGTTTGAGGCGTGTTATGTTAGAGGTGTGTTATGTTAGAGGTGTGAAATGTTAGAGGTGTGTTATGTTAGTGATGTATTATGTTTGGGGTGTGTTATGTTTGATGCGTGTTATGTTAGAGGTGTGTTATGTTACAGCTGTGATGGTTGATGCGTGTTATGTTAGAGGTGTGTTATGTTAGAACTGTTATGTTTGATGCGTGTTATGTTAGAGGTGTGTTATGTTACAGCTGTGATGTTTGATGCGTGTTATGTTAGAGGTGTGTTATGTTAGAGGTGTGTTATGTTACAGCTGTGATGTTTGATGCGCGTTATGTTAGAGGTATGTTATGTTAGAACTGTGATGTTTGATGCGTATTATGTTTGATGCGTGTTATGTTAGAGGTGTGTTATGTAACAGCTGTGATGTTTGATGCGTGTTATGTTAGAGGTGTTTTGTTAGAGGTGTGCTATGTTAGATGTGTATTATGTTAGAACTGTGTTATGTTTGAGGTGTGTTATGTTTGATGCGTGTTATGTTAGAGGTGTGTTATGTTAGAACTGTGTTATGTTAAAGGTGTGTTATGTTAGAGGTGTGTTATGTTTGAGACGTGTTATGTTAGAGGTGTGTTATGTTAGAGGTGTTATGTTAGAGGTGTGTTATGTTAGAGGTGTATTATGTTAGAACTGTGTTATGTTTGAGGTGTGTTATGTTTGATGCGTGTTATGTTAGAGGTGTGTTATGTTAGAACTGTGTTATGTTAAAGGTGTGTTATGTTAGAAATGTGTTGTGTTAAAGGTGTGTTATGTTAGAACTGTGTTATTTTAGAACTGTGTTATGTTAGAACTGTGTTATGTTAGAGGTGTGTTATGTTTGAGGCGCCTTATGTTTGAGGCGTGTTATGTTTGAGGCGTGTTATGTTAAAACTGTGTTATGTTAGAGGTGTGTTGAGGCGTGTTATGTTAGAACTGTGTTATGTTAGAGGTGCGTTATGTGTGAGGCGTGTTATGTTTGAGGCGTGTTTTGTTTTAAATGTTATGTTAGAAGTTTGTTATGTTTGAGGTGTATTATGTTTGAGGCGTGTTATGTTTTAGGCGTGTTATGTTTGAGGCATGTTATGTTAGAGGTGTGTTATGTTAGAGGTGTGTTATGTTTGAAGTGCGTTATGTTAGAGGTGTGTTATGTTTGAGACGTGTTATGTTAGAAGCGTGTTATGTTTGAGGCGTGTTATGTTAGAACTGTGTTATGTTAGAGGTGTGTTATGTTTGAGACGTGTTATGTTAGAGGTGTGTTATGTTTGAGGCGTGTTATGTTAGAACTGTGTTATGTTAGATGTGTGTTATGCTAGAGCTGTGCTTCTTAGAGATGTATTATGAACGACGTTTGAAATCAAACTGAAGAATTACATGGCGGTAAGACAATTTTTAAACGGACTGACAAGCTATTTTTAAATTGATACTAAAATAATATTCATAACAGTGACCCCGCGTTCGTATGCAAGGGTTCTGGTTATAGTTCCGTAAAGCGGGTGGAAGTATAGCGGGGTACTAGTTCACGTCTCAGAAACCTCGTCAGATCAGCTACAGCGATGAAACCTACAGTACCGCAGACATGACTTTAACATCAAAGACAAACTACGACATCAATGAAACGACTAATAAGTCATAATAACAACGACAAACACAGATTAACCCTTGTCTCTGACTAGAGGAAGCGGCAGTGACATTCAACGCGTGGGACCAATACATGACATAGGTTTTAATTCGGTGTTCGAGTTCAAATAAGTATTGAACTGCAAGTCCTGTTATTTGAGTTTATCAATTAATTGACACGGATAAAACATTGCAGGCATACTATAGGGATACTGACTTGGAAGCTCGTGTCCTGTTCAGCAAACACCTCAATTATATCTCAAATGACTCTGGTCCTCAGTTAGCAATCATTTCAACTGTCCTGGGCACGAGCTGAAGGCTGATTGCAATTTGACATCATCTCTTGGTCTCAGGACTATCCACATCGGATTGAGCTGGATGTCATGTTGACCTTCCTTAGGAGGCACCTTACAGTTTGCGTGCATACCTTTTCTTAGGCTCGACTTCCTCCTTTATCCATGTCCCTTACCTTCTCTCTCTCCCTATATCTTTTTCATTCTATCTTTTCGTATATTTGTATACCATCTACACAGCTGTTTTAGCATTACCTACTATAAATTGTCCATATTTTGCAGTAGTAGTGAAGTATCGATAGCACCACAGCTTGATTGATCTTGCTGGCTACACTGATTGTTTGTCTGTCCCACACATTTGTTCGTAGTGTACCAAAAGCATCACTTGCCTCAAAGCCTGTCGTTGTTGACAGTGTGAGAGAACTTGATCAAGGCAACACACATTCCCGTACACATTTTGATGCTCCTTCTGGATTTTCAAATTCATTTGATGTTCTTCTTCTTCCTCCTCTTTATCTTATTCTTCTAATCCTGCAGGACTAACACACTAATACAGAATAAAGAGAGGTAGTCTGGTCTAGGGAAGCGACCATGCTCGAAAAGCTGTCTGGGCCCTGCAAAGATCTGAAACGCAGTCTCCTTTTCTGAACCTCACAGTGCTAAACGCACATCATCAGTTGATCGAAGAAGAAGAAGGAGAAGAAGAAGAAGAAGAAGATGAAGAAAATGAAGACGAATAAAAAGAAGAAGAAAAAGGATACTGAATTTGCCTTCGCGCTGCAATACCAATTCCTTTTGCCAGACTACACTAGTGCATTATGTTTCCAGGGACACCCTCTGGAGGTGGAATAGAGTTGCCCACCTATGGTTCGTCGACCCTGATGCAAACATCCACCTATGGGTCACTGGCTGCTGTGAGGTCATTCACTGTGCTGCATCATCAGCCGCAACTGTAGGCCATCTAGCGTGTCGCAAATATGTCGACCGCCCTGCGATCGCCTTGTACATTACAATGACTACATGGAACTAGCTCTCCCTCAAAATGATTAGACACGCAAGACCCACCTGATTAGAAACTTGAGATTCCTCTTGTGTCTGTCGATGATGGTCTCAGTTCAAACGGCATGTATCCTTCATATGATGATAACTTCATCAATAGTCTCTGAAAACAATGTCCGCCATTACTTCACGAGTAACTCTTGTGGGTCTGTTAGGTTGTGGAGCAGAATGGAGTCTCCTGCTGTGTAAACCTCCGCAGGAAGAAACTTCCCATAAAATATACTACTAATAATAATGTTCACTTGGGAATGAGTGGCCCGCAGATCGACCACTGCCACGAACTGCAGTAAAACAGGACACTCCAAGTTGCATTTCTCATGAACTTCCAACATCCGGGGACGAAGCCTTGGCGTCTTGTGGTTTCACAATAAGTATGTCGACCCAGGTCATCGCGGACTCGTTTAAGGGGGTCGAATACTTCTCTACTGGATCTAGAGCCGCGAGGGTTACAAGAGGAACTCATTCTGTGAGCGATGGGTCTTGGACATGTTGCTAGCCGGAGAGGGCTCAATCTTCCTTGGACGATTTGTCTTGGACATGCTAACCGAAGAGGGCTCAATCTTCCTTGGATGATTTGTATTGGACATGCTAACCGGAGAGGGCTCAATCTTCCTTGGACGATTTGTCTTGGACATGCTAACCGGAGAGGGCTCAATCTTCCTTGGACGATTTGTCTTGGACATGCTAGCCGGAGAGGGCTCAATCTTCCTTGGACGATTTGTCTTGGACATGCTAGCCGGAGAGGGCTCAATCTTCCTTGGACGATTTGTCTTGGACATGCTAGCCGGAGAGGGCTCAATCTTCCTTGGACGATTTGTCTTGGACTTGCTAGCCGGAGAGGGCTCAATCTTCTTTGATCGATGTGTCTTGGACATGCTAACCGGAGAGGACTCAATCTTCCTTGGACGATTTGTCTTGGACATGCTAGCCGGAGAGGGCTCAATCTTCCTTGGACGATGTGTCTTGGACATGCTAACCGGAGAGGGCTCAATCTTCCTTGGACGATGTGGCTTAGACATGCTAGCGGGAGAGGGCTCAATCTTCATTGGACGATTTGTCTTGGACATGCTAGCCGGAGAGGGCCCAATCTTCCTTGGACGATTTGTCTTGGACATGCTAGCCGGAGAGGGCTCAATCTTCCTTGGACGATGTATTAGTCCATTATTGGCCCATGTGTTGTCAGCAAACAGAGCGAAGGTCACCACTCTCGTGAAGTTCAACCATGTGCAATGATCGCAGAAATACGACACAGGGTAGCCGACATACTATTTAAAATATCCGATGACTTTACCCGGATAATCGGACTTTATCTGGATAATCGGACTTTACCTGGATAATTGGACTTTACCTGGATAATCGGAGGTAAAAACATCACAAAGTGAACGAACTAATAAATCAAACTGGAAAACAACAGGTGTCCGTGGACACAGGTGTAAGTCGTCAAATGACGTGAATCCCAGTTAAATCAATGGCCTGGCAGCATCCATAATGGATTAAAACACGCGCTGCATCATTTTTGCATCTATACTGCCCACCTCTATGCCACTGGGATAATTGCTTTCTTCACCTGTCCTGTCCTGTGTAGGGGGTTGAGCCTACCGATCATTTCACCTGTCCTGTGTAGGGGGTTGAGCCTACCGTTCATTTCACCTGTCCTGTGTAGGGGGTTGAGTCTACCGTTGATTGGGCCTTGTGATATGTATATCCTGGCATGTTAGCTGATGATTGGCGAAATAGTCAGAGAATAGCACTGAAGTGATCTGCCTAGGGCTCCAAAACCTGGTCCTAGTCGATACGCATTGCCGCGCAATCATCACCGAGGACATGACGTCATTGATATGATGTACTTCCCTTAGAGCATTGGAAACCTGCAGGGTGTCATTCATGTTTGCTTACACATCCTTTACGTTTTGTGAGTGTGGAGGCTAATAGTTGTTCTGGTTCTAGACAGTTCGTGCGGGGCCCATTAGATCAGCAATTGGAGCTAACTTCAGTTGAACTTACCTGTGTTCCATATAGACCAGTTATTTCATACAAAGCAGATGGCAGGTCACATAGGAGGCTCAGTTTCTGTCTCTGGGGTTAAACAATTGGTCTTACCATTTACAATACGTGTATTTTCGCTGTTACAATACGTGTTTTATCACTGTGACGTGTTTTATCACTGATATTAAAGCTATTTTATCGTTCCCTCAATACGCGTTTTATCACTGATATTATAGCTATTTTATCGTCCCCACAATACGCGTTTTATTGTTCCCACAATCCTCCAGCTTATTATTGCTCAATGTATGACAGTCCTAACATTCTCTGCCTCAAATAAAATTAAAAAACAAAACAAGAGATGAGCTGTTTGTTCTCCCTGGCACCAAGACCTGCGTGGAGTGCGGGCTGGCCATTTGTCACTTTCATGAATAATCTAATAGAACATTAATGGTTTTGAAATTTAATATTAAATAAAGGTTCCCGATCCGTCAGACATAATGGAACTGAAATGAGCAGGCAAATTAATGTAGTCTGGGTTGTAACGTACGGCCATGGGTATAACAGAAACAGTTGCCCAAATAATCTTAAATATACGATAACCAGTGATGTGATACACAGACGGAAATAGGACGTTCTGAGGCAGTCAGATTGAAATAAAACAAAGATAGCAAGAATAGATCATGTAAAACAGGAAAGACACATCTAATGTTACATAGCCAAATTAAGTAGGGGAGCTATACGACTGGCGATACATGCAGGGAGTGAAAGAAAAGCTTCACGGACGCAATAGAAGCAAGCAGAAAGGTATGTGAGATATATTAGGACACACAGAACGTTAAGATACGCTGAATGAAATACTACAGAAAGATTAAATAAATTGAATGGAACACAAAACAAATGAGATATCATTGAAAGGGAACACAATAGAAAGATGAGATAATCAGAGAAAAACAATAAAATGAGAAATAATCTGAAGGGAAAATAATAGATGAGATAATCTGAGGTAAAAACAACAAAAATGAGAGATAATCTGAAGGGAAAATAATAGATGAGATAATCTGAGGTAAAAACAACAAAAATGAGAGATAATCTGAAGGAAAAACAATTTAAAGATGAGAAAATCTGAAGAGAAACAGCAGAACATGAGATATAATGAAGACAATACAACAACGTGAAGATGAGATACACTGGATGCTACACAACTACATATAAATGAGATTCACTGAACGGTACACAACAGAAAAAAGACAAAATACGGAAGATTACAAACACATCAGCACATCACGAAGAAAGAAAGAGAAGCGAATTTAGCTTGTCAGAGAAACAGCGAACAAAGGAGATGTGAAGAAATGAGAAAGAAAGTAAATAAGGAGACCAATATCATCAAGTGAGACTGGCAAGAGATGGCAGGAACTAAATGAAACAGGTCTAGAAACTGGGAGAACCGAGCGTGCTGGGGGTGTGAGATCGGGTAGGGAAATCGGAGGACCAGCACACACAAATCAAAGACTCGTACAGCGTGATTTCATTTGTCCTGTCTGATAGCTTGGAGACCGAATATCTAATCTGATTGGCCGAAAATGAGACCTCTCTCCTAATACGCGGGCCCTGGAACTACTTTCTGTGGAGGCAGTCTATTCCATCTCGTGTCAAGTGTTTTTGTTAAAGCTAGATCAAATACTCACATCCATCCCCTACCTACTTTTCGCTGTTATTTTAAATGTTTAAATCTTAATCCGCAAATACGCCAAAATACTTTTGCAAATTCTGAAATACACTGAAATAGTTCTCATGTCCTGGGAACTCGGAATATTAGTTCTCAGAAACAGGAAATATAATAGAAAACGTGACATGACAGTCAAAGCTGGACATGTCGTTGGAGCTATGCGGAGATTTCCTTGATGTGAAATCTGGGAAGGTTTAATCCGCTTTACGTGTGACTGCTGTTAGTGGCTCCAACTTGGGACTCAAAATGAGGAATCGATTTCAAATGGTCTTCTACATTTTCTTGTGTGTGTGTGTGTGTGTGGATGCGTGCATGTGTGTGTGGATGTGGGCGTGTGTGTGTGGATGCGGACGTGCCTGTATGTGTGTGTGTCTGTGTGTGTGTGGATGCGGACGAATGTGTGGGGATGTGAGCATGTGTGTGTGTGAAAGCGAGGGTGTGTCTGCGTGAATGCGGGCGTGCCTGTGTGTGTGTATGTGTGTCTGTGTGTATGTGCATGCGGGCGTGTGTGTGTGGAAGTGAGCGTATGCGTGTATATGTGTATGTGCGTGGATGCGGGTGTGTGTGTGTAAAACCGAGCGATGTGAACTGGAAGCTGGCTTACAAGATGGCGTTCAGGCATTGGAATCTCGTAGTGTTGTGTCTCGCCCTAGTACCGTTTGTTCACCAGTTGCCAACTTCTGACGTTTATTAATTTAATTGTATTATCTCTTCGGAAATTCGTTCCAAAGAAGGCATAAAGGGACTCTATTCGTACACTTGAATGTTTGTATCATTCTGGAATAATCTGTGTTGTTGTATGACTTTCAGCGTCTCAATCTGACCAACATTGTCACTACCATGACCCAGTTTCTTGAGATGCCAACACTTGTAGATCTGTTTAGTTAGTGTTCTGCTCATGTGTTCATCATCCGAGCGGTACACGGGTTGATCAGAGCAGGACCACTGTGACCTTGCACGGATTTTATGAAAGGTAACTGAAGAATGTTGTCCTTAGTACAGGCATCGTGAATAATCATTACTGTTGGCAGTATCTATTGGCGATTGTCAGGGTCAGTCAAATATATCGATATAGTGGCTTGACAATGTTTATATATTAGTGTAGGCACAGCTTGTGAAACCGATTCAGGTGAGAGGAGAAACTTGGACAGGTGGATCGGGTGATTCCTCACCATGCTATTCCATCTCATCGCTATATTAAAATGTTACCTCCATTCTCGTGGATGTACACTTCTGTCTCAGATTCCGCCTATAGAATATATCCGATTAAATGGATACAATGGATACAAAGCCAAGGGTCGACAGCCACAAAAGATGGATAACAGAAGTAACGGAAGCAGTAAGGCTCCGCGTGAGCGAAGCACCTACTAGGGCCTGGTCAAGAAACACCTTCATAACCTCATGCTGAAAGGTACAATCACATACCAAGGCTCTGGCATGAAACCTCGTTATAACCTGACACTAAAAGGCACACGCATGACACAAGCGATAATAAGAAGAAGACACTTCCGAATATATGGTCTGATTTATTTTCCATCCGCGCGTATGTAGTGTTGTCAAAAGCTGTCAATCCATCTTTCTTGCAATTTCTCGTTCTCCTGTGTTGGTCATGGGCCATCCACGAATATCACTAACAAAGTAAACTCAGTATGGATACACGTTTGAAGGTTGCTGTTGGTTTCACTTGCGATGTTCCCATGTGCGTCCGCTGGTAGGGACTGCATTTGCTTTGTCGGTTCTTGCGTCTAAATTGTCATCCTGTCACATTCTTTCAAACACGACATGCCTTGTCAATCTACAACAAGATGGCGGTGCAGTTCTGCAATAAAGGTTGTCTCCGAGATGCATGTACGGGTACACAAACCTAAACCACCACACCACTTACAATATTGTTAATCAGAACCATCTTCCCTTCTTCTTCTTTCCTTCTTCCTCCTCCTCCTCCCTTCTTCCTTCTTCTTCTTCTTCTTCTTCTTCTCCCATTTTTCTTCTTTTTTCTCTTTACTTCTTCGTCGCCCTCTTTTCTGCCGTCCTTGTTTTCTCCCACTTTTCTTCTTCTTCGTCGTCATTTTCTGCTTTTCCTTCCTCTTCCCTAATTTTGAACGGTCCACGTCTTGTTGGCGAATAGTCCACGTCTTGTTGGTGAACGGTCCGCGTCTTGTTGGTGAACGGTCCACGTCTTGTTGGCGAATAGTCCACGTCTTGTTGGCGAATAGTCCACGTCTCGCTGGCGAACAGAATGTCAGTGAGCATTACAGGTCGGTATACTTGGAGTTTTCTATCAAGTCTAAGACCGTTACGATCCAACATGTTGTTGGCATTCTCCCAAAAGCAAAAGTGGCCTTTGAGATTCTGTGCCTGACCTCAGGGACAACGGTAATTTAATTGGAGTGCTCTTGATAAGGATTTTTATATGTCAAAACTTTGGAACACATGTCGGCTGCAATTCTTATGTTAAACAACATTATAACACACATTGTTGTCCACTTGTATAGCAGAGACTTACATAATCTGTCTACTAACTGCCAGGATGAGTACATTGATCCTTTATACCAGCATAAAGCAGAGCGATTTCTGTCCACGCCTCTTGGAAGTTAACATAATGATATTTAATAGTGGTGCACAAAATATTCCATTCGAATCCAATTCGGTGTAGTCAATAAACTACTCGTATTCGGTGTAGTCGATAAACTACTCGTATTCGGTGTAGTCAATAAACTACTCGTAGTCGGTCAAATTGTGTTAAAGAATCGAATCTACACAGGTCATAGAGTGACGTGATCATTTACGGCCCGGAAAAATGTATATCTTTCAGTTTCGATTCCTGACAAACTTAAGACTCCATGCTTTCAGTGCATATTCTTCATCGTGTTCGGGGATTGCTTTAGCTGAGGTAGCCGATACGCAGCCAACGTGTTGCAACCAAACGTGTAGGTTTCTGCATCATTGCTACGTCTTTACATTTTGACTCTTGAATTGGTGTTAAACGGATATGTGAGACAGAGACAGGTGAGAGATGTGTGAGACAGAGACAGCTGAGAAATGTGGGAGACAGAGGTAAGACAGAGACAGGTGGGACAGACACAGGTGAGACAGAGCCAGGTGAGACATAGACAGGTGAGCGATGTGTGAGACAGAGACATGTGAGACAGAGACAGGTGAGACAGAGCCAGGTGAGACATAGACAGGTGAGCGATGTGTGAGACAGAGGTAAGACAGAGCCAGGTGGGACAGAGACAGGTGAGACAGAGACAGGTGAGACAGAGACAGGTGAGACAGAGCCAGATGAGACACAGACAGGTGAGCGATGTGTGAAACAGAGACATGTGAGACAGAGACAGGTGAAAGATGTGTGAGACAGAGCCACGTGAGACAGAGACAGGAGAGAGGTGTGTGAGACAGAGACAAGTGAGACAGAGACAAGTGAGAGATGTGTGAGACAGAGACAGGTGAGACAGAGACAGGTGAGAGATGTGTGAGACAGAGACAGGTGAGACAGAGACAGGTGAGAGATGTGTGAGACAGAGACACGTGACAGTGTGAGGCAGAGATATATGTGTTGTGCCACCTACACAGATACAGCTTACAAACAGGCGGTATACGGATGATAGACAGATGGTACACAGATGGTACACATATGGTACACAGATGGTACATAGATGGTACACAGATGGTACACAGATGGTACATAGATGGTACACAGATGGTACACAGATGGTACATAGATGGTACACAGATGGTACACAGATGAATACTCATATGGTACACAGATGGTACACAGATGGTACATAGATGGTACACAGATGGTACACAGATGGTACAGGAGAAGAATGGCAGAACTAAAAATCAGCGCAGGAATCATCAACAATATGAGATGTGCTGATGCCACAGCATTGTTGGCTGAAAGGGAGCGAGAGCTGCAGGAACTGCAGAACATAGACATGGATAGGACATGACCTTTAGGAATATAAAACTATGCTAATTTAGCGATACGGACGTGAATTCCACAGTAAACAGTAGGGTATAGGAATAAGTAAGCAGCCACTTGTACCTAGGACAGATAATAACAAGAGATGGTAGATGGGACAGGGAAGGGAAGAAGAGAGGAGGATTGACCAAAAACACATTAAACAACACGATAAATGTATTGACATACAGCGTCACAAGACATAAACTAAACATGAGTCACCAGGTGTTACATACATTCATCATTACTTAACTGTGATACAGCGTGGACGAGGAGCAGACAGTCAGAGGACAAAATATAGACACGAGCAGATAGACACTTGGGCAGATAGACACTTGGGGAGATAGACACTTGAG
Source organism: Ariolimax columbianus (assembly GCA_036924085.1). Lineage (NCBI taxonomy): Eukaryota > Metazoa > Mollusca > Gastropoda > Stylommatophora > Arionidae > Ariolimax > Ariolimax columbianus. The sequence goes on along the minus strand of JAVGWX010000006.1, from coordinate 116,332,283 downwards.
GAGATAGATACTTGAGGAGATAGACACTTGAGGAGATGGACACTTGAGGAGATGGACACTTGAGGAGATGGACACTTGAGGAGATAGAGACTTGAGGAGATAGACACTTGAGGAGATAGACACTTGATGAGATAGACACTTAAGGAGATAGACACTTGAAGAGATAGACACTTGAAGAGATATACACTTGAGGAGATAGACACTTGAGGAGATAGGCAGAGATAGACACTTGAACAGATAGACACTTGAGGAGATTGACACTTGAACAGACAGACACTCGAGGAGATAGACACTTGAACAGATAGACACTTGAGGAGATAGACACTTGAACACATAGACGAGGAAATAGACACTCGAGGAGATAGACACTTGAAGAGATAGACACTTGAGGAGAACTAGGAACATTCCAGATACTCAACAATAGAGCTCCAATGGCTGACGCTCTAGCAAAAGATGGCAGCAAAAAGGCACAATTTAATCATCGAATACTATACAGAGAAATCAAGAACATCATCAGAAATCAGTATATACATCGATGGAGAGAAGACAGAAACATAACCAGTACGCCAGACCCAATTCATCAACTCAAAAGAAACCAACAAACCTTATTTCGCCTGAGAACTGGACACTGCAGACTACTAGAACATCTATACCGACTGAAGATCTCACACACTGATGAGTGCCCATGTGGAACAGGATGCCAGAACCCTGAACACATTCTACAGGAATGCATAATCTATTGGGAAATGAGATGCCAGACCTGGTCTGAGGGTGCGGAGCTGAGACAAAAAGCTGTGGGGCAGCCGCTCCGACCTGGTGAAGACTACAGACTTCATCGTGGCAACTGGCCTGCAGATATAGCATGACCAAAAGATCCTGAAAAAAGAAGACCCTTAAAATGTGGATCTACAGAAGAATAAATCTCATGTTCGAGACAGACACGCAAACCAATAAAGACTTTCTGATGAGATGAGGAATGGGACGGAAAATAATGACAGACACAAATTAGGCAAATCAAATATTGTGGAAATATAGAAAGTGACGTGACACACTGCTGAAAACAAAACTGGAGGGAAAGAATGAAGGAAGGCAAGCACGCCGAGGAGGGGATGGCATCGATACAAGTGGAAAAGCAAACGTCCTGACGGATCAAAATCGGTCTGTCGGAGTGTACCTTCGGAGAATGAAACAAAACATTCTAGAAGTCCATTACAGCCAACTTTCCATTGGGAGACTGCACTTGAGAATCGTTATCATTGGTTTAAATCGTGACGTCTGATTGGCTGGTGCTGCATGTGATTGTTCGATTGGAAGAAATACGATAGTCTGAAGATATTTGCCCAATATCTTATCAAGATCTAACACTTTACAACGATCTGCTTGTTAGTAAACTACTTAATAGCTAACTTTACAACGATCTACTTGTTAGTAAACTACTTAATAGCTAACTTTACAACAATCTACTTGCAGGTAATCTACTCTGTAGCTAACTTTACAACGACCTACTTGCAGACATTCCTTAATAAAGTCACCTGGGAACTTTGGTGACACACGGACATGTCAATGTCTACAGCGGACACAGAAACTATAACAGTATTGTCACGAGACTTCACATAACAGATTGAGACGCCATTGCGGAAACCTGCAACATCGTCTACACAATACACATACACGACACATATACAATACACAGACACGGACACAGACACGGCACACAGACACGACACAGATACAATACACAGACACGGACACAGACACGGCACACAGACACGTCACACAGACACGACACAGATACAATACACAGACAGGGACACACAGACACGACACATACAATACACAGACACGACACAACACAGAGACACGACACACATACACAACACACAGACACGACACACAGACACGGCACACGTACACGACACACAGACACGGCACACGTACACGACACACAGACACGATACCCAGACAACCCACACAGACACGATACACAGACAACCCACACAGACAACCCGCACAGACAACCCGCAAACACAGAAATTCTCAAGTTTATACTCTCAAAAATTATAACGTTATATTTGAAAACAAAAACTAAAACGGCCCAGAAAGATTGCTTTGACTTTGCTTGTGAATAATGGCAACAGCCGAGCTCTGGAATAAAGTCGCTAGTGAGTAGTACCGACAGCCGAGCTTTGGAATAAAGTCGCTAGTGAGTAGTACCGACAGCCGAGCTCTGGAATAAAGTCGCTAGTGAGTGGTACCGACAGCCGAGCTTTGGAATAAAGTCGTTAGTGAGTAGTACCGACAGCTGAGCTTTGGAATAAAGTCGCTAGTGAGTAGTACCGACAGCCGAGCTTTGGAATAAAGTCGCTAGTGAGTAGTACCGACAGCCGAGCTTTGGAATAAAGTCGCTAGTGAGTAGTACCGACAGCCGAGCTTTGGAATAAAGTCGCTAGTGAGTAGTGCCTACAGCCGAGCTCTGGAATAAAGTCGCTAGTGAGTAGTGTCAACAGCCGAGATCTGAAATATAGTCGCTAGACATGGTTGTGTATCCAGGACCGCTCTTTAACATTCTTTGTTAGGAGTTAGTGTTTTCAGTTGTATGTTTTGTCTATTGTATGTGTAATCTCTTATGTGTGTTACCTGTTGCAAATGTTATTTGTTTTAAATGGTGTATGTGTAATTTGTTATGTATGTTACATATGTATGTGTTATCTGTTTAATGTTTTATAAGTTGTTTGTTATCTGTTCTGTGCTGTAGATGATGTATGTGTAATATATTATGTATGTTATTGGTGTATGTGTTATCTATTATGTGTGTTATATGTTGTAAATGGCATATGTTGTGTATGTTATATGTTGTATGTGTTACCTGTTGTGTATGTTATCTGTTGTGTGAATGGTGTACGAGTAATGTATGTCTATGCTGTATGTCTATCTGTTGTATGTTGAAAGGGTTACCTGTTGTGTATGTTATCTGAAATGATGAGCAAATCTGACTAATTTCTGTCTGTGCTACAATTACGTTATCTCTAACATGTATGGGAGACAGGTAAGATGTCTGTACTGTCTGTGATGCTCGCATTCTCTGACATGTGTATGAGACAGGCGAACTGTCTGTCCCGCCTGTTTTTTCAGACTGTATGGTTGTGGACGTGGTACTCGCACTGAAACACAACATAAATGTGTTCTGGTTTATTCAATTGCCCGTGGGGCTGGGTCAACTGTTAAATAAACTACTACTATCAACAATATTCTATGAACTAAATAGTTGTCTCCTCTTTAAGGTGGCTCCCAGGCGTGGGCGATGGTGAAGCTTAGTAAACACCCGTGTCTAGCGATATTCACCTGATTGCAACGCGTAATGTTTTCTGCGTCAGTCATTGACTCAACAAACGGTTCGCATTCAGTGTTTGAATGAACCTCTGTGTCAGTCCTTGACTCGACAGACGGCTCGCATTCAGTGTTTGAATGAACCTCTGTGTCAGTCATTCAGTCGACAGACGGCTCGCTTTCAGTGTTTGAATGAACCTCTGTGTCAGTCATTCAGTCGACAGACGGCTCGCTTTCAGTGTTTGAATGAAACTCTGCGTCAGTCATTGACTCAACAAACGGTTCGCATTCAGTGTTTGAATGAACCTCTGTGTCAGTCATTCAGTCGACAGACGGCTCGCATTCAGTGTTTGAATGAAACTCTGTGTCAGTCATTCAGTCGACAGACGGCTCGCATTCAGTGTTTGAATGAATCTCTGTGTCAGTCATTCAGTCGACAGACGGCTCGCTTTCAGTGTTTGAATGAACCTCTGTGTCAGTCATTCAGTCGACAGACGGCTCGCTTTCAGTGTTTGAATGAACCTCTGTGTCAGTCATTGACTCGACAAACGGTTCGCATTCAGTGTTTGAATGAACCTCTGTGTCAGTCATTCAGTCGACAGACGGCTCGCATTCAGTGTTTGAATGAACCTCTGTGTCAGTCATTCAGTCGACAGACGGCTCGCTTTCAGTGTTTGAATGAACCTCTGTGTCAGTCATTCAGTCGACAGACGGCTCGCTTTCAGTGTTTTAATGAAACTCTGTGTCAGTCATTGACTCGACAAACGGTTCGCATTCAGTGTTTGAATGAAACTCTGTGTCAGTCATTCAGTCGACAGACGGCTCGCATTCAGTGTTTTAATGAAACTCTGTGTCAGTCATTCAGTCGACAGACGGCTCGCTTTCAGTGTTTGAATGAAACTCTGTGTCAGTCATTCAGTCGACAGACGGCTCGCTTTCAGTGTTTGAATGAAACTCTGAGTCAGTCATTCAGTCGACAGACGGCTCGCTTTCAGTGTTTGAATGAAACTGTGATAGCTCGGTGTTCAATCGCTCCATCTTATCTTCAATCCAACAACTTCCCGAATGGCCAAAGAAGATAATAGCATGTTTGTAAGACCAGTAATCTCATTTCCAAAACCCATCTGTTTCAATTTTGCAAGGCCTAGAACAGATCGCTGCAGGCAGACTGGACCGAATGGTATTTGTGATAATTTGTTTGCTGGGCTTCTGTCAGCTCTGCAGTTCCTAACCCTGTCTTAATCTGTTTTAAAGGAGTCTGTGACATCAAACATGGACTCACTGATACACAACTTTAGGCTGCCATGGTTTTTGTATAAGCCTGTTATATTCCGTTAAAAGTTCAGTGCCAGAGCCTAGTAAATACGCTCATTGAGGCGCGAAAGAGCGCGGATAGTGATGCTGAATTTGTGGATATTTACTGTGTTTTCCTTGTACTGAATTTCGACGATGTTAAATGCTGGCTGTCAGAACTTCCGTCGTGTGGATGAATTGTCTGGCGCGATACATCAACCTAATTTAGTGCTTATAAAGAAATTTCTTTTTGGTGCTGTTTTCCCTAAGACCTTTATTTGGTAAGTGGCTTGGTACACATGAAACAGAAAAAAGACACGTTGTATTACAATACATCCAGTTACAACTGATCAGACCATGGTTATTATAGATACAATACATCCAGTTACAACTGATCAGACCATGGTTATTATAGATACAATACATCCAGTTACAACTGATCAGACCATGGTTATTATAGATACATATGAAAATGAGCAGCATTTTGCGGAGTAATTTAATCAGCGAAATGTCCAGTTCTGAAAATGGCTGCCCCTGAATAAGTTCCTGGCTGCATCACATAAAATAATGGGGACTACATTCAACCATGTAATATATCAATACGCGTCCAAGCTGGGTCCGCAAAGAGAGCGAATGTAATTTGTGTAAGCGCGTGGTCTGGTCCGTGCAACTGACAAAATACAATAATAAATAAGGAGCTGGCACGTGCAAATCGTCTCGATTATTTTGTTGATAACAATGTACAAGACAATATTTTATGTCTGCCATTTTATTTTATTTTGTTCCAGTCAGTCGATCCTTCATAATTTTTCTCATTTATTTTACCAATCTATATTTATACATAAATGATGTTTAGATATAGTCAGGTCACCATTTTGTTCCCAGCCCAACATAAACACACACGAAACTCTTGCTTAAGCTGTCTGTCAGCAATCCCTGCGCAGCCATTTAGGAAATGGGACTCGTTATTTTAGACGCAGTTGACCAGATATAATTCTGACCTGGCTATCTGAACGCTGGAATCAGTTGTGCAGTTCTCCTTGTTTTGTGACAGGTTTACATGGACCCCGAGGTGAGATCCCAAGTACGAATCCCGTGCAGGGATCCCAAGACAAACTGCTGTTTAAGGCAAATTGTAACTGCCTTTATTTCGACCCCAAAATCTCTAGAGAATGAACCTTTTAAAGGAGTTTTATTTTTAGAATACTAGTTAGGGTCACAACCGAACTTTAACGAAATATATTAAATAGGTCAATAACTACAGAACTGGACACAACATGGACATGGGAATCTCACATACCAAACTTGGCAATTATTCCCAGACGTCTGGTTAAAAATGTGGGTAGGTGGCTATAGAAGGGATAGTGTAGGAGACATGAAAACCAGACATATCTGGCTACTCAGGCTAAAATATGACCGCCACACTTTGTAGCAAGTTTTGGCTTAATGATGACACGTGAACATTGGATGTCAGACTAGTGCCTGTACTAAATCAAGCAGTGCAGTAAAGGGATAGGCACAAGCGGAGCTCAGCCAGCAGGCACACAACAAGTGATGAGTCAGGAATTAGGCACAAGCGGAGCTCAGCAGGCACAAAACAAGTGATGAGTCAGGAGATAGGCACAAGCGGAGCTCAGCAGGCACAAAACCAGTGATGAGTCAGGAGATAGGCACAAGCGGAGCTCAGCAGGCACAAAACAAGTGATGAGTCAGGAGATAGGCACAAGCGGAGCTCAGCAGGCACAAAACAAGTGATGAGTCAGGAGATAGGCACAAGCGGAGCTCAGCAGGCACAAAACAAGTGATGAGTCAGGAGATAGGCACAAGCGGAGCTCAGCAGGCACAAAACAAGTGATGAGTCAGGAGATAGGCACAAGCGGAGCTCAGCAGGCACAAAACCAGTGATGAGTCAGGAGATAGGCACAAGCGGAGCTCAGCAGGCACAAAACCAGTGATGAGTCAGGAGATAGGCACAAGCGGAGCTCAGCAGGCACAAAACCAGTGATGAGTCAGGAGATAGGCACAAGCGGAGCTCAGCAGGCACAAAACAAGTGATGAGTCAGGATAGAATTCACAGCAGAGGCAGACCGAAAGCTCGCAGTGTTAACTTCAGGAGTAGCCAATTGGGAAGTCTGAGACAGGATTTATGAAGATATAAGAGCATCGGTTAAGCTGACCTCTAGTGTACCAAGAAATACCTCTAGTATACGGCGAAAGACCTCTAGTATACGGCGAAAGACCTCTAGTGTACAGAGAAAGACCTCTAGTGTACCGAGAAAGACCTCTAGTGTACCGAGAACGACCTCTAGTGTACCAAGAAAGATCTATCGTGTAGGGAGAAAATTTCTGGTGTACCAAGAAAGACCTCTATTGTACGGAGACAGACCTCTAGTATACGGAGAAAGACCTCTAGTGTACCGAGAAAGACATATGTGTACCAAGAAAGACCTCTACTGTGCCAAGAAAGACCTCTAGTGTGCCAAGAAAGACCTCTAGTGTGCCAAGAAAAACCTCTAGTGTGCCAATACAGATCTCTAGTGTGCCAATAACGACCTCTAGTGTGCCAATAACGACCTCTAATGTACCAATAAAGACCTCTAATGTGCTCAGAAAGACCTCTAGTGTGCACAGAAAGACCTCTAGTGTACCAAGAAAAACCTCTAGTGCACCAAGAAAAACCTCTAGTGTGCACAGAAAGACCTCTAGTGTACCAAAAAAGAACTATAGTGGGCCCAGAAAAACCTCTGGTGTACCAAGAAAGACCTCTAGTGTACGGAGAAAGACCTCTAGTGTACCAAGAAAGACCTCTGGTGTGCCAATAAAAACCTCTAGTGTGCCAATAAAGACCTCTAGTGTACCAAGAAGAACCTCTAGTGTACCAAGAAAGACCTCTAGTGTGCCAAGAAAGACCTCTAGTGTGCCAATACAGATCTCTAGTGTGCCAATAAAGACCTCTAGTGTACGGAGAAAAATCTCTAGAGTACCAAGAAAGACCTCTAGTGTACAAAGAAATACCTAGTGTACCACAGAAATACCTCTAGTGTACCACGAAAGACCTCTAGTGTACCAAGAAAGACCTCTAGTGTGCATAGAACGACATCTAGTGTGGTTGGAAGAACCTCTAGTGTGCCCAGAAGGACCTCTAGTGTGCACAGAAAGACCACTTGTGTGCCCAGAAAGACGTTTAGTGTGCCCAGTAAGACCTCTATTGTGCCAAGAAAGACCTCTATTGTGCACATAAAGACCTCTAGTGTGCCCAGAAAGTCCTCTAGTGTGCCCAGAAGGACCTCTAGTGTGCCCAGAAAGTTTTCTAATGTGCCCAGAAAGTCCTCTAGTGTGCCCAGAAAGACCTCTAGTGTGAACAGAAAGTCCTCTAGTGTGCCCAGAAAGACCTCTAGTGTGCCCAGAAAGTCCTCTAGTGTGCCCAGAAAGACCTCTAGTGTCCCAAGAAAGACCTCTAGTGTGCCCAGAAAGATCTCTAGTGTGCCCAGAAAGTCCTCTAGTGTGCCCAGAAAGACCTCTAGTGTGCCCAGAAAGACCTCTAGTGTGCCCAGAAAGTCCTCTAGTGTGCCCAGAAAGACCTCTACTGTGCCCAGAAAGTCCTCTAGTGTGCCCAGAACGACTTCTAGTGTGCTCAGAAAGACCTCTGCCAAGAAAGACCTCTAGTGTGCCCAGAAAGTCCTCTAGTGTGCCCAGAACGACTTCTAGTGTGCCCAGAAAGACATCTGCAAAGAAAGACCTCTATTGTGCCCAGAAAGACATCTATTGTGCCCCAAAAGACCTCTAGTGTGCACAGAAAGACCTCTAGTGTGCCCATAAAGACCTCTAGTGTGCCCAGAAAGACCTCTAGTTTGCCCAGAAAGACCTCAATTGTGCAAAGAAAGACCTCTAGTGTGCCCAGAAAGACCTCTAGTTTGCCCAGAAAGACCTCAATTGTGCAAAGAAAGACCTCTAGTGTGCCCAGAAAGACCTCTAGTGTGCCCAGAAAGACCTCTAGTGTGCCCAGAAAGACCTCTAGTTTGCCCAGAAAGACCTCAATTGTGCAAAGAAAGACCTCTAGTGTGCCAAGAAATGTGTCTAGGATACCGCTGCAGATCGTCATTGACTAACACAAATGCAATGCTTCATACCAGTGGTTGGCAGGAACTCACCTGTATATCGTGACATTAATATTGACTGCATCTGGAAAATCTGAAGCCCGTCGACTGTGTGGTGGGTGAGTAACATCGGTGAACCAGAAAATGTCGCCTGTATGGAGGCCAAAACATGGCAGGTCATGTATCTTTTAAACCCCTAAGACGTCAATCAACTGTTTTTTACTAGAACTAATTTTCAAACATATACGGCAAAGTGCGTCCTTCATCAGACTTAACTGCTGACCGGGAATGAAGCGTTGGAAACCGGCATACTAAGCAACAGCTAGTGTGAGATGATGTAGCCAATTAACTTACTCTCTGCTTTCTCTTTCTTTAACCATTAGTTCGGGTACAAATATACAGCTGGGTCGACCTGATCGTGACGGTTGAGAGGATTCAACCACCATTATACTCATCAGACGTTCCACAAGCATTTAGAAATAGAAGATCGGTTGGGTCTTAAAGACTACACATTACAGGATAGAGTTACACTGGATAACATAGTACATGTATCCGAGACCAGGATAGAATTACACTGGATAACATAGCACATGCATCCGAGACCAGGATAGAATTACACTGGATAACATCGCACATGTATCCGAGACCAGGATAGAATTACACAAGATAACCCAGCACATGTGTCCGAGACCAAAGTAGTTACATGTAATTGATCTGGACGGACTGATGACATACATGAACTTTCAGATCACGAATTAGATATAACTTGTCAAGGTCCGAGGTTAGGAGGGGGGGGGGGGGGGGGGGAGGGAAAGGGGAGGGGGGGGGTTGAGGAGGAATTTATATGTGTGAGGGCGGGGGGATTTAGTGGGATTGTGGTTTGCCCTTCCTGATGATTTTCACCCAGTCTTTTTCTTTTCTATAGGCCCGGCACGTGATTCACCACGGAGCGCCAAACGGATGACACAATCTGTAGCAGTTATTGCAACCACATCTCCTCCTTCTCATTATATGTGATTCGGATTCTGTAAGTGCAGACGTGTCGTTCAAGATAGGTTATGAATGTGTAAACAGTGCGAATTTTTGTTGCTATATGTTCGGAGAATCAATATTGCTATCACTAAGCCATCTTATTACATGGATGCTGAAGAAAACTAACAGCTTTTATTTTGGTTGTGAGATTGGTGACCAGGATTGGTACTGGGCCGAACACATATGTTGTAAATCCTGTACAGCCAGTCTGTGCTGCTGGTTGGACAGACAAAGACGATCGATGCATCCTACAGTTACAATGGTGTGGAGAGAGCTGACAAATCATTCGAGTGATTGTTGCTTTTGCCTGACTCCTTCCATTGGATGATATGGTATTTCTGAGAAGTGAATTTGCTGATCTAAGAGATGTAGAATTGATTGATCTAGTGAGAGATGTAGAATTGATTGATCTAGTGAGAGATGTAGAATTGATTGATCTAGTGAGAGATGAAGAATTGATCGATCTAGTGAGAGATGTAGAATTGATTGATCTAGTGAGAGATGTAGAATTGATTGATCTAGTGAGAGATGTAGAATTGATTGATCTAGTGAGAGATGTAGAATTGATCAATCTAGTGAGAGATGTAGAATTGATTGATCTAGTGAGAGATTTAGAATTGATTGATCTAGTGAGAGATGTAGAATTGATCGATCTAGTGAGAGATGTATAATTGATTGATCTAGTGAGAGATGTAGAATTGATTGATCTAGTGAGAGAGGTAGAATTGATCGATCTAGTGAGAGATTTAGAATTGATTGATTTAGTGAGAGATGTGGTGGAATTGATTGATCTAATGAGAGATGAGGTGGAACTGATTGATCTAATGAGAGATGTGAAATTGATTGATCTAGTGAGAGATGTAGAATTGATTGATTTAGTGAGAGATGTGGTGGAACTAATTGATCTAGTGAGAGATGGAGAATTGATTGATTTAGTGATAGATGTGGTGGAACATTGATCTAGTGAGAGATGGGGTGGAACTGATTGATCTAGTGAGAGATTTAGAATTGATTGATCTAGTGAGAGATGTGGTGGAACTGATTGATCTAGTGAGAGATGTAGAATTGATTGATCTAGTGAGAGATGTAGAATTGATTGATCTGGTGAGAGATGTAGAATTGATTGATCTAGTGAGAGATGTAGAATTGATTGATCTACTGTGAGAGATGTGGTGGAACTGATTGATATAGTGAGAGATGTAGAACTGATTGATCTAGTGAGAGATGTACAATTGATTGATCTAGTGAGAGATGTAGAATTATTGATCTAGTGAAATGTAGAATTCATTGATCTAGTGAGAGATGTAGTTGAATTGATTGATCTAATGAGAGATGTAGAATTTATTGATCTAGTGAGAGATGTAGAATTGATTGATCTAGTAAGAGATGTCGAATTGCCAACAAACAAGGCTGAGTCTAGACTGCAGCACTTTAATCTTCTAGAAAAGAATGGGCATGTTTTCGTGCTCGGCTAAAAGATCTGTTTGCATATTTCATAATGAAGAGGACCACTTGTCTGGTCGGGAAAAAAATACTGGTCAGACATGTTAGTCAGGGTCAGGCAAAACATACTGGTCAGACATGTTAGTCAGGGTCAGGCAAAGCATACTGGTCAGACATGTTAGTCAGGGTCAGGCAAAATATACTGGTCAGACATGTTAGTCAGGGTCAGGTAAAATATACTGATCAGACATGTTCGTCAGGGTCAGGCAAAATATAATGGTCAGACATGTTAGTCAGGGTCAGGTAAAATATACTGGTCAGACATGTTAGTCAGGGTTAGGCAAAATATAATGGTCAGACATGTTAGTCAGGGTCAGGCAAAATATACTGAGGAGACGTGTTAGTCAGGGTCAGGCAAAATATACTGGTCAGACATGTTAGTCAGGGTCAGGCAAAATACACTGGTCAGACATGTTAGTCAGGGTCAGGCAAAATATACTGAGGAGACGTGTTAGTCAGGGTCAGGCAAAATATACTGGTCAGATATGTTAGTCAGGGTCAGGCAAAATATACTGAGAAGACGTGTTAGTCAGGGTCAGGCAAAATATAATGGTCAGACACGTTAGTCAGGGTCAGGCAAAATATACTGAGGAGACGTGTTAGTCACTGTCAAGCAAAATATACTGAGGAGACGTGTTAGTCAGGGTCAGGCAAAATATACTGAGGAGACGTGTTAGTCAGGGTCAGGCAAAATATACTGAGGAGACGTGTTAGTCACGTCCTTCTTTAAACATCGTTGTGCAGTTTTTCACTGTTGTCTTAGACACACTTTTGTCACCATACACTGCCTGAATTCTGCTATGAATGTCAAGTGGTCGAATCCCTTCAGTTGTTAGAAACCGAATCACCGCTCGCTGATGAACTCTGGACGGATTTCCTACCATTTCCCCCATATTTTCAGCGGCCTGTTGAGGAAACTATGAGGCAGGGGATAATGAAATTTAGCAATCTTGACTGTTGGTGTGTACTGTTTACACCAGAAGTGACGTCAACATGCGCATCGCACGTATGTTCACTTGTTGCAGTTTGGTCCAGTTTCATTTGAACACGCCTCATATATGCAATTGTGTTAAACGTATTTTATAGATATTACAAAAACTAGACCGTATCGGCTGTTTTAATGGCAAAATTCATTTTGAGCATACCAAACTACAAAAAAGGGTCACTTTATTCAATGTCATATACACACACAAAGTCAACATATCTTGTCCAGCGTTATTAAAATATAGAACATAATAATTAACAATAAAAAGGAGGACGGGTTCATTGAAGAAATGAAGTGAGAACTTATTATTGGAATCATGGCGCTCACAGAAATCAGAAACAGGAGGTCATGGATCTGAAGCGAAATATGCATCTTTACAGCAAAGCTGCCACTATCGACAGAGCCAAAGAATGAATTGGATGTATTGTGATGTGGTCTGGAATCAAAGGGACAATATGAGGAGATAAGAATTGATCTTAGAACGTATGGTGCTGGACATGAACGAGGAAGACAATATAGTCAATGTTCTCATTGTGTGTGCCCTGAATCAAAGCGATACAGCAGATGCCAAAGATGAATTCTTTCAGAAACTTGAAAAGACGATTGTCGTGAGGAAATTAAAAATCATGGTCAGAGTAGAAGATTATCATTTTAGATGGAGCGGAGGAGGACATATACATTACACATGAAGAGTTACTTCACACAAGCATACACAACTGTGTGAACTGACACGACATGAGAGATACGCCTTTGAATATACCATCGTGAGGAAAGATTGATGTAAGCGAGATGATCGAAACCTGGACAGGAACCAGGTATCAGACATGTCTAGTAAAAGTGGTACGGAGAGTAGCCCGACTAAAAGATCTACAATCAAGTAAAAACTTCTAAAATCAAGTAAAAACATCTACAATCAAGTAGAAAACATCTACAATCAAGTAAAAAACATCTACAATCAAGTAAAAACTTCTACAATCAAGTAAAAACTTCTACAATCATGTAAAAAACACAAGATAACACAAACACAATGACAGGCCAGAAGAGCCAGACGTTAAGTCCAGACCTGGCTTTTAGCGACAGCTGTGGGAAGTGCGGTGGAAACACTCGAGAATCTAGAAATCCTCTTGCAAAGAGTCAAGATCATCCACAGTGCAGCTGAAACTTGTAAGAAAATCAGGGTCAAGAAGGATATAGAAAGGACACCCAAGTGGTCAGAAGAGTCAAAATGATAAATAGCGGAAAGAAAGAGATGAAAACAATGATATGAATTGAAGAGTACAGCATGAACAATATAGAAATACAAGGAATATGTAATACTCAAGACGGGAGCCAAGAACACAGTATTATGAGCAGAACAGAAATCGTGGGAAGACGTTGGAGAGCAACTGAACGCAAAAGCTGTTCTACATTACCATAAGGACAGGAGAAACAAAGAAGTGCCCTCTGACATTTGTAAATGACAAATAATGTACGTTGATTGTCAATCCGATGGATTCAATTGTTAGATGGAAATAATATTTCTCAGAGCTCCTCGGTGCTCAATCAGAGCTCCTCAGTGCTCAATCAGAGCTCCTCGGTGCTCACTCAGAGCTCCTCGGTGCTCACTCAGAGCTCTGCGGTGCTCACTCAGAGCTCCTCGGTGCTCACTCAGAGCTCCTCGGTGCTCACTCAGAGCTCCTCGGTGCTCACTTAGAGCTCCTCGGTGCTCACTCAGCACTCCTCGCTGCTCACTCAGAGCTCCTTGGTGTGCAGGACGACCGAGTGTCAGGTGTAGCATTCTCGTTTGCACAGGAGGAATTCAATGAGAGATCAAACAACATAATAATAGAGGAACAAAAGTCAGGGTTGGGTGAAGTTCAGGTTGGTGACGCATATGCACATAATCGTCTAGCACCAGGCACGGTCATGCACGTGACAAGCTGCAGCTGACCTGTCTTTCGTCGAGGTTCTCCAGAGACCATATCGCTAAAAGGCTATTCCATAGACATGTCAGATAGTCATCGTTATGTCAATATTCCAAAAGAGTAACAGCAGGCATTGTGGGAACCAGAATGGTATATCCCTCCTGTATATTTCGGGAAAGCCTCTCCTGGGATAAAGGGGCACATACCTAAGACACAAGGAGCACAGACAAGACACAAGGAGCACAGACAAGACACAAGGAGAACATACTTAAGACACAAAGAGCACAGACAAGACACAAGGAGCACATTCAAGACACAAGGAGCACAGACAAGACACAAAGAGCACAAACTTAAGACACAAAGAGCACAGACAAGAAACAAGGAGCACAGACAAGACACAAGGAGCACAGACAAGACACAAAGAGCACATACTTAAGACACAAAGAGCACAGACAAGAAACAAGGAGTACAGACAAGACACAAGGAGCACAGACATAAGACACAAAGAGCACAGAATTAAGACACCTGGCCGAAGAACAGTCAGTCGAAACATAATGCGTTTTCTAGGGATAACCCCCCCCCCCCCCAATCTCCCCCGCCCCCCCCCCCCCGCCACCTAAGATCTTAGCCTCACAGTCAAGGACCTGCGTGTAAACGTTCTGGAATATGAGGATAAGATGCATCTGTAGTTCTTGGACCTAAACAATCCATTCTATAACGTATGCAGGAGCAGGCTCTGTGACAGACTTGGGTAGAAGGTCCCACCACCATCGTTGATCTGTGTTATACAGAACGTGTATACGACCTGCAAACATGGATTAGGACAGGAAAACATACGCCAGAGGACCACAGGTGACGTACGACAGGAGGGCATAATGTCGTCATAGCTCGTCACACTACTCCTGGATGACGTCATCAAAACCTACAACGACCTCTACGTTTGTCCATGTCCTACAGACCTCTACGTTTGTCCATGTCCTACAGATCTCTTCGCTTGTCCATGTCCTACAGACCTCTACGTTTGTCCATGTCCTACAGATCTCTACGTTTGTCCATGTCCTACAGACCTCTACGTTTGTCCATGTCCTACAGACTTCTACGTTTGTCCATGTCCTACAAAGACCTCCACGTTTGTCCATGACCCCTAGTTCAGTGAAACACAGACCCCCAAGTGGAGAGACCCCTGGCATGATCCCAAGTTCCGTGAAGCACAGACCCCCGAGAGACCCTGGCTTGACCCCTAGTTCCGTGAAGCACAGACCCCCGAGAGACCCTGGCATGACTCCTAATTCCGTGAAGCACAGACCCCCGAGAGACCCTGGCATGACTCCTAGTTCCGTGAAGCACATACCCCCGAGAGACCCCTGGCATGACTTCTAGTTCCGTGAAGCACATACCCCCGTGAGACCCTTGGCATGACTCCTAGTTCCGTGAAGCACATACCCCCGAGAGACCCCTGGCATGACTCCTAGTTCCGTGAAGCACATACCCCCGAGAGACCCCAGGCATGACATTTAGTTTCGTGAAGCATAGACCCCGGACAGAGACCCCTGGCATGACTCCTAGTTCCGTGAAGCATAGACCCCCGTCAATCATAAAACAAACAGAACAAACGGTCTGGCACAAGGAAGCGTCCTAGCATCCATGTCGAAGCGTCCTAGCATCCATGTTGAAGCGTCCTAGCATCCATGTGGATCGTCCTAGCATCCATGTGGATCCTCCAAGCATCCATGTGGATCGTCCTAGCATCCATGTGGATCGTCCTATCATCCATGTTGAAGCGTCCTAGCATCCATGTTGAAGCGTCCTAGCATCCATGTCGAAGCGTCCTAGCATCTATGTTGAATAACATATAGCAAGGATAGACACAGAGGTGACAACATCAATTTATAACGACGATACAGCGATCGTGGCCAAGGAAATCGATTTGAAGAGATTGAACACAAACTGACAAGCACCCTTTATGGCCTTGCCGTTTATTACCACACACAAAAATCACATCAAATCCAACCCCAGAAAATTTGAGACTTCCACCTCAGAAATTCATAAGCAAAATTAAACTACAAATCAGATGGCAAGGACATGAGTTGAAACACCTGTCAGGTCCCAAATACCTGTCTGTAAGGCTGGAAGCTGAGACACCTAAAAGGTCCCAAATACCTGTCTGTAAGGCTGGAAGCTGAGACACCTAACAGGTCCCAAATACCTGTCTGTAAGGCTGGAAGCTGAGACACCTTACAGGTCCCAAATACCTGTCTGTAAGGCTGGAAGCTGAGACACCTAACAGGTCCCAAATACCTGTCTGTAAGGCTGGAAGCTGAGACACCTAACAGGTCCTAAATACCTGTCTGTAAGGCTGGAAGCTGAGACACCTGTCAGGTCCCAAATACCTGTCTGTAAGGCTGGAAGCTGAGACACCTAACAGGTCCCAAATACCTGTCTGTAAGGCTGGAAGCTGAGACACCTAACAGGTCCCAAATACCTGTCTGGAAGGCTGGAAGCTGAGACACCTAACAGGTCTCAAATACCTGTCTGTAAGGCTGGAAGCTGAGACACCGAACAGGTCTCAAATACCTGTCTGTAAGGCTGAGAGCCGAGACACCTTACGGGTCCCAAATACCTGTCTGTAAGGCTGGAAGCTAAGACACCTAACAGGTCCCAAATACCTGTCTGTAAGGCTGGGAGCCGAGACACCTTACCGGTCCCAAATACCTGTCTGTAGCGCTGAATTGTTACTGTTCTATGTAACACTCTTAGAGGAAATAAAATGGAAGATACTTGGTAAACATAATATCAACCGAAAATTGGCTTGCTCAACACACGGAGCAGTCAGATATCCGCCGAAACCTCTCCATGTCCGTCTCTGCAGCTGAGTACGCCGCGCCAGTTTGGAAGAACTCTGCGCATGTCAAACTTATTAAAACAGAAATAAATGAGAAAGTATAAATAGATAGAATCAAATCGCATAGTTAATGGTGTCTAAGACATGCTTCCACTTACACAGGGTGTCTAAGACATGCTTCCACTTACACATGGTGTCTAAGACATGCTTCCACTTCACTTACACAGGGTGTCTAAGATCTGCTGCTACTTACACATGGTGTCTAAGACATGCTTCCACTTACACATGGTGTCTAAGATATGCTTCCACTTACACAGGGTGTCTAAGATCTGCTCCCACTTACACATGGTGTCTAAGATCTGCTCCCACTTACACAGGGTGTCTAAGATCTGCTACAATTACACAGGGTGTCTAAGACATGCTACCACTTACACAGGGTGTCTAAGATCTGCTGCCACTTACACATGGTGTCTAAGACATGCTTCCACTTACACATGGTGTCTAAGACATGCTACCACTTACACAGGGTGTCTAAGACATGCTACCACTTACACAGGGTGTTTAAGACATGCTCCCACTTATACAGGGTGTCTAAGACATGCTACCACTTACACATGGTGTCTAAGATCTGCTCCCACTTACACATGGTGTCTAAGACATGATCGCACTTACACATGGTGTCTAAGATCTGCTCCCACTTACACAGGGTGTCTAAGATCTGCTACAATTACACAGGGTGTCTAAGACATGCTACCACTTACACAGGGTGTCTAAGATCTGCTGCCACTTACACATGGTGTCTAAGACATGCTTCCACTTACACATGGTGTCTAAGACATGCTACCACTTACACATGGTGTCTAAGATCTGCTCCCACTTACACAGTGTGTTTAAGACATGCTCCCACTTACACAGGGTGTCTAAGACATGCTCCCACTTACACAGGGTGTCTAAGACCTGCTCCCACTTACACATGGTGTCTAAGACATGCTCCCACTTACACATGGTGTCTAAGACATGATCCCACTTACACAACCATATAATCTATAATCTATGTATCACTCCATGAGACAAGAAGATTTATCGCATCAGATATGTCAATCTGGAATCTCCGTCTCCCGCTTCTCAGCCCCGAAAAGATCTGTGCAAGTAGCAGGATGTTGTCCTCAGAACGGTATGCGTTGTGTCGTATTATACAGCTTGACTTTGATATTTGTACCTTTCGCTCCGAAACATCCGACTTCATCAGTCATTTTTGAGTACCGGTTTAGCCTTCCCTCTACGATCCCTTCTCCTTAGCCAGTCTGCTCGGTTGGAGCCTGTTATCAAGGATCACCACGTGGAGGTCAAGAAGGATCTTGACAGCTGCTGTGACGCTAGCAGTCAGCTTTGGGTCGCTGACCCTCACGCTAGCAGTCAGCTTTGGGTCGCTGACCTTCACGCTAGCAGTCAGCTTTGGGTCGCTGACCCTCACGCTAGCAGTCAACTTTGGGTCGCTGACCCTCACGCTAGTAGTCAGCTTTGGGTCGCTGACACTCACGCTAGCAGTCAGCTTTGGGTCGCTGACCTTCACGCTAGCAGTCAGCTTTGGGTCGCTGACACTCACGCTAGCAGTCAGCTTTGGGTCGCTGACCCTCACGCTAGCTGTCAGCTTTGGGTCGCTGACTATTGCAGCTTACGCTCTGCTCTGCATCTCTATCCCTTGCACAAGATTGAAATCTAGAGGAAGTTTCTTACAGTCAACTCTGCCACTTCAATCTAGTCCCCGAAAACACCGCATCGAATATGGCGTGAACTGACCAGGGGTCCAATTGGTCAAGCTGCTGGAGGAACCTGCGACTGGAAACCACATGTCTTACGCAACCTGAAAGTCATTAAATAGACTCCAAGCTGGTGAACCAGACGCAGGACGAACTTAAAGAAATGAGGATACATGGATGTTTAGATATGCTTCTTTGGAACAAAACAAGACACAGGCCACCTGATGATCTGCCCGTACCGTCAAGAAACATTTACTATGGATGATGAGTTGAGGAGAAAGGACAAAGTAATCTACGTGGCCGAACATTGCCTGACGTGGTGCCCAGGACATTGGAAACTTCTTGTTTGACGTGGTTCCCGGGACATTGGAAATTTTTTATTTGACGTGGTGCCCAGGACATTGGAAATTTCTTATTTGATGTGGTGCCCAGGACATTGGAAATTTCTTATTTGACGTGGTGCCCAGGACATTGGAAATTTCTTATTTGACGTGGTGCCCAGGACATTGGAAATTTCTTGTTTGACGTGGTGTCTATGATGTATGAGGTTGCCCCTATGACGTCAGACGTGATACCCATGAGAGGGGAAATAAGCAAGTATCACTCTCATCTATTTCACGGATCAAGAGGCTGAGCGGTGCTTGAACTGTGGTGGTCAGCGGTCTAAGGCTGAGTGCTAGCGTCAGGGCCAGCGTCCCAGAGGTGAGCAGTGCTTGAACTATGGTGGTCAGCGGTCTAAGGCTGAGTGCTAGCGTCAGGGCCAGCGTCCCAAAGGTGAGCAGTGCTTGAACTGTGGTGGTCAGCGGTCTAACGCTGAGTGCTAGCGTCAGGGCCAGCGTCCCAGAGGTGAGCAGTGCTTGAACTATGGTGGTCAGCGGTCTAAGGCTGAGTGCTAGCGTCAGGGCCAGCGTCCCAGAGGTGAGCAGTGCTTGAACTATGGTGGTCAGCGGTCTAAGGCTGAGTGCTAGCGTCAGGGCCAGCGTCCCAGAGGTGAGCAGTGCTTGAACTATGGTGGTCAGCGGTCTAAGGCTGAGTGATAGCGTCAGGACCAGCGATCCAGAGCTGAGAAGGCTCTTCTCCACCTCCACGTGTTGATCCTGGATAACAGGCGGCAACACAGTAGACTGGCTAAGGAGAAGGGATCGACAAGGGAAGGCTAAACAGGTACCTTTAAGGCAATAAGAACACTGACAAGGGAGTTCCGTCCGGTTCCACATGTCATCAATGATAAAGAGGATACCACATTAACAGAAACCAAAGACCTACTGAATAGATGGAGAGAGTACTGCAGAACCATATATGGAGATAGCACAAAGCGCCCAGTTACAATCCTACCAAAGGATGAGAAAGAACCTGTACCAACATTGGAAGAAGTACGCTCGGCAATTGAAAGCTGTTTTGACAGTCTGTGTTTTACTGTGGCATCTTATGGCAGTGAATCATGGACGATTACCAAAACTTCCAGACAAATCCTTCGAGTCAAAATCTTACAGAAAGATCCTCAGAATACCCTGAACAAAGAAAAAGACAAATGCAGACATTCGGCAAGAGTTGAGCATAGAGGAGAACTGGTTTATCAATTCCATTTTGGCTAGAAATTGCAATTACTTTGGTCACATCAAGAGACACACCGGTCTTGAGAGAACGGTGATGGAAGGTATGGTGCCAGGCAAAAGAGGGGAGAAGTAGACCAAGAAGACGATGGCACCAAGATATCTAGGAATGCATGGGTCTGACTGTGGTGGAAGCTGGAGTTTTGGCAAGGGAACGAGTTTCTTTCAGACAGACTGTGATAGGAGTGACGTTCTATACAGGACATGCTACATGATGATGATGGATCAGGTACCTAAAAGTAAATTGCTGAAGTCGGATGTGTCGGACCAAAAGGTGCAAATGGCAGAAAAATAACACTGTCATTCGCTACTGGAAAATACACAAGCAATTTCAAAGCGGAGGCAGAGGCACTGAGGGCGGCAGTGGAAGAAATGGTGACAGGTAAAAGGAATGAAAGCCAAATAGTCCTGCTTACAGATGCTTTGGCCATAGTCACAGCACTGAAAAGCCAGAAAAATACTGAGCTTAATGATTTAAGAGCAGTACTCTGTCAACTATGCCAAGTGTCCGCACCAAAAAGGGTAGTGCTACAGTGGGTTCCATCCCACTGCAACATCCAAGGCAACGAGGAGGCAGACAGACTGGCAAAAGAAGGTGCAAGACTACCACAGCCACATACTAGTATGACGCACGAAGAGTCAAAACGGCTTATTTGAGCTAGATACATGACCAAATGGGAAACCGAACATACTGGTTACACCAAAAACGATGCCTATTACCAGTTGAACCGAAGAGAGCAGGTCGTTGTCTTCAGACTTCGCACTGGCCAAAATAGACTGAGGTACCACCTATTCAACAAATTAAAGATAGGTGGCACTGACGAATGCCCGTGCGGTACCGGTAAAATGACCGCTGAACATCTGCTGCAAAACTGCCCGACATACGAGGATCAGAGAGAGCAGATGTGGCCATCACCAGTGGAACTGCAAGACAAGCTCTATGGCAGTGTCGACAGCCTCAGGATGACCGCTGCTTTTGTCGAAAAAATTAAGGTTGATGTCTGACTGCGTACGATGAAGAAGAAGAAGAAGGACCAAAAGGTGCAAATTTCGCAGTTCAGCTGTAAACTACGACACAACGTCTTCCGTTCCCAGGACAACAACAGGACTTGCAAATCACCTTTGAGGGTTTGGTAGTGGGAGTTGGAGAATGTTGAGGGTTTGGTAGTGGGAGTTGGAGAATGTTGAGAGTTTGGTAGTGAGAGTTGGAGAATGTTGAGAGTTTGGTAGTGAGAGTTGGAGAATGTTGAGAGTTTGGTAGTGAGAGTTGGAGAATGTTGAGAGTTTGGTAGTGAGAGTTGGAGAATGTTGAGAGTTTGGTAGTGAGAGTTGGAGAATGTTGAGAGTTTGGTAGTGAGAGTTGGAGAATGTTGAGAGTTTGGTAGTGAGAGTTGGAGAATGTTGAGAGTTTGGTAGTGAGAGTTGGAGAATGTTGAGAGTTTGGTAGTGAGAGTTGGAGAATGTTGAGAGTTTGGTAGTGAGAGTTGGAGAATGTTGAGAGTTTGGTAGTGAGAGTTGGAGAATGTTGAGAGTTTGGTAGTGAGAGTTAGAGAATGTTGAGAGTTTGGTAGTGAGAGTTGGAGAATGTTGAGAGTTTGGTAGTGAGAGTTGGAGAATGTTGAGAGTTTGGTAGTGAGAGTTGGAGAATGTTGAGAGTTTGGTAGTGAGAGTTGGAGAATGAACGAAGAAGACAAAGAAAATCCATTTAACAAACTGTGACGTCCGCCATCTTATGATCTCATTCCGCATGTCCCCCCCCCCCCCACCACACGTGGTATCTCACCATCATGGTTGTTATCAAACCGGAAATGAGTAATCAAGAAGTAAGAGAAAGTATGCTTCCACTTCACTTACACAGGGTGTCTAAGATCTGCTGCTACTTACACATGGTGTCTAAGACATGCTTCCACTTACACATGGTGTCTAAGATATGCTTCCACTTACACAGGGTGTCTAAGATCTGCTCCCACTTACACATGGTGTCTAAGATCTGCTCCCACTTACACAGGGTGTCTAAGATCTGCTACAATTACACAGGGTGTCTAAGACATGCTACCACTTACACAGGGTGTCTAAGATCTGCTGCCACTTACACATGGTGTCTAAGACATGCTTCCACTTACACATGGTGTCTAAGACATGCTACCACTTACACAGGGTGTCTAAGACATGCTACCACTTACACAGGGTGTTTAAGACATGCTCCCACTTATACAGGGTGTCTAAGACATGCTACCACTTACACATGGTGTCTAAGATCTGCTCCCACTTACACATGGTGTCTAAGACATGATCGCACTTACACATGGTGTCTAAGATCTGCTCCCACTTACACAGGGTGTCTAAGATCTGCTACAATTACACAGGGTGTCTAAGACATGCTACCACTTACACAGGGTGTCTAAGATCTGCTGCCACTTACACATGGTGTCTAAGACAAGCTTCCACTTACACATGGTGTCTAAGACATGCTACCACTTACACATGGTGTCTAAGATCTGCTCCCACTTACACAGTGTGTTTAAGACATGCTCCCACTTACACAGGGTGTCTAAGACATGCTCCCACTTACACAGGGTGTCTAAGACCTGCTCCCACTTACACATGGTGTCTAAGACATGCTCCCACTTACACATGGTGTCTAAGACATGATCCCACTTACACAACCATATAATCTATAATCTATGTATCACTCCATGAGACAAGAAGATTTATCGCATCAGATATGTCAATCTGGAATCTCCGTCTCCCGCTTCTCAGCCCCGAAAAGATCTGTGCAAGTAGCAGGATGTTGTCCTCAGAACGGTATGCGTTGTGTCGTATTATACAGCTTGACTTTGATATTTGTACCTTTCGCTCCGAAACATCCGACTTCATCAGTCATTTTTGAGTACCGGTTTAGCCTTCCCTCTACGATCCCTTCTCCTTAGCCAGTCTGCTCGGTTGGAGCCTGTTATCAAGGATCACCACGTGGAGGTCAAGAAGGATCTTGACAGCTGCTGTGACGCTAGCAGTCAGCTTTGGGTCGCTGACCCTCACGCTAGCAGTCAGCTTTGGGTCGCTGACCTTCACGCTAGCAGTCAGCTTTGGGTCGCTGACCCTCACGCTAGCAGTCAACTTTGGGTCGCTGACCCTCACGCTAGTAGTCAGCTTTGGGTCGCTGACACTCACGCTAGCAGTCAGCTTTGGGTCGCTGACCTTCACGCTAGCAGTCAGCTTTGGGTCGCTGACACTCACGCTAGCAGTCAGCTTTGGGTCGCTGACCCTCACGCTAGCTGTCAGCTTTGGGTCGCTGACTATTGCAGCTTACGCTCTGCTCTGCATCTCTATCCCTTGCACAAGATTGAAATCTAGAGGAAGTTTCTTACAGTCAACTCTGCCACTTCAATCTAGTCCCCGAAAACACCGCATCGAATATGGCGTGAACTGACCAGGGGTCCAATTGGTCCAGCTGCTGGAGGAACCTGCGACTGGAAACCACATGTCTTACGCAACCTGAAAGTCATTAAATAGACTCCAAGCTGGTGAACCAGACGCAGGACGAACTTAAAGAAATGAGGATACATGGATGTTTAGATATGCTTCTTTGGAACAAAACAAGACACAGGCCACCTGATGATCTGCCCGTACCGTCAAGAAACATTTACTATGGATGATGAGTTGAGGAGAAAGGACAAAGTAATCTACGTGGCCGAACATTGCCTGACGTGGTGCCCAGGACATTGGAAACTTCTTGTTTGACGTGGTTCCCGGGACATTGGAAATTTTTTATTTGACGTGGTGCCCAGGACATTGGAAATTTCTTATTTGATGTGGTGCCCAGGACATTGGAAATTTCTTATTTGACGTGGTGCCCAGGACATTGGAAATTTCTTATTTGACGTGGTGCCCAGGACATTGGAAATTTCTTGTTTGACGTGGTGTCTATGATGTATGAGGTTGCCCCTATGACGTCAGACGTGATACCCATGAGAGGGGAAATAAGCAAGTATCACTCTCATCTATTTCACGGATCAAGAGGCTGAGCGGTGCTTGAACTGTGGTGGTCAGCGGTCTAAGGCTGAGTGCTAGCGTCAGGGCCAGCGTCCCAGAGGTGAGCAGTGCTTGAACTATGGTGGTCAGCGGTCTAAGGCTGAGTGCTAGCGTCAGGGCCAGCGTCCCAAAGGTGAGCAGTGCTTGAACTGTGGTGGTCAGCGGTCTAACGCTGAGTGCTAGCGTCAGGGCCAGCGTCCCAGAGGTGAGCAGTGCTTGAACTATGGTGGTCAGCGGTCTAAGGCTGAGTGCTAGCGTCAGGGCCAGCGTCCCAGAGGTGAGCAGTGCTTGAACTATGGTGGTCAGCGGTCTAAGGCTGAGTGCTAGCGTCAGGGCCAGCGTCCCAGAGGTGAGCAGTGCTTGAACTATGGTGGTCAGCGGTCTAAGGCTGAGTGATAGCGTCAGGACCAGCGATCCAGAGCTGAGAAGGCTCTTCTCCACCTCCACGTGTTGATCCTGGATAACAGGCGGCAACACAGTAGACTGGCTAAGGAGAAGGGATCGACAAGGGAAGGCTAAACAGGTACCTTTAAGGCAATAAGAACACTGACAAGGGAGTTCCGTCCGGTTCCACATGTCATCAATGATAAAGAGGATACCACATTAACAGAAACCAAAGACCTACTGAATAGATGGAGAGAGTACTGCAGAACCATATATGGAGATAGCACAAAGCGCCCAGTTACAATCCTACCAAAGGATGAGAAAGAACCTGTACCAACATTGGAAGAAGTACGCTCGGCAATTGAAAGCTGTTTTGACAGTCTGTGTTTTACTGTGGCATCTTATGGCAGTGAATCATGGACGATTACCAAAACTTCCAGACAAATCCTTCGAGTCAAAATCTTACAGAAAGATCCTCAGAATACCCTGAACAAAGAAAAAGACAAATGCAGACATTCGGCAAGAGTTGAGCATAGAGGAGAACTGGTTTATCAATTCCATTTTGGCTAGAAATTGCAATTACTTTGGTCACATCAAGAGACACACCGGTCTTGAGAGAACGGTGATGGAAGGTATGGTGCCAGGCAAAAGAGGGGAGAAGTAGACCAAGAAGACGATGGCACCAAGATATCTAGGAATGCATGGGTCTGACTGTGGTGGAAGCTGGAGTTTTGGCAAGGGAACGAGTTTCTTTCAGACAGACTGTGATAGGAGTGACGTTCTATACAGGACATGCTACATGATGATGATGGATCAGGTACCTAAAAGTAAATTGCTGAAGTCGGATGTGTCGGACCAAAAGGTGCAAATGGCAGAAAAATAACACTGTCATTCGCTACTGGAAAATACACAAGCAATTTCAAAGCGGAGGCAGAGGCACTGAGGGCGGCAGTGGAAGAAATGGTGACAGGTAAAAGGAATGAAAGCCAAATAGTCCTGCTTACAGATGCTTTGGCCATAGTCACAGCACTGAAAAGCCAGAAAAATACTGAGCTTAATGATTTAAGAGCAGTACTCTGTCAACTATGCCAAGTGTCCGCACCAAAAAGGGTAGTGCTACAGTGGGTTCCATCCCACTGCAACATCCAAGGCAACGAGGAGGCAGACAGACTGGCAAAAGAAGGTGCAAGACTACCACAGCCACATACTAGTATGACGCACGAAGAGTCAAAACGGCTTATTTGAGCTAGATACATGACCAAATGGGAAACCGAACATACTGGTTACACCAAAAACGATGCCTATTACCAGTTGAACCGAAGAGAGCAGGTCGTTGTCTTCAGACTTCGCACTGGCCAAAATAGACTGAGGTACCACCTATTCAACAAATTGAAGATAGGTGGCACTGACGAATGCCCGTGCGGTACCGGTAAAATGACCGCTGAACATCTGCTGCAAAACTGCCCGACATACGAGGATCAGAGAGAGCAGATGTGGCCATCACCAGTGGAACTGCAAGACAAGCTCTATGGCAGTGTCGACAGCCTCAGGATGACCGCTGCTTTTGTCGAAAAAATTAAGGTTGATGTCTGACTGCGTACGATGAAGAAGAAGAAGAAGGACCAAAAGGTGCAAATTTCGCAGTTCAGCTGTAAACTACGACACAACGTCTTCCGTTCCCAGGACAACAACAGGACTTGCAAATCACCTTTGAGGGTTTGGTAGTGGGAGTTGGAGAATGTTGAGGGTTTGGTAGTGGGAGTTGGAGAATGTTGAGAGTTTGGTAGTGAGAGTTGGAGAATGTTGAGAGTTTGGTAGTGAGAGTTGGAGAATGTTGAGAGTTTGGTAGTGAGAGTTGGAGAATGTTGAGAGTTTGGTAGTGAGAGTTGGAGAATGTTGAGAGTTTGGTAGTGAGAGTTGGAGAATGTTGAGAGTTTGGTAGTGAGAGTTGGAGAATGTTGAGAGTTTGGTAGTGAGAGTTGGAGAATGTTGAGAGTTTGGTAGTGAGAGTTGGAGAATGTTGAGAGTTTGGTAGTGAGAGTTGGAGAATGTTGAGAGTTTGGTAGTGAGAGTTGGAGAATGTTGAGAGTTTGGTAGTGAGAGTTGGAGAATGTTGAGAGTTTGGTAGTGAGAGTTAGAGAATGTTGAGAGTTTGGTAGTGAGAGTTGGAGAATGTTGAGAGTTTGGTAGTGAGAGTTGGAGAATGTTGAGAGTTTGGTAGTGAGAGTTGGAGAATGTTGAGAGTTTGGTAGTGAGAGTTGGAGAATGAACGAAGAAGACAAAGAAAATCCATTTAACAAACTGTGACGTCCGCCATCTTATGATCTCATTCCGCATGTCCCCCCCCCCCCCCCCCACCACACGTGGTATCTCACCATCATGGTTGTTATCAAACCGGAAATGAGTAATCAAGAAGTAAGAGAAAGTAAGCATCCCCTCCATTATGGCCATCAAATGATCCATATGATATTCAGTGAATCCTAGAACCATTACAACACACTGCACATTAACAGGATGGGAATGGGACGTTGTAATGATAACACATCATGGGGAACAGGGCAATAACGAGATGCATGTGTCGTGAATGAATGCAAGCAGACTTGGATTATGGGAAGAAAAGAAAGATAGATTTGAGAATGATCAAATCATTTACTTTTTGGGCAGATATCGTAATCGAGTAGCCGACATAATACTCGGAGCTGCTAAACATTTTCATCGATTCTGGACAATGTCGGATCTGAATTACTGACCAATAGATGTTAATTGTATACAGATCTATGCACTAGATGCAGACAATTCACATGCAGAGATCTGCACATTCAATAGTCAGCTTGCTAGGGTTATGGCACGGTGCAGATGTCACTAGACTCATTTTACATAAGGTAATTCGAACATTTGACAAAGGTCAAAGTTGCAATAGGTACATATGGACTAGGAGAAGGAAGTGAGAAAGGTCACATAACGAGAGAGTGGGCGTGATCCCTTCATGTGATCTTAGGCAACAAATGGCTTCCATGACACGACACACGCTTACAGAAAATGTAAAAGCTCAGCAAGCAGTGTTCAAATCTCAGTGAACCCATGTTGGTATGTCGGAGAGATGGACACGGACTGATATCTACAAACTTATCGAAGTTGTAGTGGACAGCTGGTGTGATCCTGTGCAAATATAACTAACTGGCCAATATAGTGTGATAAATATGTAACTGACCAATAGAGTGTGATAAATATGTAACTGGACAATAGAGTGTGATAAATATGTAACTGGAAAATAGAATGTGATAAATATGTAACTGGACAATTGAGTGTGATAACTCTGTGCAACTGGACAATGCAGTGTGATAACTGTGTAACTAGACAATTGAATGTGATTACTCTGTGTAACTGGACCATTCAGTGTGATAACTCCGTGTAACTGGACAATTGAGTGTGATAACTCCGTGTAACTAGACCATTCAGTGTGATAACTCCGCGTAACTGCACAATTGAGTGTGATAACGCTTGTGTTTATGGGGAAATTGAGTGTGATAACTCTTGTGGAACTGGGCAATGGAGTATGATAACTCTTGTGTAACTGAGCAATGGAGTGTGATAACTCTTGTGTAACTGAGCAATGGAGTATGATAACTCTTGTGTAACCGAGCAATGGAGTCTGATAACTCTTGTGTAACTGGGCAAAGCAGTGTGACTCTGTGGAAATCGGCATGACGGACAGAGAGGTGCAAATATCGCAGTCAATTTGTGATCTAGCGACACAACTCGATCCGTTCTCGGGACGTTATCCTGCTTCTTGCGAAATCCTGTTCAGGGTTTGGTAGCTGGAGTGAGAGAACGTTCAGGGTTTGGTAGCTGGAGTGAGAGAACGTTCAGGGTTTGGTAGCTGGAGTGAAAGAACGTTCAGGGTTTGGTAGCTGGAGTGAAAGAACGTTCAGGGTTTGGTAGCTGGAGGGAGAGAACGTTCAGGGTTTGGTAGCTGGAGTGAAAGAACGTTCAGGGTTTGGTAGCTGGAGTGAAAGAACGTTCAGGGTTTGGTAGCTGGAGTGAAAGAACGTTCAGGGTTTGGTAGCTGGAGTGAAAGAACGTTCAGGGTTTGGTAGCTGGAGTGAAAGAACGTTCAGGGTTTGGTAGCTGGAGTGAGAGAACGTTCAGGGTTTGGTAGCTGGAGTGAAAGAATGTTCAGGGTTTGGTAGCTGGAGTGAGAGAATGTTCAGGGTTTGGTAGCTGGAGTGAAAGAACGTTCAGGGTTTGGTAGCTGGAGTGAAAGAACGTTCAGGGTTTGGTAGCTGGAGTGAGAGAACGTTCAGGGTTTGGTAGCTGGAGTGAGAGAACGTTCAGGGTTTGGTAGCTGGAGTGAGAGAACGTTCAGGGTTTGGTAGCTGGAGTGAAAGAACGTTCAGGGTTTGGTAGCTGGAGTGAAAGAACGTTCAGGGTTTGGTAGCTGGAGTGAAAGAACGTTCAGGGTTTGGTAGCTGGAGTGAAAGAACGTTCAGGGTTTGGTAGCTGGAGTGAGAGAACGTTCAGGGTTTGGTAGCTGGAGTGAAAGAACGTTCAGGGTTTGGTAGCTGGAGTGAAAGAACGTTCAGGGTTTGGTAGCTGGAGTGAGAGAACGAATGAAAGAGAGGAGAAAAAGGAGTATGACACCTTTTGTGTGTGTTGTCTTTGTGTGGGTGGCCTACGTGTGTGTTGTCTTTGTGTGGGTGGCCTACGTGTGTGTTGTCTTTGTGTGGGTGGCCTACGTGTGTGTTGTCTTTGTGTGGGTAGCCTACGTGTGTGTTGTCTTTGTGTGGGTGGCCTACGTGTGTGTTGTCTTTGTGTGGGTGGCCTACGTGTGTGTTGTCTTTGTGTAAGTGGCCTACGTGTGCGTTGTCTTTGTGTGGGTGGCCTACGTGTGTGCTGTCTTTGTGTGGGTGGCCTACGTGTGTGTTGTCTTTGTGTGGGTGGCCTACGTGTGTGTTGTCTCTGTGTGGGTGGCCTACGTGTGTGTTGTCTCTGTGTGGGTGGCCTACGTGTGTGCTGTCTTTGTGTGGGTGGCCTACGTGTGTGTTGTCTTTGTGTGGGTGGCCTACGTGTGTGTTGTCTTTGTGTGGGTGGCCTACGTGTGTGTTGTCTTTGTGTGGGTGGCCTACGTGTGTGTTGTCTTTGTGTGGGTGGCCTACGTGTGTGTTGTCTTTGTGTGGGTGGCCTACGTGTGTGTTGTCTTTGTGTGGGTGGCCTACGTGTGTGTTGTCTATGTGTGGGTGGCCTACGTGTGTGTTGTCTTTGTGTGGGTGGCCTACGTGTGTGTTGTCTTTGTGTGGGTGGCCTACGTGTGTGTTGTCTTTGTGTGGGTGGCCTACGTGTGTGTTGTCTTTGTGTTGGTGGCCTACGTGTGTGTTGTCTTTGTGTGGGTGGCCTACGTGTGTGTTGTCTTTGTGTGGGTGGTCTACGTGTGTGTTGTCTTTGTGTGGGTGGCCTACGTGTGTGTTGTCTTTGTGTGGGTGGCCTACGTGTGTGTTGTCTTTGTGTGGGTGGCCTACGTTTGTGTTGTCTTTGTGTGGGTGGACCACGTTCTGTGGTCTTTGTGTGGGTGGCCCATGTGTGTGTGTGGGCTTTGTGTGGGTGGCCCATGTGTGTGTGTGGTCTTTGTGTGGGTGGCCCATGTGTGTGTGTGGTCTTTGTGTGGGTGGCCCATGTGTGTGTGTGTGGTCTTTGTGTGGGTGGCCCATGTGTGTGTGTGGTCTTTGTGTGGGTGGCCCACGTTCTGTGATCTTTTTGTGGGTGGCCCCCGTTCTGTGGTCTTTGTGTTGGTGGCCCACGTTCTGTGGTCTTTGTGTGGGTGGCCCACGTTCTGTGGTCTTTGTGTGGGTGGCCTACGTGTGTGTTGTCTTTGTGTGGGTGGACCACGTTCTGTGGTCTTTGTGTGGGTGGCCTATGTGTGTGTGTGGGCTTTCTGTGGGTGAACCACGTTCTGTGGTCTTTGTGTGGGTGGCCCATGTGTGTGTGTGTGGTTTGTGTGGGTGGCCCATGTGTGTGTGTGGTCTTTGTGTGGGTGGCTCACTTTCTGTGGTCTTTTTGTGGGTGGCCCACGTTCTGTGGTCTTTGTGTTGGTGGCCCACGTTCTGTGGTCTTTGTGTGGGTGGCCCACGTTCTGTGGTCTTTGTTGGGTGGCCCACGTTCTGTGGTCTTTGTGTGGGTGGCCCACGTTCTGTGGTCTTTGTGTGGGTGCCACCGTTCTGTGGTCTTTGTGTAGGTGGCCCACGGTCTGTGGCCTTTGTGTGGGTGGTCAACGTTCTGTGGTCTTTGTGTGGGTGGCCCACGTTCTGTGGTCTTTGTGTGGGTGGCCCACGTTCTGTGGTCTTTGTGTGGGTGGCCCATGTGTGTGTGTTCTTTGTGTGGGTGGCCCATGTGTGTGTGTGGGGTCTTTGTGTGGGTGGCCCATGTGTGTGCGTGTGGTCTTTGTGTGGGTGGCCCATGTGTGTGTGTGGTCTTTGTGTGGGTGGCCCATGTGTGTGTGTGGTCTTTGTGCTGGTGGCCCACGTGTGTGTGTGTGGTCTTTGTTTGAATGGCCCACGTGTGTGTATGGTCTTTGTGTTGGTGGCCCACATGTGTGTGTGTGGTCTTTGTTTGATTGGCCCACGTATGTGTGTGGTCCTTGTGTGGGTGACCCACGTGTGTGTAGTCTTTGTTTGAGTGGCCCACGTGTGTGTGGTCTTTGTTTGAGTGACCCACGTGTGCATGGTCAACTTGCTGGCGTCTTATGTGTGGAAGAAAAATATTTGAGAAGAAGAAAGCTACAAAGTGAGAGGCGTAAGGCGGTAAGGTAATACTTTGTTTCCCGTTACAATTTGGTTTTTGTGTGGAACACTTCAAATAATGAAGTTTGAGATTCCTTTAACTAACTTTTCTTGATTGACATGTGTCAAGAGTTTTCATGCGTGTTTACCCACCAAATAAAATGCAGGTAATGTATTGTGACAAATCGCAGATAGTCAAGAGCAGTATCAATATCAAAGATATCATATCTTTATGTATTGTTTTCATCATAATAAATAATGTTCGAAAGTTTTAGCTAGGCTTCTTACGTCAAGTATGTTTGAGCGTACATAGGTGACATTTTGTAGTTGTGGCTACAGTAGTTAGATATACATGATGACGTTTCTACAACCCCCTCTATTCTTACCGTGGCGTATAACCCTTTGAGTTGGATTTTACGATGTGCTTGGAACGTTACAGGGGATTGGGGATTCCATGTCGAAGTGGTGAAGCCGTCGGCCTCGTAATTAGGTGGAGTGGGTTCGACTCCGGACTCCGTCGTCTTTTTCACGGGTGCTTGATGTGGGGTCCCCTGCATCTCGTAGTCGCCCCCTAGTCGTATTATCCTTGACTTACCACTGGGGTCGGGCGGCCCGAGACGAGAGAGTGAGGATAAAAAGTAGTGCAGTTAATCCTTACTAAAAATAGCGTTAGCAAAATAAATTATGCCATCATCGTCTACGATGGAGGGCGGCCTTTGCCTTTTGCTTTGGAACGTTACAGGGGTCGACTTCATTCCTCCAGGATTTGAGTTGAGAGTGATATTTATCGTTTCTTAGTTGAGAAAAAGCAAAAATGAGAATTATATTATTTAAATATAGAAAAGATACATATTCATATAGGTTAAGAGCTATACAGATGGGTGATATAAGCACACTAGCTCTTTATACTAACTCATCGAGAGAAAATGATTCTGTACGCTACTCATTGAGAGAAAATGATTCTGTACGCTACTCATTGAGAGAAAATGATTCTGTACGCTACTCATTGAGAGAAAATGATTCTGTACGCTACTCATTGAGAGCAAATGATTCTGTACGCTAACTCATCGAGAGAAAATTATGTGTGCCCTAATTTACTAAGACAATATTCTCTGTACGCTAATTCACTAAGAGAACACACACTTACTTAATCACTCTACTCTCTAAGGGAATACAGTTGTACTCGTTGACTCTACTTTTCTCTTTCAGGGAATACAATTTGACTCAGTCCCTCTACTCTCTAAGGAATTATATCTGCACTCCTTCACTCTGGCCGACTCACTTCGAGAATATAACTGTGCTCATTCACTCCAGTCTCCGAGGAAATACATCTGTACTCATTCACTAAACGCTCCCTCTTAACGACAGAGGTCTAAATACCCCTCCTTACTGCTTCGGAATTAAATGTAGCAGGGGTGTGATCTAGTCTCCACCCCCATCTTACACACAGTCAAAGCCTGTTACAGTGGGACCTCTACCAGCTTATCACAAACATCACTGTTGTTATGAGACTACAGATATCATTCAATTAAATGAATAATCTGCTTTTTTTAAAAGAGAAAGTTAGTGGAATTGCTTAAATCAGATCGATATCGATGAAGCATGGAGTGTCGGTAGTCCACAGCGATGTGACAGCAGCGGGACAACTTTTAGAAAGGGCGTCTCAATTATATAAGAGAAATCAACAACAGTGTTTGGTAAGCTGAAGCAAGTTCGAGGAAATCAAAACCAAAATGATCCTTGGAATCTCGTCCCTGGAAACTTTAGTCAAAAGCGGTAGTCTCGAAATGTTGGGCATAGACAGTATAGCAAAATGACAGCGACTCGTGGACACTGAATAAACGAAATTCAAATCTAATAGAATCCTAATGATTTTCCCCTATGATGTATCTAATGAGATGCATTAGACAAACTCGTTAATCTATTGTCTCATCCCAACCACTGACATGTTACAGGACAGGATCAGATTTGATTCAATGAACATTTTTATATCTTAATGTTGTTGTTGTTGCTTCCTTGTTTAGAGAAATATTCTAAGGCCGAGCATTCTTTGATTCTGGCAGCGAGACAAGTCACATGGTATCTTCTGTTAATGTGCGCTTCGTTATTTCAACGACTGTTAATTGTGATGAAGCCATAATCTGAGGAAATCTTGTTTAGTTTTACTAAATGTACCAACTCCTATCAATGCTATAGCTTGTCGTAATAAATTTGGGCAAATAAATACAGCAGACCTATGTAAGTTTTACAAATGTGCCGTTTTTGGGACAACAAACTCTCTTCATAGTTTGGCACTATCAGCGAAACACGTTTTAGGCCTAATTATGTGTTTCTGTTGTGTGTGTGGGGTGGGGTGTATGTCAAGTGTGAGAAATGTCTGTGACCAGACCAATGCCAGAAATGTCTGTGACCAGACCAATGCCAGATAGGTCTGTGACCAGACCAATGCCAGAAATGTCTGTGACCAGACCAATGCCAGAAAGGTCTGTGACCAGACCAATGCCAGAAATGTCTGTAATCTGACCAATGCAAGAAATGTCTGTGACCAGACCAATGCCAGAAATGTCTGTGACCAGACCAATGCCAGAAATGTATGTGACCAGACCAATGCCAGAAATGTCTGTGACCAGACCAATGCCAGAAATGTATGTGACCAGACCAATGCCAGAAATGTCTGTGACCAGACCAATGCCAGAAATGTCTGTGACCAGACCAATGCCAGATAGGTCTGTGACCAGACCAATGCCAGAAATGTCTGTGACCAGACCAATGCCAGAAAGGTCTGTGACCAGACCAATGCCAGAAATGTCTGTAATCTGACCAATGCAAGAATTGTCTGTGACCAGACCAATGCCAGAAATGTCTGTAATCTGACCAGTGCCAGAAATGTCTGTGACCAGACCAATGCCAGATAGGTCTGTGACCAGACCAATGCCAGAAATGTCTGTGACCAGACCAATGCCAGAAATGTCTGTGACCAGACCAATGCCAGATAGGTCTGTGACCAGACCAATGCCAGAAATGTCTGTGACCAGACCAATGCCAGAAAGGTCTGTGACCAGACCAATGCCAGAAATGTCTGTAATCTGACCAATGCAAGAATTGTCTGTGACCAGACCAATGCCAGAAATGTCTGTAATCTGACCAGTGCAAGAAATGTCTGTGACCAGACCAATGCCAGAAATGTCTGTGATCTGACCAATGCCAGAAATGTCTGTGACCAGACCAATGCCAGAAATGTCTGTGACCAGACCAATGCCAGAAATGTCTGTGATCTGACCAATGCCAGAAATGTCTGTAATCTGACCAGTGCAAGAAATGTCTGTGACCAGACCAATGCCAGAAATGTCTGTGATCTGACCAATGCCAGAAATGTCTGTGACCAGACCAATGCCAGAAATGTCTGTGACCAGACCAATGCCAGAAATGTCTGTGATCTGACCAATGCAAGAAATGTCTGTGACCAGACCAATGCCAGAAATGTATGTGACCAGACCAATGCCAGAAATGTCTGTGACCAGACCAATGCCAGAAATGTCTGTGACCAGACCAATGCCAGAAATGTCTGTAATCTGACCAATGCAAGAATTGTCTGTGACCAGACCAATGCCAGAAATGTCTGTGACCAGACCAATGCCAGAAAGGTCTGTGACCAGACCAATGCCAGAAATGTCTGTAATCTGACCAGTGCAAGAAATGTCTGTGACCAGACCAATGCCAGAAATGTATGTGACCAGACCAATGCCAGAAATGTCTGTGACCAGACATATGCCAGAAATGTCTGTGATCTGACCAATGCCAGAAATGTCTGGGACCAGACCAATGCCAGAAATGTCTGTGACCAGACCAATGCCAGAAATGTCTGTGACCAGACCAATGCCAGATAGGTCTGTGACCAGACCAATGCCAGAAATGTCTGTGACCAGACCAATGCCAGAAAGGTCTGTGACCAGACCAATGCCAGAAATGTCTGTAATCTGACCAATGCAAGAATTGTCTGTGACCAGACCAATGCCAGAAATGTCTGTGACCAGACCAATGCCAGAAAGGTCTGTGACCAGACCAATGCCAGAAATGTCTGTAATCTGACCAGTGCAAGAAATGTCTGTGACCAGACCAATGCCAGAAATGTCTGTGATCTGACCAATGCCAGAAATGTCTGTGACCAGACCAATGCCAGAAATGTCTGTGACCAGACCAATGCCAGAAATGTCTGTGATCTGACCAATGCAAGAAATGTCTGTGACCAGACCAATGCCAGAAATGTCTGTGATCTGACCAATGCAAGAAATGTCTGTGATCTGACCAATGCCAGAAATGCATGTGACCAAACCAATAGCTCGTCACAAAGCCATGTTTTCCTGCACACATGACGGGCACGTTGAAACTCTGCTGGTGATATATTGTTGATAAAATAAACACCGAAAATAATATGATTAATATCAGGATGGACGGTTTGTGATCACTTCTCAGAAATAATCCCAAATGTGTTGTGACAGGGTACAGTGCGCTCAAGAAGGAGATGTCTTTGGGGAGGGAAGGGAGGTCGGGGAGACGGGGAAGGGTTGGGGGAGATGGGGAGGAAGGGGCACGTGAACTGGATAATACAAACGTGAGGAATAGGAGAGATGATACAATGGGAGTGAGAAATGAGACCGGGGGTTCTGGTATAATGGGAGTGGATCTTGTGTGTTCATACAATGGGAGTGGATCTTGTGTGTTCATATAATGGGAGTGGATCTTGTGTGTTCATACAATGGGAGTGGATCTTGTGTGTTCATACAATGGGAGTGGATCTTGTGTGTTCATATAATGGGAGTTGATCTTGTGTGTTCATACAATGGGAGTGGATCTTGTGTGTTCATACAATGGGAGTGGATCTTGTGTGTTCATACAATGGGAGTGGATCTTGTGTGTTCATATAATGTGAGTGTAGAAATTGAGAGAAGGTACATCATTTGGAGAGAGAGAAAAGAAAAAAGGAAAACATAGAGGAACATTAAATAATGAGCTGACATGAAGACGTCACGTGTGTTACTGAGCTGACATGAAGACGTCACGTGTGTTACTGAGCTGACATGAAGACGTCACGTGTGTTACTGTGCTGACATAAAGACGTCACGTTTGTTACTGAGCTGACATTAAGACGTCACGTGTGTTAATGAGCAGACATGAAGACGTCACGTGTGCTCGTGAGCGGACATGAAGATGTCACGTGTGTTACTGAGCGGACATGAAGACGTCACGTGTGTTTCTGAGCTGATATGAAGACGTCACGTGTGCTTCATCCGAAGTCAGACAAATGGAACATTTTGTACGGAACTAAACAACAGTTCACAAACACTCACATAAACCACTATAAGCCATTGGGCCAAAGGGCAGGAGTCGACATGCTGCTAGATTAATAACTCACTAACCAGCAGCTTCAGAAATCAGAACATGTTTCAATTCACACATATATCTACATATCAATTCACACATATAAATTCACACATATATCTACATATTTCAGTTCTGACACAAGTGCACATTTGTTAATCCACATTAACCAGTACACGTTCCAAATCATTCAAACCTCTAGATGTTTCCATCCAGATAACCATGTACATCTTCCTCTCCACACTAACATGTACATGTTCCCTTGTACACAGAAGTCGACACAGAAATGCACATTCAATGATTTTCTGCGTGTCTGTTTATGCCGATGTCCCGAAATTTCCATGAATTTCTTAAATTAACGGATGAGGTTTTTGGTTGGGCGGAAATTGATGAGAGAAATGCCATTTCTCGCAGTTTTCGCGTGATATGTTCTAGCAGTGCTGTTTGAAGGGCGTGTCTGTGGACCCACGCACATGTGTCTGTGTGGGTGTATGTTTGTGGACCCACGCACATGTGTCTGTGTGGGTGTGTGTTTGTGTTCCCACGCACTTGTGTCTGTGTGGGTGTATGTTTGTGGACCCACGCATTTGTGTCTGTGTGGGTGTATGTTTGTGGACCCACGCACATGTGTCTGTGTGTTTGTGTTTGTGCACCCACGCACTTGTGTCTGTGTGGGTGTTTGTTTGTGGACCCACGCACTTGTGTCTGTGTGGGTGTGTGTTTGTGGACCCACGCACTTGTGTCCGTGTGAGTTTGTGTTTGTGGACCCACGCACTTATGTGTGTGTGTGTGTTTGTGTGTGCTTGCATTATTTCCCTAGTGGATGAGTGCTTGTGTGTGTGTGGGCTTGCACTATTTCCCGTACTTAGGCCACTAATGTCAGATCAATATTATTTAATGAATGTCCATGTTTACAGATATCGAAGAGTTGACCAGAACTCTGGAGGACTAACGAAAGGAAATCTCCCCCTTTCCCCGACTCCCTTATACCTCCCCCCCCCCCACCTCACACACCCCCATAGACAAAATAAGACAATAAATGTTAGAAAACAAAACAGCCTCAACAGTTCGACAATCAACAGATGTTACATAACTTGTACCGTGAAATAATAATTAGACATTGGAGACCTCCCAGATCAGTAAATTGGTAATCAATGTTCAGACTTTTGTTGATCGCATACTTCAACTGCTGTCTGTCTAATAGCAAGGCCCATTCGAGGTCAGTGGTTAGCTTCTCTAGTACCTTTCAATATCCGTTCTGGTTTGTGTTTTATTTCTGTTACTGATAAAAAACGTGTTACTGAACAATTTGCAGAAAAATTGTCCTCCGGGATCGTCTCTGCATGCCAGTGTGTTGGTTGTGCTAACACCGGCTTTCATTTAGAAACAGTTGAATCGAAAACAAGACCACTTCCGTCAGACCGATAGCAAATACAATGACCATTTTTTTACCTTTAGATCATTT
This sequence comes from Ariolimax columbianus, assembly GCA_036924085.1. Taxonomy (NCBI): domain Eukaryota; kingdom Metazoa; phylum Mollusca; class Gastropoda; order Stylommatophora; family Arionidae; genus Ariolimax; species Ariolimax columbianus. Next base: position 116,293,894 of record JAVGWX010000006.1, on the reverse strand, counting down.
TTCAACGATTTGTTTCTGTTTTACGTGGAATTGGTAGGTTATTCTATTATTGAGGGTGATGGGAGTTAAGTGGTCGCAACACCCTTATCTGGGTTAAGTCTGTTCAGTTTTTTTAATATGTTATAAACAATTATTGTATTGGAAACTTAACAGACATGCCAATCTGGTTAGGAATACTATCAGTGTTTTGTAGCAATTTGATGAATTTACAAGACAGCTCGTGTATAAGAAAATGGGTGTCTAAATTTGTGTGATGTTACAACAACAACATGTGGAAAGTGGAAGGGTATTTACTGATTGCTCACAATGGGGTTGTCTTTGGGATGGTGATGGGTAATTTGTTGACTCTGACCAAAAGCTGAGGTACCCAGAAGTCAAGATGTGTCGGCACACAATCATTCTCCACAGTGACACAGGTCACGTCAATCTCGGATCACGCTTAACAAGCATATCGTGTGTGAGCGACTAACTGATAGAGCTGAATCTGTTATCTGAGTGGCCAAACGTGTGTCGTAGAGCCACACTCTAACAGTGTGACAGTGACAGCGACAGCAGTGTGACAGTGACAGCAGTGTGACAGTGACAGCAGTGTGACAGTGACAGCAGTGTGACAGTGCCAGAAGTGTGACAGTGACAGCAGTGTGACAGTGACAGCAGTGTGACAGTACCAGAAGTGTGACAGTGACAGCAGGCTGACAGTGCCAGAAGTGTGACAGTGACAGCAGACTGACAGTGACAGCAGGCTGACAGTGACAACAATGTGCCAGTGACTAACGCTAGCGATGGTACTAACAAACAACGTGCCGGTGGTGACGACGGTAGAACTATCAGTGATCATATTTGTGTTGTGGGATTTAGTGTCGGCAGAATGCCTTACACTAGTTGACTGCGATGAATTATTGTAAGTCATTTTTATGTGCCGTATTGTCTCAATTATTTGAGAATAAATATGATAATTTTTACTTGTTTTCTTCTTTTTTAGCTCCACTTGGAGCATAGGGTTGCTACTATAATGGGTCTTCTTCTGGAAGATTTCACTTAAACACGTTCACTGTATAAGGGCAGCTTCTGAAGCAATTTTGTTTTACATGTTAAAGTCGCTAGGATCATGCACAACTCTCTTTAGTAGCCAGTTTACGTAATGTATGGAGATGTAGTGAGTGTTCTTTCGTCCCCAGGAAGGGGCACAATAACCGCACAGAAATGGGATCAAGAACCGCCCAGGAAGGGGCTCAAGAACCGCCCAGAAATGATTTGCCCGTTCTGTCATGTTTATCCACCAAGCTTCCAAGTTGTTGTCTTCACGCATGTTAGTGTGTGTGTGTGTTGTTGATAAGTTAATGATCAACTGGTTACTGGAGGGTTGTTGGTGGGTTACTGAAGGGTTATTGGTGGGTTATGGGTGGGTTACTGAAGGGTTATTGGTGGGTTATTAGTGGGTCACGGAATGATTATTAGTGGGTTACTGAAGGGTTATTGGTGGGTTACTGAAGGGTTATTGGTGGGTTACTGAAGGGTTATTGGTGGGTTACTGAAGGGTTATTGATGGGTCACTGAAGGGTTATTGGTGGGTAAATGGTAGGTTACTAAAGGGCTATTGGTGGGTTATTGTTGGATTACTAAAGGGTTATTGTCGGGTTACTGAAGGGCTATTGGTGGGTTACTGAAGGGTTATGTGTGGGTTACTGAAGGGTTATTTGTGGGTTATTAGTTGGTTACTGAAGGGCTATTGGTGGATTATTGGTGGGTTACTGAAGGGTTATTGTTCAGATACTGAAATGTTATTGGTGGGTTACTGGTGGGTTATTGGTGGGTTACTGAAGGGTTATTTGTGGGTTATTGGTGGGTTACTGAATGGTTTATTGGTTGGTTACTGAAGGGTTATTGGTGGGTTACGGAAGGGTTATTGATGGGTTATTGGTGGGTTACTGAAGGGTTAATGGTGGATTACTGAAGAGTTATTGGTGAGTTATTGGTGGGTTATAGAAGGGTTATTGATCAGTTGTTGGTGGGTTACTGAAGTGTTATTGGTGGTTTATTGATGATGGGTTATTGATGGGTTATTGATGTGTTAGCGATTGGTGATATATAGGTTATTGATGGGTTTTTGATGAGCAGGGTTTGACAATTTTTTTAATTGCTCACCAGTCAGTCAAAAATGTCACCAGTCAACTGGGTCGAATCCTGCAATTTATATTATCAAATTTAAACCAGGGACTCATTCACATTTCTAGACAACAATGCGTACTAAGCCCAACATATGTTGTACTGCTTACACAGTACTAGCCTATTTCTCCACAAGAGAGAAAGCACTGCTGTCAGGGGCATGGCGTTTGTGTTCTTGAACATTCTTAGCAGCTTTACCACTGAAGTTCCACATGGCAGCTTTACCACTGAAGTTCCATTTACCAATGGCTTTAGTTGGTTTAAATTGTGGTAGCGGAGCTAAATCATTCTGTCGTGGGCAGACCGGGTTGTGTTATCTATTCTGGGTTGTCTCACGTCACCTATCCAATGGTTAAACTTGTTAACCATGGTCCCTTCCTCGTGCCTAGAGCGTATAACGGCCTCTCGCTTGCTAGAATGAACCCGTTATGGGACATAAAGGGTATTTCAGTTGGGACACCAGTGCCACCTACCGTCCCACCTCGCCCTGCTGGGATTCATTAGATAATTCCGGGACACCTAGTATTGTGCAGTTCCCATTGTTCACCGACCTTGACATATGGGATCGCTTTTGAAAAAAAAAAAAAAAATCCTTTTGCACCATTTCTTTCTCCCTGACACACGAGCAAACAATTCAAGAATACAAGACGCGCTAAATGTTACTACCACTTCTTTGTTTTCGTTGTCTAATGATATATCGACACAATCTACTTACAATCGCGATCCTGTATAGATTGTCAAATCGATATCACCAGTATCGCTGTTTAATCATGCCAATAGCTTGTCTACGCATTAATCGAAGTGAAATATCGCTATTAATCTTGCGAGTGTAGCTATGAACTCACATCCAAAGCTTATGTACGATCTATTCCAATCGTAATATCGATTATAATCCTGATAGAGTCGCTATTTACTCACACCCAATGCTTATGTAGGAACTATTTCAATCGTAATATCGATTATAATTTTTAGAGAGTCTTGAAGTAACGATTAAAAAGATATATTTTGTTTTCGTCAAGACAAAATTCTTACTTGTCACAGACGTTGGTTTTTTTCAAGCAATGTTTATGTAAATTTTTTTTTTCTGAGTTATTGGTGTTATTGATTGGTTATTGATGTGCTATTGATTGGTTAATTGTGAGTTATTGATGGGTTACAGGTGGGTTATTGGTTGATTATTGACGGGTTGTTGATTGACGGTTGTTGATTGACGGGTTGTTGATATTTGAGCAAACTGTTTTAGATTTAGTGATTACGGATTCTCTCAGCATTTTGATCAATTATTTTGTCTGTCCAGTTTGAGAGTTTCTTTTTTGTGTAATGGTAGATAACTCGCTTTTGAATGCTAAAGTACGGGGTTCAGTCTCTGTTACTGAAATGCTCCAGCCGACACAGTTGTAAAAGGGTACCTGACTTACTACCTGCGAAGGAAAGGCATTGTAGAAGGGAACTGGTGATCCCCCCTCCCCATTATAAACAAGCTATTGCCATACACAATGAAGTGTCCAACACTTCATCCTCTACAGCGGTGTCGGCTCTGAGACTACTTTTACCATGTAGATTACTTCAATTATGTTGTCAATCTGGTTGCTTCTATGTTGAAAATTAAATGTTTCTCGTTTGCTTCTAATTATGTTTCCGTTGGGGATCAAGATGCTGAGCAGCGCATGAGCTGCAGTGGTCAGCGACCCATAGCTGACTGCTAGCGTCAGGGCCAGCGAACCAGAGCTGCCAAGACCCGTCTACACCTCCACGCGGTGATCCTGGATAACAGATTGCAGCAGGGCAGACTGGCTAAGGAGAAGGGATCGAAGAGGGAATGCTAACCCGGTATTCAAAAAATGCTTGCCGAAGTCGGATATGTTGGACCGAAAGGTGCAAATATCGCAGTCAAGCTGGAAACTACAACACAAGGCATTCCGTTGTCTGAACTTTATTCTGCTACTTAAGCCCTTTCAGTGTTTGGTAGCGGGAGATTGAGAACGAACGAAGCCAAGCCAAGCCAAGCCAAACCAAGCCAAGCCTAGCCAAGCTAAGCCAAACTAAGCCAAACCAAGCCAAGCCAAGCCAAACCAAGCCAAGCTAAGCCAAACCAAGCAAAGCCAAGCCAAACTAAGCCAAGCCAAACCAAGCCAAGCCAAGCCAAACCAAACCAAGCCAAGCCAAACCAAACCAAGCCATGTTTCCGTTGACTAAATGCTCATTTAAATTATTCTGAATGTTGAGTGTGTATCTGTCGTTCCTGCTAGTTGGTCCTAGAATGTGTCCAAGGTCCGTTCATGTCCATCCATTCTAGTGCCCTATATTATAAATTAGTGATCCACTATTATCTTCTATATAGATTCTTGTTTTCCTGGCGTACACCTGTTTTCTCTACTGGTCACTTTATTGACCTCAGTCAGAGAGGAGTAAAAGGGGCGATAATTGTCGATCAAAGGCGGAGCATCGTTGTCCTCATTACACTACTAATGTCTGTCATAGCCTTATAGTCTGTTGTCTGTCATAGTCGTATTTTGTTTTTATTGCGTTCGCCTTATTTCTCTAATCCCTAAGGCGGTGTGCGTTGCACTGTGGTTTTTATTTTGCACCTGTAGGCCCAGCATGCATTTTATGTAAGGGTCCGCTTTCTCCTGCATTTTGTAAGGGTTTGCTTCCCCGGGGTAACGGCCGGTGCTGTGATGAGGATCGAACCCAGCACCTTCTGGTTGTGAGCCGTGTCACTTAACCACTAGGCCACGCCGTCCCCTCAGAGCCATATGGTCTGTTGTCTGTCATAGCTTTATGGTCTGTTGTCTGTCATAGCTTTATGGTCTGTTGTCTGTCATAGCTTTATGGTCTGTTGTCTGTCATAGCTTTATGTTCTGTTGTCTGTCATAGCCTTATGGTCTGTTCTCTGTCATAACCATATTATATGGATTGCCTAACCGACTGTACACTTTTATTGCTCGTACAGCTTTCACATCTCTGCCATGCGGTCCTAACCCTGGGCGAGAAAGGAGAGAGGTTGAGCGAGGAGCCAGCTACCCCACCTCGCCAACAAACAAATGCTACAAAAACAACAACCAAAACAAACCAAAAGCCGTCCTTGAAGGGAAAGGTCCCCTCAGCAGGGCCTATGACGCGTCTCTGCCAAACCTGAAAGGAAGCTGGACTACCGACTACCTTTCTTTTGACAATCAAGCTTTCCAGACTCGGCACCTGGTGTGTTAGAACCGTGTGGGGGGAGGGGAAGAAGGCACAGATTGCAAGAGAGAGATATGGCATTAGTGTCCTTGGGCTGAGTGAGATTAGATGGCAATAGGCAAGACTGTGATATACTCATCAGGACAAGAAGACCAGAAAAACGCACCACCCACAGGAGTGACATTACCATATTAATGGGATACTTCTTCTTCTTCTTCTTCTTCTTCATCATCGTACGCTGTTTACAGCGATATTTACGTTGCACTGTTTTATTTTGTTAAGCTTATGGCTCAGTGGATCCGGTTTCAACAGACGTTTATGTAGGGATGCCCTCCTTAGCCTTTGGATGTCCCCAGCCTATCTGCAAGGCAGCAGTTGTTTTTGGTCAGAGTTGTTTCTCTCTTAGGGAAGTTGTCTTGCAGGACTAAGGAGTCTTCCCCACTCGTGTATATAGGGTTTGGCAATGATATGATATGATGGACTATGTACTAGTTTGTACTATCCCGGAAGAGAAGCAGTCCAGTGTGATGTGTCTCAGGATCGTCACGTCCTGCCAGAAACGTAGCATATGCATGTGAGTGAGGTATCTCTTTGCTCCCTTTATTTTCTCAGCTCATCTGCAGTGATGGCACGCCTAGCATTCCCCGCCACCTGGGACGTTGTCACAATAGGGCTGGACTGCATCTCTTCTGCGTCCATTGGGATGGCTGATAGCAGATAGAGGTAAAGAGCGAGGCAGGAGTGCATTTGGCCAGGTGCATTTCTGCGGCTCGACCGGGCCGGGCTGAGACGCGAGCCCCAGGTCCCAACCATATCGTGGCCTCCCATCACAGCAGTGCTGAGATTTTGGGTGGGATTCTGGTTTAGAGGCGTTCGGTCGTAGTCCCTCAGGTGGTAGCTTCGCACCATTGGCGTATCAGCCAAGCACGTGGACCAAATGTCAGTGACCTGCGAACCCTCTCGAAGGAGTGCATTTAACCAGGGGACAAGCTTGGTAATGGCACGGAGATGTTGTTCACCTGGTGTGCGGACATATCTCATGATCAAGGGTTGTGTCTCAACAGTTCGCAGTGAGGTGGCTGCTCTACTGCTTACGACACCCCGACCGAGAACTAAGTCTTCTACTACTGGTTTCACACCTCATCGCCGTATGGGGTGAATATCGGGCAGCTTCCCGCCTTTTGATCGGCGGACGGCAGAGACCTCTTTCTGTGGCTCGACCGGGTCAGGCTGGGACACGAGCGCCAGATCCCAACCCTATCGTAGCCTCCCATCACAGTGGTGCTGAGATTTAGGGCGGGATTCCGGCTTAGAGGCCTTCGGCCGTAATCCCTCCTATGGTAGCCTCGCGCCGCTGGCTTATCAGCCTAGCACGTGGGCCAAATGTCTGCGATTTGCAATTCCTCTCGAGTTGAGCAGGACTACCGTAGCAATGCCCTGTCATTAGTAGGGTAAAACGGACCTGTCTTCCGAGGGTCTAATACCAGCACCCGTTCACTATTAGACCCAACGAATCAATAGAGGGCTTTTTAGTCAGTCAATGACCAAGTGTCTGGAACCTGCGATTTCTGTAGGGTTAAGCAGAGTTACCGTAGCAGACGCTTTTTCATTAGGAGGGTACAACTGACCTGTCTTCCGTGGGTCTAATACCAGCACACGTTCCCTATTAGACCCAACGAGAGTGCTCTCAGTCTGTCAGTGATTTTACAGTGTTGGCGTGTTGAGTCAAATTAAGCCGCAGGCTCCACTCATGGTGGTGCCCTTCCGTCAATTCCTTTATCGAACACTGGATGCGAGACAATCAAGACACCGAGAGCATAGCCAATGGGAGACTTCAACTAGAGGAGGAGTGACATTACCATACTAATGGGAGACTTCAACTAGGTGAGGAGACAGGGAGGGGTGACATTACCATACTAATGGGAGACATGACAACGTGGAGTATGAGGAGATCATGGGGAGGGAGGGACTAGAAGTCCTAAACGAAAACGGAGAGCGGTTCGCAGATTGTTGTGCAGGAAACAAATTGGTCACTGGAGGAAGTATGTTCGCATACAGAACCGTCATAAGGCAACATGGGTATCCCGAGACCAGACAACGAAGAATCAGATTGACTGCATCTTCGTAAACTTAAAATTTAGAAGTACAAAGTACATGGACAAATGCGTGCGAGGGAGTGCTAGGAATGAAGAAATGGCAGCACAAAGAATGGATAACAGCAGAAACAATCACTAAGATCGAGAAGAGGCGAAATAAGAAAATGGCCTGACTAAATAGTAAAACGAGAGACACAATAAGCACAGCACAGAAAGAGGATGTAGAGAGCAACAACGAGGTTAACAAGACCATCAAGGCGGACAAAAGAGGTTACGTTGATGGTCTGGCTGAAGTAGAGGAAGAGGCTGCAGGAAAGGGAAATATGAAAGGTCTGTATGAGGCTACCAAGAAACTATCGGGGAAGTATCAACAATAAGGTAGAGCAATCAAAAATAAACTTGGGGAATAGATAACTAACCTTGAAGAATAAGAGAAAAGATGGGTAGAATAGTTTGAAGAGCTTTTGAACAGACCAGCACCAGACAACCCACCAGACAACCCACCAGACATCCCACCAGAAAACCCCCCAGACAACCCACCAGACATCCCACCAGACAACCCACCAGACAACCCACCAGACATCCCACCAGAAAACCCCCCAGACAACCCACCAGACATCCCACCAGACTTTCCACTAGACAACCAACCAGACAACCCACCAGACAACCCACCAGACATCCCACCAGAAAACCCCCCAGACAACCCACCAGACATCCCACCAGACTTTCCTCTAGACAACCCACCAGACAACCCACCAGACAACCCACCAGACAACCCACCAGACATCCCACCAGAAAACCCCCCAGACAACCCACCAGACATCCCACCAGACTTTCCACTAGACAACCCACCAGACAACCCACCAGACAACCCACCAGACAACCCACCAGACATCCCACCAGAAAACCCCCCAGACAACCCACCAGACATCCCACCAGACTTTCCACTAGACAACCCACCAGACATCCCACCAGACATCCCACCAGACAACCCACCAGACAACCCACCAGACATCCCACCAGACAACCCACCAGACATCCCACCAGCAGAGGAGGACCTGCCGATCAACTGTGATAATCCAAGTAAATAAATTAGGACAATATAGTTTCTAAGGAACGGAAAAGCAGCAGGACCTAATGGGATACCCCGGAAGCCATAGAAGCAGATGTTGAAACATCTACTAACATGCTCCACAACCTGACAGGCGCCACCTGGGAGCAAGAAGGCTTACCAGAAGATTGGAGAGATGGCTACCTGGTGAAATTGCTTAAGAAGGGAGATTTACAGGAAACCATAGAGGAATAATGTTATTATCTGTGCCGGGAAATGTGTTAAATAGAGTAATACTAGAAAGGTTAAAAAATGTAGTGGATAACAAGATAAGGGATGACCAGGCGGGCTTCAGACAGAATAGATCATGGATTGACCAGATAGCCACATTGCGGATAATTGTGGAGCAATGATTGGAATAAAATTTGAGTTTGTACATTAATTTCGTTGATTATGAGAAGGCTTTCGACAGTTTGGACAGAGAAACTATTGATGAACTATGGAACTCTTCTAACACAATTAGATAGACGTATAAAAGTATGCAACGTAGAGTTATACACGAAGGACAACTCACAGAGCCACTCAAACTTAAATCAGGGCTACGACAGGGGTGCCTTCTGTCACCTTTCCTGTTCATCCTGGCAGTGGGCTGGATTATGAAAGTAACAACAAATGAGAGAAAAGGGAATGCAGTGGACCTTGGATAAACAGCTGGAGGTCCTGGATTGTGTGGATGATATAGCCCTTCTGTCCCACAGCCAAAGCCAAATGAAAATGAAACTGGATATACTGGATTATATCTCTGAACAAGCCGGTTTTAAGATCCATGGGAAAAAGACAAAAATAATTAGAGTCAATGCAGCAAACACAGAACCAATCAGGCTGAGAGGAACGCCACTGGAAGAGGTAGAGGTATTTATATAACTAGGAAGTATCATCAACAAGGAAGGAGGGACGGAAGAGGATATAAAAACAAGGATACAAATAGCAAGACTTACATTCTGAATGCTGAAACCAATATGGAACTCCTAGGAAATAAGAAGGAAGACAAAAATAAGGTTTTTCAATTCAAATGTGAAGCCAGTCCTGCTGTATGGAGCGGAAACATAGAGGATGAACAAAGGCAATGACAGGAGACTGCAGGGTTTTGTCAACAGATGCCTGGAGGATGACCAAAGGCAATGACAGGAGGCTGCTGGGTTTTGTCAACAGATGGCTGAAGGATGACCAAAGGCAATGACAGGAGGCTGCTGGGTTTTGTCAACAGATGCCTGAGAAAGATTCTTGGTATAAAATGGTTTGACAAAGTTACAAACGACCGACTGTGGGAGAGAGCGGGACAAGGTAAATTGGAACAGGAAATCTTAGGAAGAAAGTGGAGATGGATGGGTCATACATTAAGAAAGCCCCAGGTCAGTATCACCAGGCAATCCCTGTCATGAAACCCACAGGGAAGGAGAGGCACAGGCAGATCAAGGAATACATGGAGACGAGATCTGGAGGGGGAAGTAAAGAAAACAAGAACAAGCTGGAAGGAAGTGGAAAAGATTGCAGACGACAGAGCTGCTTGACGGTCGTTGGTTGATGGCCTATGCACCCCAGGGTGATAGAAGAAGAAAGGGAGACAACGTTTCATTGCTCTCTAGGGTAAGACTTATTCAGTACTTAAATTATCTTTAACATTTCGCTCAATCCATGAATCTGATCGCTCAATCCATGAATCTGATCGCTCAATCCATGAATCTGATTCCTTCTTTGTGAACTTCTAGCAATACCACCCTGACACACTGATTCCTCTCTTGGTTATTTCTCACTGTGCAAATGCATTAATTGTATCACATTTACTGTTAGACATAATCGGTAGCCATGTTATGTTCAACTTGTCGCTCAGTCCATGATTCTGATTTATTTGTGATCGACTAACGCGACTACACTTCCACAATGATTGATCGATTTCTTGTTGATCACGTTATATTTTATGTAATCTTGGTTGGTGGTGTGCTTGATGATCTTGGTTGGTGGTGGTGTGCTTGAAGATCTTGGTTGGTGGTGTGGTTGAAGATCTTTGTTGGTGGTGGTGTGCTTGAAGATCTTGGTTGGTGGTGTGGTTGAAGATCTTTGTTGGTGGTGGTGTGCTTGAAGATCTTGGTTGGTGGTGGTGTGCTTGAAGATCTTGGTTGGTGGTGGTGTGCTTGAAGATCTTGGTTGGTGGTGTGGTTGAAGATCTTGGTTGGTGGTGTGCTTGAAGACCTTGGTTGGTGGTGTGGTTGAAAATCTTGGTTGGTGGTGGTGTGGTTGAAGATCTTGGTTGGTGGTGTGGTTGAAGATCTTGGTCGGTGGTGGTGTGGTTGAAGATCTTGGTTGGTGGTGTGGTTGAAGATCTTGGTTGGTGGTGGTGTGCTTGCAGGTCTTGGTTGGGGGTGTGCTTGAAGATCTTGGTTGGTGGTGTGGTTGAAGATCTTGGTTTGTGGTGTGATTGAAGATCTTGGTTGGTGGTGTGGTTGAAGATCTTGGTTGGTGGTGTACTTCCAGATCTTGGTTGGTGGTGTGCTTCCAGATCTTGGTTGGTGGTGTATGTCCAGATCTTGATCGGTGGTGTGCTTCCAGATCTTGATTGGTGGTGTGCTTCCAGATCTTGGTTGGTGGTGTGCTTCCAGAGCTTGGTGTTTGGTTGACTATGGTACCGCAGCCGCAACAGCGACCATTTGACTTTCCAAATTATAAATTGTGTGACATCATCTCTATTCTCCGATATTATCTAGTGACAATAGATCTATCTTGACATCTCTATTCTCCGATATTTCCTAGTGACAATAGATCTATCTTGACATCTCTATTCTCCGATATTATCTAGTGACAATAGATCTATCTTGATATCTCTATTCTCCGATATTATCTAGTGACAATAGATCTATCTTGACATCTCTATTCTCCGATATTATCTAGTGACAATAGATCTATCTTGACATCTCTATTCTCCGATATTATCTAGTGACAATAGATCTATCATGACATCTCTATTCTCAGATATTATCTAGTGACAATAGATCTATCTTGACATCTCTATTCTCCGATATTATCTAGTGACAATAGATCTATCGTGACATCTCTGTTCTCCGATAGTATCTAGTGACAATAGATCTATCTTGACATCTCTATTCTCCGATATTATCTAGTGACAATAGATCTATCTTGACATCTCTATTCTCCAATATTATCTAGAACATGTATTGTTTTCATTCATTGTTCATTCCAAAGTTTAAAAATGATTTCATAAACAGAATTCTGCGCCGATCTCTGCGCATCTGTAGGCCCGCCCGAATTCGAGGCTCGAGAGATTGTTTAAGTTGATTATGTTCTTTTCACCTGTTATCAGTCTATTTACGTCAGTTTTAAAGGCCACATAAACTTTCACAGAATTGAAAGATCGCGGGAAAGAAGCTTCAAAAGTCACAATTCACTTGTTTGGTTCTAGACACGTTGGCATCGATATTTATCAATTTATATAACAATATGGAGGTGTGCGTGGTCGAATGATTTCGAGGCCTGCCTGCCGACAAGGAGGGCAGCGGTTCGAATCCCCGGTATGGCATATGTTGTTTTTCTGTTGGGGGTGAACGAAACAAACATATTCAGAACACGACGTGGCGACAGCAGTGGCGAAGCGGTCTGTGGTTCCAGCCTTCAGAAACCCCTAGACTACCCCAGCAATGAGAAAAATGTTCTATGACAGTAAAACAGAAATAATAATATTCATTGACCGATGCCAGGTCAAACAAATCAACATTGACGGAAACAAATATGTATTTGTTAAGACATCATCTAGTATCATTTGTCTATTCTGTGTGAGATACAAGAGAGAGTATCATTTGTCTATTCTGTGTGAGATAAGAGAGAGTATCATTTGTCTATTCTGTGTGAGATAAGAGAGAGTATCATTTGTCTATTCTGTGTGAGATAAGAGAGAGTATCATTTGTCTATTCTGTGTGAGATAAGAGAGAGTATCATTTGTCTATTCTGTGTGAGATAAGAGAGAGTATCATTTGTCTATTCTGTGTGAGATAAGAGAGAGTATCATTTGTCTATTCTGTGTGAGATAAGAGAGAGTATCATTTGTCTATTCTGTGTGAGATAAGAGAGAGTATCATTTGTCTATTCTGTGTGAGATAAGAGAGAGTATCATTTGTCTATTCTGTGTGAGATAAGAGAGAGTATCATTTGTCTATTCTGTGTGAGATAAGAGAGAGTATCATTTGTCTATTCTGTGTGAGATAAGAGCGAGTATCATTTGTCAATCTTGTGTGAGATAAGAGAGAGAGAGTATCATTTGTCTAGCCTGTGTGAGATAAGAGATAGAGTATCATTTGTCTATCCTGTGTGAGATAAGAGAGAGATAGAGTATCATTTTTCTATCCTGTGTGAGATAAGAGATTGATCAATTCTCAATCATAAAGAATGCTGATTTGTTTTCTGTTATTCTCCTTTGTCTTGACGGTTTTTAGTTTCTCTTTCTGGCGTGATTCCTCAACTGGACGTGTGATACAGTTCACATAGTGTCTGTCTGGTCATATCTTCTTGTAGCGAGTGTCTGTCTGGTCATGTCTTCTTGTAGCGAGTGTCTGTCTGGTCATGTCTTCTTGTAGCGAGTGTCTGTCTGGTCATGTCTTCTTGTAGCGAGTGTCTGTCTGGTCATGTCATCTTGTAGCGAGTGTCTGTCTGGTCATGTCTTCGTGTAGCGAACATCTTTCTGGTCATGTCTTCTTGTAGCGAGTGTCTGTCTGGTCATGTCATCTTGTAGCGAGTGTCTGTCTGGTCATGTCTTCGTGTAGCGAACATCTGTCTGGTCATGTCTTATTGTAGCGAACATCTGTCTGGTCATGTCTTCTTCTAGCGAGTGTCTGTCTGGTCATGTCTTCTTGTATCGAGCGTCTGTCTGGTCATTTCTTCTTGTATCGATAGATAGTTCTCTATCTTTACTTCCCCTCTTTCTCTCTGTGTCTGTCGATGCGTATAGTTCTCTATCTTTACTTCCTCTCTTTCTCTCTGTCCATGCGTAAAGTTCTCTTTCTTTATCCCCCTCTTTCTCTTTGCGTCTGTTCAAGCGTATAGTTCTATATCTTTATCCCCCTCTTTCTCTCTGTGTTTTTAGGCGTTCGTGCTTATTCTGACATGTTCCGTCCATCTATCCTGAACTTTCTTGTGGAAGTGTTGCCAGAAACATTGTCAGTTCAAATTGTGATTTGTATATATTGGTCAAACTGAGACAGACAACAAGGGAGAACATAGAAGGACACGGCTCGAACATGGGCAGTAATCTAAGGTGCTAATACATTTAAAAGATGGACAATTTTTAAGATAATTCTTCGTCTGTTTTCAATGTTTATATTTCTTTGTGTTTTTTAAATGAACCTTTCAACAACATACATAGTAGTTCTGTTGAAACACTTGATCAACGACGACATTAGACACGACACATGCTGAAGAAGATGATGATGAAAATAGCTTTCAATGTTGCTATTGTATCCCCTTTCCCTTGAGATCAATATGGTTAACTCTTTCATCAGCTTAGTACGACAGCCATAACAAGAGCTGAAAGCTGTGCATGGCCACCATATCACAAGAGATCCCTAAGGCAGCCCAGTTGTTAGCTCTCAAAACAGAATCCGAAGAAAGCCGTAACATTAAATGAAAACTTCCAATAATAGCCGCCATGTCAGCTGACACAGGTGACCTCGGTGCGATTCTGATGAGTATTAGAAGCCGGATCTCTGATGCGTGAAGCCACGGTAATGGGTTCCTGTCTGGGTCTGTCTCTTCCACACTTAGCCTGAGATTTCGACCAAGGAGACATCCTAGTTTGCTAAACAAACAGAAAATCGTATTACAGAAAGAACCGTAGTCCAGAGAAGTGGCTTCCTTGTAAGACAGGCATTAACATGCTGTGGCCGACATGGTTGTTGTCAGAGGGGACGATAGGAATGCGGTCAACAGAGGGATTCTAACCTCAGCACTCCAATTATCTATTCTCTACCTCACCACTGCTCGTCTAATCTCTATCTCACCACTACACTTGTCTAATCTCTACCTCACCACTCTACTTGTCTAATCTCTATCTCACCACTCTACTTGTCTAATCTCTACCTCAACACTGCTCATCTAATCTCTAACTCACTTCCAAGTCATCCATCTGCCTGTTTCATTTTCAAGTCACCATTCTATTCGTCAAATATACAAGTCACCCCTCTATACTCGTCTTATTTCCACGTCACCACTCTACTCGTCGAATATGCAATACTCCACTCGTGTAATTTCCAAGTCACTACTCCTCAAATCCAAGTCACCCCTCATCTAACTTCTAAGCCACCACTCTACTAGTCTAACATCCAAGTCCCCACTCCTCTAATATCCAAGTCCCCACTCCTCTAATATCCAAGTCCCCACTCCTCTAATATCCAAGTCCTAACTCCTCTAATATCCAAGTCCCCACTCCTCTAATATCCAAGTCCTAACTCCTCTAATATCCAACTCCCCACTCCTCCAATATCCGTCCTCTAATATCAAAGTCCTAACTCCTCTAATATCCAAGTCCCCACTCCTCTAATATCCAAGTCCTAACTCCTCTAATATCCAAGTCCCCACTCCTCTAATATCCAAGTCCTAACTCCTCTAATATCCAACTTCCCACTCATCCAATATCCATCCTCTAATATCCAACTCCCCACTCCTCCAATATCCGTCCTCTAATACCCAATTCCTAACTCCGCTAATATCCAAGTCCTAACTCCTCTAATATCCAAGTCCCCATTCCTCTAATATCCAACTCCCCACTCCTCCAATATCCGTCCTCTAATATCCAAGTCCTAACTCCTCTAATATCCAAGTCCTAACTCCTCTAATATCCAAGTCCCCACTCCTCTAATATCCAACTCCCCACTCCTCCAATATATATCCTCTAATATCCAAGTCCTAACTCCTCTAATATCCAAGTCCTAACTCCTCTAATATCCAAGTCCCCACTCCTCTAATATCCAACTCCCCACTCCTCCAATATATATCCTCTAATATCCAACTCCCCACTCTTCCAATATCCGTCCTCTAATATCCAAGTCCCCACTCCTCTAATATCCAAGCCCCCACTCCTCTAATATCCAAGTCCTAACTCCTCTAATATCCAATTCCCCACTCCTCTAATATTCAAGTCCTAACTCCTCTAATATCCAACTCCCCACTCATCCAATATCCGTCCTCTAATATCCAACTCCCCACTCCTCCAATATCCGTCCTCTAATATCAAAGTCCCCACTCCTCTAATATCCAAGTCCTAACTCCTCTAATATCCAAGTCCCCACTCCTCTAATATCCAAGTCCTCACTCCTCTAGCATCCAAGTCCTAACTCCTCTAATATCCAAGTCCCCACTCCTCTAATATCCAAGTCACCACTCCTCTAATTTCCAAGTCCTCACTTCTCTAATATCCAAGTCCCCACTTCTCTAATATCAGAGTCACTACTCCTCTAATATCCAAGTCCCCACTCCTCTAATATCCAAGTCACAACTCCTCTAATATCCAAGTCCCCACTCCTCTAATATCCAAGTCCACACTTCTCTAATATCCAAGTCACTACTCCTCTAATATCCAAGTCCTAACTCCTCTAATATCCAATTCCCCACTCCTCTAATATCCAATTCCCCACTCCTCTAATATCCAAGTCCTAACTCCTCTAATATCCAAGTCACCACTCCTCTAATATCCAAGTCCCCACTTCTCTAATATCCAAGTCCCCACTCCTCTAATATCCAAGTCCCCACTCCTCTAATATCCAAGTCCCCACTCCTCTAATATCCAAGTCCCCACTCCTCTAATATCCAAGTCCCCACTCCTCTAATATCCAAGTCCCCAACTTCTCTAATATCCAAGTCTCCACTTCTCTAATATCCAAGTCACCACTCCTCTAATATCCACGTCACCACTCCTCTAATATCCAAGTCCCCACTCCTCTAATATCCAAGTCCCCACTTCTCTAATAATCACGTTACCACTCCTCTAATATCCACGTCACCACTCCTCTAACATTCAAGTCCTAACTCATCTAATATCCAAGTCCTAACTCCTCTAATATCCAAGTCATCACTCCTCTAATATCGAAGTCCTAACTCCTCTAATATCCAAGTCCTAACTCCTCTAATATTCAAGTCCTAACTCCTCTAATATCCAAGTCCCCACTTCTCTAATATCCAAGTCCCCACTTCTCTAATATCCAAGTCCCCACTCCTCTAATATCCAAATCCTAACTCCTCAAATGTCCAAGTCCCCACTTCTCTAATATCCAAGTCCCCACTCCTCTAATATCCAAGTCCCCACTCCTCTAATATCCAAGTCCTAACTCCTCTAATATCCAAGTCCCCACTCCTCTAATATCCAAGTCCTAACTCCTCTAATATCCAAGTCCCCACTCCTCTAATATCCAACTCCCCACTCCTCCAATATCCGTCCTCTAATATCCAACTCCCCACTCCTCCAATATCCGTCCTCTAATATCAAAGTCCTAACTCCTCTAATATCCAAGTCCCCACTCCTCTAATATCCAAGTCCTAACTCCTCTAATATCCAAGTCCCCACTCCTCTAATATCCAAGTCCTAACTCCTCTAATATCCAACTTCCCACTCATCCAATATCCGTCCTCTAATATCCAACTCCCCACTCCTCCAATATCCGTCCTCTAATACCCAATTCCTAACTCCGCTAATATCCAAGTCCTAACTCCTCTAATATCCAAGTCCCCATTCCTCTAATATCCAACTCCCCACTCCTCCAATATCCGTCCTCTAATATCCAAGTCCTAACTCCTCTAATATCCAAGTCCTAAATCCTCTAATATCCAAGTCCCCACTCCTCTAATATCCAACTCCCCACTCCTCCAATATATATCGTCTAATATCCAAGTCCTAACTCCTCTAATATCCAAGTCCTAACTCCTCTAATATCCAAGTCCCCACTCCTCTAATATCCAACTCCCCACTCCTCCAATATATATCCTCTAATATCCAACTCCCCACTCTTCCAATATCCGTCCTCTAATATCCAAGTCCCCACTCCTCTAATATCCAAGCCCCCACTCCTCTAATATCCAAGTCCTAACTCCTCTAATATCCAATTCCCCACTCCTCTAATATTCAAGTCCTAACTCCTCTAATATCCAACTCCCCACTCATCCAATATCCGTCCTCTAATATCCAACTCCCCACTCCTCCAATATCCGTCCTCTAATATCAAAGTCCCCACTCCTCTAATATCCAAGTCCTAACTCCTCTAATATCCAAGTCCCCACTCCTCTAATATCCAAGTCCTCACTCCTCTAGCATCCAAGTCCTAACTCCTCTAATATCCAAGTCCCCACTCCTCTAATATCCAAGTCACCACTCCTCTAATATCCAAGTCCTCACTTCTCTAATATCCAAGTCCCCACTTCTCTAATATCAGAGTCACTACTCCTCTAATATCCAAGTCCCCACTCCTCTAATATCCAACTCCCCACTCCTCCAATATATATCCTCTAATATCCAAGTCCTAACTCCTCTAATATCCAAGTCCTAACTCCTCTAATATCCAAGTCCCCACTCCTCTAATATCCAACTCCCCACTCCTCCAATATATATCCTCTAATATCCAACTCCCCACTCTTCCAATATCCGTCCTCTAATATCCAAGTCCCCACTCCTCTAATATCCAAGCCCCCACTCCTCTAATATCCAAGTCCTAACTCCTCTAATATCCAATTCCCCACTCCTCTAATATTCAAGTCCTAACTCCTCTAATATCCAACTCCCCACTCATCCAATATCCGTCCTCTAATATCCAACTCCCCACTCCTCCAATATCCGTCCTCTAATATCAAAGTCCCCACTCCTCTAATATCCAAGTCCTAACTCCTCTAATATCCAAGTCCCCACTCCTCTAATATCCAAGTCCTCACTCCTCTAGCATCCAAGTCCTAACTCCTCTAATATCCAAGTCCCCACTCCTCTAATATCCAAGTCACCACTCCTCTAATTTCCAAGTCCTCACTTCTCTAATATCCAAGTCCCCACTTCTCTAATATCAGAGTCACTACTCCTCTAATATCCAAGTCCCCACTCCTCTAATATCCAAGTCACAACTCCTCTAATATCCAAGTCCCCACTCCTCTAATATCCAAGTCCACACTTCTCTAATATCCAAGTCACTACTCCTCTAATATCCAAGTCCTAACTCCTCTAATATCCAATTCCCCACTCCTCTAATATCCAATTCCCCACTCCTCTAATATCCAAGTCCTAACTCCTCTAATATCCAAGTCACCACTCCTCTAATATCCAAGTCCCCACTTCTCTAATATCCAAGTCCCCACTCCTCTAATATCCAAGTCCCCACTCCTCTAATATCCAAGTCCCCACTCCTCTAATATCCAAGTCCCCACTCCTCTAATATCCAAGTCCCCACTCCTCTAATATCCAAGTCCCCAACTTCTCTAATATCCAAGTCTCCACTTCTCTAATATCCAAGTCACCACTCCTCTAATATCCACGTCACCACTCCTCTAATATCCAAGTCCCCACTCCTCTAATATCCAAGTCCCCACTTCTCTAATATTCACGTTACCACTCCTCTAATATCCACGTCACCACTCCTCTAACATTCAAGTCCTAACTCATCTAATATCCAAGTCCTAACTCCTCTAATATCCAAGTCATCACTCCTCTAATATCGAAGTCCTAACTCCTCTAATATCCAAGTCCTAACTCCTCTAATATTCAAGTCCTAACTCCTCTAATATCCAAGTCCCCACTTCTCTAATATCCAAGTCCCCACTTCTCTAATATTCAAGTCCCCACTCCTCTAATATCCAAATCCTAACTCCTCAAATGTCCAAGTCCCCACTTCTCTAATATCCAAGTCCCCACTCCTCTAATATCCAAGTCCTAACTCCTCTAATATCCAAGTCCCCACTCCTCTAATATCCAAGTCCCCACTCCTCTAATATCCAAGTCCCCACTCCTCTAATATCCAAGTCCCCAACTTCTCTAATATCCAAGTCTCCACTTCTCTAATATCCAAGTCACCACTCCTCTAATATCCACGTCACCACTCCTCTAATATCCAAGTCCCCACTCCTCTAATATCCAAGTCCCCACTTCTCTAATATTCACGTTACCACTCCTCTAATATCCACGTCACCACTCCTCTAACATTCAAGTCCTAACTCCTCTAATATCCAAGTCCTAACTCCTCTAATATCCAAGTCATCACTCCTCTAATATCGAAGTCCTAACTCCTCTAATATCCAAGTCCTAACTCCTCTAATATCCAAGTCCCCACTTCTCTAATATCCAAGTCCCCACTTCTCTAATATCCAAGTCCCCACTCCTCTAATATCCAAATCCTAACTCCTCAAATATCCAAGTCCCCACTTCTCTAATATCCAAGTCCCCACTCCTCTAATATCCAAGTCCTAACTCCTCTAATATCCAAGTCACCACTCCTCTAATATCCAAGTCCCCACTTCTCTAATATCCAAGTCCCCACTCCTCTAATATCCAAGTCCTAACTCCTCTAATATCCAAGTCCCCACTCCTCTAATATCCAAGTCCCCACTCCTCTAATATCCAAGTCCCCACTCCTCTAATATCCAAGTCCCCACTTCTCTAATATCCAAGTCTCCACTTCTCTAATATCCAAGTCACCACTCCTCTAATATCCACGTCACCACTCCTCTAATATCCAAGTCCCCACTTCTCTAATATCCACGTCACCACTCCTCTAACATTCAAGTCCTAACTCCTCTAATATCCAAGTCCTAACTCCTCTAATATCCAAGTCATCACTCCTCTAATATCCAAGTCCTAACTCCTCTAATATCCAAGTCCTAACTCCTCTAATATCCAAGTCATCAATCCTCTAATATCCAAGTCCTAACTCCTCTAATATCCAAGTCCTAACTCCTCTAATATCCAAGTCCTAACTCCTCTAATATCCAAGTCATCACTCCTCTAATATCCAAGTAATCACTCCTATAATATCCAAGTCACTACTCCTCTAATATCCAAGTCCTAACTCCTCTAATATCCAAGTCACCACTCCTCTAATATCCAAGTCCTAACTCCTCTAATATCCAAGTCCTAACTCCTCTAATATCCAAGTCATCACTCCTATAATATCCAAGTCACTACTCCTCTAATATCCAAGTCCTAACTCCTCTAATATCCAAGTCATCACTCCTCTAATATCCAAGTCATCACTCCTCTAATATCCAAGTCCCCACTCCTCTAATATCCAAGTCCCCACTCCTCTAATATCCAAGTCCCCACTCCTCTAATATCCAAGTCCACACTCCTCTAATATCCAAGTCCCCACTCCTCTAATATCCAAGTCCCCACTTCTCTAATATCCAAGTCCCCATTCCTCTAATATCCAAGTCCCCACTCCTCTAATATCCAAGTCCCCACTCCTCTAATATCCAAGTCCCCACTCCTCTAATATCCAAGTCACCACTCTAATCGTCTAATATCCAAGTCCCCACTCCTCTAATATCCAAGTCCCCACTCCTCTAATATCCAAGTCCTAACTCCTCTAATATCCAAGTCACCACTCCTCTAATATCCAAGTCCCCACTCCTCTAATATCCAAGTCACCACTCTAATCGTCTAATATCCAAGTCACCACTCTAATCGTCTAATATCCAAGTCACTACTCTACTAATGTAATCCTATACTTTCACTTCCACTACTTGACGCATCTCCCAGAGTGCTCTTAGTGGTACATTGTCACCATTATCATAAGTACTGACATAAATGACATCAAACGAAGAGAAAACTGACATAGCTTTGAGAAAGGACAGCCAGGAAAAGAGAACCACAACAGCTCTTTAATTGAGATGAGTTGTTTCCCTTCTCCAGTACCGTCTGACGTCGTCCGGAGATCTGCTTCCTGTGGCGAATAATGCCAGCCTTCCATTGGTTAAAGTTACTCCTGACGTTGCCAACTGACAACTGCTATCTCGACCATTCGATGATCGCATGCCAAATTATTTTGCTGATGCAAGCTTTGGGTAGATTGAGCACATCTGATGTGCAAGCAAAGACTAAATTTATGTTGATGAGTCGACTGAGATACGCATAATCTATACCTCACCAATCTACTTGTCAGATCTATACCTCACCACTCCCTACCTCACCACTCCCTACCTCACCACTCTCTACCTCACCACTCCCTACCTCATCACTCCCTACCTCACCACTCTCTACCTCACCACTCTCTACCTCACCACTCCTTACCTCACTACTCCCTACCTCACATGTCTACCTCATCACTCCCTACCTCACATCTCTACCTCACCACTCCCTACCTCATCACTCCCTACCTCACCACTCTCTACCTCACCCCTCTCTACCTCACCACTCCCTACCTCATCACTCCCTACCTCACATCTCTACCTCATCACTCCCTACCTCACCACTCCCTACCTCATCACTCCCTACCTCACATCTCTACCTCATCACTCTCCAATAGTAATTCCGTTATTTAACTTACACTATTTGTCAAATATATTTCCCGATGTCCCTAGTTGCATACTACCATTAGCATGTGACCTGACGTTTTCTGACGTTTCCTTCCTCTATTCGAGTCTGACATGTCACAAACGTCACATGTTTAGGCTGACCTGCACGCGTTTTTGAGCCTACCCTAAACCAACTATTGCGACCTTCTTGTCGATGCTTCCTTCGAGCGTGCGCCCACTCGCTTTCAACATGTCCATCCCAGATAATACCTCCCACACCTGTCCCCGACAAGCAGTGTGTTGTGATGAAATCATATTGGCGCGTCCTTAGTTTAGTCCAAATGTGTCATGCGGCCGCACACAGTAGGACAGCCCCTAAGTATTCTCACAACCAGCACACACATCTTGTACCGCCACACATTACACACTGCACTATATAAGAAAAGTTGTGTTTTGTGGTCTACACCGTTAATGGCAGACGTAGCGTACTGCCACAGTTTGACAAGGTCACTCCGACAATTTCCTGGAAAGCAATCACTTAATCATGCATGGACACCTGTCCTTGAAAGATAACCTATTTATTTCAAGACAATCCAAAGCTAGGGCCCTGGTCAGCCGATTCTTTCATGAAGAAAATTTAAGCTGCTTTATTGATTCTTTTCAAGTCGCGCAATACGGAAGTTGATCTGCCACCTGCTGACAATGGAAGCCAATGAAATGTGCCCAAACCTACTGGTAGGTGGAGAAATGAACATTGATAAACATGGCATCGATTGTCACTGGTCTCAGCAGGAAATTCGTGTTTTTAATAAAGGTTCTCATTCATTCATCTTATCATGAGTTTGTCACTTTTATTACGATAGTCATCACTACATCCTCAGTGATGAAATACGAAACACAATGATTAGATAGATACCTTCGACAGCTCCAAAATATATTGCGGACATGACCTCATAGACCTGGTCAGAAGATGACCTCATAGACCTGGTCAGAAGATGACCTCATAGACTTGGTTAGTTGTCGTAGATTCAAGATATCGTGTAGAAGATGATGTCGTAGACTCAATCAGTTCCCATGTACAGATTGATAGTCTACAACAATGGATCCTCAACGTCTTCTGTCTCTGCCGTGTAAGAGCAATCATGTGTGTATAGTCTTGTCCCTCTCCCGCTACTTCCAGAATCGTCTTCTTCCTGTTGGTCTGTATTCTATGTATCGTTCCATTTCGGTTTTCTGTAAGATTTGTTCTCCTCCAATATGATGAAACCCTCTCAATATGGCCCTTAGCTTTGGCTCACTAATTTCGTTTTAACCGTCAACTGCTCAAGGATTTGCTTATTCATCTCTTCCTCTTTCCGTGACATTCTTCTCTTTCTCTTTCCACGAAATGCTTCTGTTCCTCTTTCGACGACACTCTTCTCTTCTCTTTTCACGATATGAGCTACATTCTTCTGTCAATCCACCGACATGTCAAGGGCCCCCGTAGGTCGTTGTCCATGTTTCTACGTCACAGAGCATTGTTTCAATCTATAGGTCAGTGAGTTTTCTTTGAGTGTTTCAATCTATAGGTCAGTGAGTTTTCTTTGAGTGTTTCAATCTATAGGTCAGTGAGTTTTCTTTGAGTGTTTCAATCTATAGGTCAGAGAGTTTTCTTTGAGTTTTTCAATCTATAGGTCAGTGAGTTTTCTTTGAGTTTTTCAATCTATAGAACAATCTTCCAGACAGGTAATTCGTTTCTAATCTTAATCTACATAAAATACATTTGTGTTGTCTATACAGCGCTTGTAAATGATCATATTAATTTTCAACATTTCAATAAAAGTGTTCCCTCTACACACATTTCAATAAAAGTGTTCCCTCTACACACATTTCAATAAAAGTGTTCCCTCTACACACATTTCAATAAAAGTGTTCCCTCTACACACATTTCAATGAACGTGTTCCCTCTACACACATTTCAATGAACGTGTTCCCTCTACACACATTTCCTTGTTCTGCTGCCCTCTTGTAAATACACATTTATCATTCTGAGCGTCCATGTATTCTCTAAGCCAAAATCTCTCCCGTATAACCTCAAACAGTATTTTAATGGTGTACGGATGCTGCATAGCCTAGGGGTGAAGCGTCCCTTTCACAATCCCAACGCACCAGGTTCGAATGAACCTCGTGTACAGTTTGTCAGACATGTTGTTATGTCGCTCCCGCACGTACAGACAGTAACACCAACCTACCGTCCAGCACACTTGCCAAGAAACTTATAACAGCCAGGTAGGTGGCGGTTGTAAGACGTGACGTTCTGTAATAGACTTAATGGTGTGGCCTATCACTGGGAATGTTCTCATATCTGGACATTTGGTTGGGTGAAGTGCTGTCACGACTCATGTTGCGCCGGTACTGTAGATATCATTTCACAGATCACTGATTGTATCGATACTATAATCCGTGACATCTTCTATCATATCTACGTGTATCGCATCCATGCGTGTTCTGCTGTGGATATCTTGTATTGCTTTCATTATCTCCGATATGACAATGATAAGGGGGTCATCATTGTTTACCGTTGATGGTTCACCACATCTTTGCTGCCATCGTCATATCCACCAAGTATAAATATAAACCCAGAAACATATACCTCAAAGCTCCACCCCAGTGATAAAAGAGAAGGGAAGGGCTACCGAGAAAATGAGGCACACGCTGATACTATACTGTCTGCATCCGAACCCTTCACTAGAAGTCTTGACAATGTCTTGCCTCTAGAACATGTAGAGTCCGGACGAGAGAGTGAGGAAGATCCTGCGCACATCACCGTCACTATAAACACATTGCGCAACTCACGACATCACCCTACAGATCACACCCTGACTAGTAACTCGCAACTGGCAGGGCCCCTAAACTGCAGCAGCGGAACAGGCAGAAAACGATTACGAAAACTACCCATCACGCTTGCAACATGGAATGTCCGCACGCTACTGGACAACGCCAAAGCAAACAGACCCGAACGACGGACAGGGACCTGGCTAGATACAACATCTGTATAGCTGCCCTGAGAAAGACACGACTGGCAGAGGAAGGGCAGATCACAAAAGAAGGCGCTGGTTATACTTTCTTCTGGAGCGGCCGCAGCAAAGAAGAACGCCGTGAAGCTGGAGTTGGCCTTGCATCAAGACCAACATGGTCGACAAGCTCACAAGCATGCCCAGAGGAATTAATGACCGCCTGATTACACTGCGTCTCCGCCTAATAGGAGGGCGCCATGTAACACTTATCCGTGCATACGCACCCACAATGACAAATCCTCAGGAAACAAAAGATAAGTTTTATGAGGACCTTGAGGCGCTCATCGCTGCAGTCCCCAAATCTGACAAACTGGTCATCCTCGGTGATTTTAAGCTAGGGTTGGCACAGACCATACAGCCTGGGAGGGGGGCATTGGCAGACATGGTATCGGAAAATGCAATAGTAACGGACTGCTCCTTCTGAGGACATGTGCCGCAAATGAAAACTCATTACAAACACAGCTTTCCGACTTCCGGTCCGAAATAGAACCACATGGATGCACTCAAGGTCCCACCACTGGCACCTCATTGACTACATTATCATCAGACGTAGGGATCGAGCGGATGCTATGGTAATGAAGAGCATGTGTGTGCAGAATGTTGGACCGACCATCGACTTGTCATTGCCAAACTAAACTTCAAGATCCAGCCCAAAATGCGCCCCCAGGGAAAGAAACCACCGAGGAGGCTAAATGTCTCTCAGCTGAAATACGAACCCACGAGAGGAGGCTTCCAGGAAGAGCTTGAGGGTAGACTATCTGAGCTTCGTTTTGAAAAGAACGACTTCGATGAAAACTGGGCATCATTGAAAACACACTCTACGATACAGCTGTTAAACACATTGGCCCACTCACGCGCAAGCATAAGGACTGGTTTGATGAGAACGATCTGAAAATACAGGGCCTTCTCGATGCAAAGCATGAGGCGCACAGGGAATACCAGAGGGACACATCATCTCCGGCAGCAAAAGCTGCCTTCAATACTGCTCGCAAAGCTGTCTAAACGAGACTTAGAGAGATGCAAGACTCCTGGCTCAGCAAAAGAGCTGACGAAATTGAGATGTTCGCCGAACGTCATGACACCAAACGGTTTTACGAGGCACTGAAAGCTCTCTACGGCCCGCAGCCCTCTAGTAATACTCCAGTTCGCAGTGCGGACGGAGTACTGCTAACAGATAAGGTTCAGATTCTAGACAGATGGGCAGACCACTTCTGCAAAATACTAAACCACCCATCGTCCATAAATGAAGAGGCCATCCGGCGAATGCCGCAGGTGGAACTGAACCTGGCGTTGGATGAAGTCATTACTGAGGAGTAAGTCGACAGGGCAATCAGTTCACTATCTATAGGAAAAGCTCCAGGAGCTGATGCAATACCAGCAGAGGTATATAAGACAGCTGGCCCATCCCTCACCAGAAGGATAACTGAACTCTTCTGTCACATGGGGGCTGAAGGAAAAGGACTCCTCAATCGTTCATCTGTTCAAAAGAAAAGGCAACCGTCAGGAATGCGACAATCATCGTGGAATATCGCTACTCTCCGTAGCAGACAAGATCCTAGTTCGCTTACTTCTAAACAGGCTCAACAAACACCTTGAACAAAGCCACCACCTCCCAGAAAGCCAATGTGGATTCAGAGCCGGAAGAGGAACAGTGGACATGATTTTTGCCGCTCGCCAAGTACAAGAGAAGTGTCGAGAACAAAATCAGGCCTTGTACACCACATTTATTAATTTGACAAAGGCATTTGATACAGTTAATAGAGGAGGGCTGTGGATAATAATGTCTAAGTTTGGCTGCCCCAACAAGTTCATAATAATGGTGAAACAGCTACACGAAGGCATGTGTGCTCGTGTACTGGACAGCGGTGCAATCTCTAAAACGTTTCTAGTATCGAACGGAGTAAAACAAGGATGTGTACTCGCCCCGACTTTGTTCAGCATGATGTTCGCGGCCACGATGACAGACGCCTTCAGATCATTGGAGCTTGGAATATCCATAAAGTACCGCACAGATGGCAAATTCCTCAATTCCAGAAGAATGAAGGAAAAAACCAAAGTGGCTGGCGACATAATCAGGGAACTTGTATTTGCTGACGACTGCGCTCTAATGAGCAACTCAGAACTGAGCATGCAGGTTGGAATGGACCAGTTCTCTGCCGCATGCAAAAATTGTGGCCTGACCATAAATGCCAAAAAAAACAGAGGTCATGTACAAACCAGCACCAGGCATGCCGTACACAAAACCAGAGACTACAGTCAGCGGGCAGACGTTGAATGCCGTAGACAAATTCACATATCTGGGCAGCACGCTGTCGTGATCTGTCAGCCTAGACGATGAGGTGGCAAGCAGAATAGCAAAGGCCAGCACAGCCTTTGGTAGAATGCGCTCGATGGTCTGGGCACGTCGTGGCATCAGCGTCAAGACCAAACTCAAAGTCTACCGTGCAACCATCATTCCAACCCTACTATACGCTTGCGAAAGCTGGACTGTATACTCTGAACATGCAAGGAGGTTAAACCACTTCCACACAGGTTGCCTGAGGCGAATATTCCACATCCGATGGCAAGATCGTGTCACTGACATCGAGGTTCTCTCGAGGGCTAACATACCCAGCATCCATGCACTGCTAGAAAAAGCACGACTAGGATGGGCCGGACACCTCGTCCGTATGTCAGACGAGCGGCTCCCAAAGAAGCTTCTCTACGGCGAGCTGGGAGAGGGATGGCGCGAGAGAGGGCGCCCAAAGAAATGTTTTAAAGACGGTCTGAAGGACTCCGTAACAAGTTGCCAGATAGACATCGACACCTGGGAATGTCTTGCGCAAAACAGATCTGACTGGAGAAGCGCAGTCAAATCGGGTGTAGCTGCCGGTGAAGACGACCGTGTTGTGAAAGCCCAGAGCAGACACGAGACGCGCAAATCCCGAGCAGCGGGAACACCATCCCCTTCTACAAATCTCGTGTGCCCGATATGTAGCAGATGTTTTCGTGTTCGCATTGGCCTGTTCAGCCACATGCGCACCCACACCCAAAAGGGAAATCTGTGACAAGGATGATGTCGGCGGTCCTCATCGACAACGATGGACAGCTATTATTATTATTATTATTATTATAGACCCAGCGGTCTCGGGGTAAGGTGGTCGCGGGTTCAAATTCCGGTGGACAACCGGATATTTTTCAAGTGGATCATCGCGTAAATAATTATCCTGATCTCTGAGTAGTGAGATCAGACCCCCGTGTTCAGTGGTGCGCACGTTAAAAAATACCTTAGCAGTTGGAAATCGAAAAAGAGAAGGTTTGACAGCCGCTGCTCGAGTAAAAGTAAAAGTTAAAATCTACTCAAATTATTCTAGGGATTTCCGCCCCACAGAGAATATGTCTCAAAACGCGGACTTTGTGGATATAAAATCAGGTCTTGGTTATCTGGTTAGCGGAGCGGCAAAGATGGTACATAACAGGCTGGGGGTCTGCCTTGCTCTAATTTACGTTTCCACCTACACCAGTCTCAAATATAGGCGATCGTATATTACAGGGACTAACAGGTGCTGGGATTGACCTGGCTAGTCACCAGTGTATGAAACAAAGTAGATCACACCTTCTCACGACGTCTAGCGACATAAGTGAATTGAAGATAGATCCGACGGTTTCATGTACTCTCTTCAAGCAAGACATGTTCATTCTTAACTCATCCCTCGAGGCAGACTTCTTGTATTTGATGTTCATTTATTACTTCACGCATAGTTTGACTGCATTCTTTGTGTACACGTGTCTTTATTTTCCAACATTTTCTTGCCATCCATCCTTCACTTGCACGTCGTCACATAGTTCGTCTCCCATTGTCTGATTTATATTCTGTGTCCGTTTATTATTGTCTGATTTATATTCTGTGTTCGTCTCTCTTTGCCTGCTTTGTATTCTGTGTTCATCTCTCTTTGTCCGCTTTTATATTCTTTTAGTTAGTTTTCTTTCCACTTGTGTCGTTAAGCGGCGTGGGGAGCTTAAATCGTCTATCCTGCACCAAGTGCGTTGCGCCGGTCAATGTGAGCCTTGTCGCTGCACAATTACTCTAATGTCATCTATCCACCTACCTCGCGGCCGCCCCCTTGCCCTGTAGCCAGATCTACCAGCGTTGTGAGCCATCAGTGGAAGATGATGAGGGTGCATTCTCGTGAGATGACCAAACCAACTTATTTTCTGCCTAGAAATGTATTCGACACAGGAAGTAGTGCCGACCATACTTCGAATGTCGTCATTCTGCATTTTGTCTCTCCTGGTAACACTGATGACCTTCCTTAAACACTTCATTTCACAAGTTGAAATTCTGCTCTCACGAGCCCTGAAACAGAGGCCATGCTTGGCGCTGGTAGCACAGGAACGGCACAAATATCCTGTCCATCAGCTGTTGCTTTGTTGGCAAACTAATGCTCGGGTGTCTAAGCAGTGGTGACAGCTGATAAGTCACATCAGATGCTTTCTGACACAGTCTCATTTCCCATGTCGATTTCGGTATCTGCCGAAAAAGTACTGCCCAAATACTTGAACTCATGGACCTGTTGAAGAGCAATATCATCTAGACTTATCGTGAGTGGCTCAGGTGTTCTTCTGATCATCATAGTTTCTGTTTTGTTCTCGCCAATTCGCATCTTGTATTTAGCACAGGTAGTCGCAAGTGCATTCATGTGGTTTTGCAGTTTATTCTCATCGCCGTACAGGAAGCACTGATCATCTGCAAAGGGTAATTCGTGTATTGAGTTATGTTCTAATCAGTTGTCTCAATGTGACCAGTCTCTGATGCAATTTTGTCCATATAGATGTTAAAAAACAGAGGAGAAAGCACGAACACTTGTCTCACGCCCGTAGTGGTTCCATCAGTCGTTCTGACGACGTTTGTACTCGAACGATACAGTGCTTTCACCTTACCTCGATACCACTGTAGCCGTCTCTCATTATCAGCTTTAGATTCTGTGGTCGTCTCCCATTGTCCGCTTTATCTTCTGTGGTCGCCTCCCATTATCCGCTTTATATTCTGTGGTCGCCTCCCATTGTCCGCTTTATATTCTGTGGTCGCCTCCCATTATCCGCTTTATATTCTGTGGTCGCCTCCCATTATCCGCTTTATATTCTGTGGTCGCCTCCCATTGTCCGCTTTATATTAGTGGTCGCCTTCCATTGCCCGCATTATATTCTGTGGTCGCCTCCCATTGCCCGCTTTATATTCTGTGGTCGTCTCCCACTGTCCGCTTTATATTCTGTGGTCGCCTCCCATTGTCCGCTTTATATTCTGTGGTCGCCTCCCATTGTCCGCTTTATATTCTGTGGTCGCCTCCCATTGTCCGCTTTATATTCTGTGGTCGCCTCCCATTGTCCGCTTAATATTCTGTGGTCGCCTCCCATTGTCCGCTTTATATTCTGTGGTCGCCTCCCATTTTCCGCTTTATATTCTGTGGTCACCTCCCATTTTCCGCTTTATAGTCTGTGGTCGCCTCCTATTGTCCGCTTAATATTCTGTGGTCGCCTCCCATTGTCCGCTTTATATTCTGTGGTCGCCTCCCATTGTCCGCTTAATATTCTGTGGTCGACTTCCATTGTCCGCTTAATATTCTGTGGTCGCCTCCCATTGTCCGCTTTATATTCTGTGGTCGCCTCCCATTGTCCGCTTTATATTCTGTGGTCGCCTCCCATTGTCCGCTTTATATTCTGTGGTCGCCTCCCATTGTCCGCTTTATATTCTGTGGTCGCCTTCCATTGTCCGCTTTATATTCTGTGGTCGCCTCACATTGTCCGCTTTATATTCTGTGGTCGCCTCCCATTGTCCGCTTTATATTCTGTGGTCGCCTCCCATTGTCCGCTATATATTCTGTGGTCGCCTCCCATTGTCCGCTTTATATTCTGTGGTCGCCTCCCATTGTCCGCTTTATATTCTGTGGTCGCCTCCCATTGTCCGCTTAATATTCTGTGGTCGCCTCCCATTGTCCGCTTTATATTCTGTGGTCGCCTCCCATTGTCCGCTTTATATTCTGTGGTCGCCTCCTATTGTCCGCTTTATATTCTGTGGTCGCCTCCCATTGTCCGCTTAATATTCTGTGGTCGCCTCCCATTGTCCGCTTTATATTCTGTGGTCGCCTTCCATTGTCCGCTTTATATTCTGTGGTCACCTCCCATTGTCCGCTTTATATTCTGTGGTCGCCTCCCATTGTCCGCTTTATATTCTGTGGTCGCCTCCCATTGTCCGCTTTATACATATCAGTTGTGTGTGCTCTTCTCCTTTGCATTATGTAGCTTAAGATGTATGTCATATAAATCTTCAGATTTATATAATCCATAGCTTCATATTTCTCTTATCTATAACTTCAGATTTATATAATCCATAGCTTCATATTTCTCTTATATATAACTTCAGATTTATGTCACACATTTTAAATTGTCCACGTAACCTCCTCAGCTTCAGTTTTGTGTGCGCTTCTTTGATATGAACAACAAAAAGATATAGATCGTCTAATGGCGTTGACTTTCTTACTCCGCTGGGCTGTCTCTTTTGTATTGTTGTGACCTGTGACCTTCTGTCACTCAACAGTCATAGTGATTGTTCACGCCCACATTATATTTTCATTTTAAATCATGCTGCTCTTTTGATGGGATATTGATTTCTATTTATTTTCAACTAATTGTAATTTACGCATATTTAAAAAAATATCAACATGAAATAACATGAATAAAATGGAGATGACGTGGCAGGAGTAGGGGTGGTAGGAGTAGGGGTGGTAGGATTAGGGGTGGTAATTGTAAGGGTGGTAATTGTAGGGGTGGTAGGAGTAGGGCTTGTATGAGTAGGGGTGGTAGGAGTAGGAGTAGGGGTGGTAGAAGTAGGAGTAGGGGTGGTAGGAGTAGGAGTAGGGGTGGTAGGAGTAGGGGTGGTAGAAGTAGGAGTAGGGGTGGTAGGAGTAGGGGTAGGGGTGGTAGGAGTAGGGGTAGGGGTGGTAGGAGTAGGGGTAGGGGTGGTAGGAGTAGGAGTAGGGGTGGTAGGAGTAGGAGTAGGGGTGGTAGGAGTAGGGGTGGTAGAAGTAGGAGTAGGGGTGGTAGGAGTAGGGGTAGGGGTGGTAGGAGTAGGAGTAGGGGTGGTAGGAGTAGGGGTAGGGGTGGTAGGAGTAGGAGTAGGGGTGGTAGGAGTAGGGGTAGGGGTGGTAGGAGTAGGGGTGGTAGAAGTAGGAGTAGGGGTGGTAGGAGTAGGGGTAGGGGTGGTAGGAGTAGGAGTAGGGGTGGTAGGAGTAGGAGTAGGGGTGGTAGGAGTAGGAGTAGGGGTGGTAGGAGTAGGGGTGGTAGAAGTAGGAGTAGGGGTGGTAGGAGTAGGGGTAGGGGTGGTAGGAGTAGGAGTAGGGGTGGTAGGAGTAGGGGTGGTAGAAGTAGGAGTAGGGGTGGTAGGAGTAGGGGTAGGGGTGGTAGGAGTAGGGGTGGTAGAAGTAGGAGTAGGGGTGGTAGGAGTAGGGGTAGGGGTGGTAGAAGTAGGAGTAGGGGTGGTAGGAGTAGGGGTGGTAGAAGTAGGGGTAGGGGTGGTAGGAGTAGGAGTAGGGGTGGTAGGAGTAGGGGTGGTAGGAGTAGGAGTAGGGGTGGTAGGAGTAGGGGTGGTAGGAGTAGGAGTAGGGGTGGTAGGAGTAGGGGTGGTAGGAGTAGGAGTAGGGGTGGTAGGAGTAGGGGTAGGGGTGGTAGGAGTAGGAGTAGAGGTGGTAGGAGTAGGGGTGGTAGGAGTAGGAGTAGGGGTGGTAGGAGTAGGGGTGGTAGGAGTAGGAGTAGGGGTGGTAGGAGTAGGGGTAGGGGTGGTAGGAGTAGGAGTAGGGGTGGTAGGAGTAGGAGTAGGGGTGGTAGGAGTAGGGGTGGTAGGAGTAGGGGTAGGGGTGGTAGAAGTAGGAGTAGGGGTGGTAGGAGTAGGGGTGGTAGAAGTAGGGGTAGGGGTGGTAGGAGTAGGAGTAGGGGTGGTAGGAGTAGGGGTAGGGGTGGTAGAAGTAGGAGTAGGGGTGGTAGAAGTAGGAGTAGGGGTGGTAGAAGTAGGAGTAGGGGTGGTAGAAGTAGGAGTAGGGGTGGTAGAAGTAGGAGTAGGGGTGGTAGGAGTAGGGGTAGGGGTGGTAGGAGTAGGAGTAGGGGTGGTAGGAGTAGGGGTGGTAGAAGTAGGAGTAGGGGTGGTAGGAGTAGGGGTGGTAGAAGTAGGAGTAGGGGTGGTAGGAGTAGGGGTAGGGGTGGTAGGAGTAGGAGTAGGGGTGGTAGGAGTAGGAGTAGGGGTGGTAGGAGTAGGAGTAGGGGTGGTAGGAGTAGGGGTGGTAGAAGTAGGAGTAGGGGTGGTAGGAGTAGGAGTAGGGGTGGTAGGAGTAGGGGTAGGGGTGGTAGAAGTAGGAGTAGCGGTGGTAGAAGTAGGAGTAGGGGTGGTAGAAGTAGGAGTAGGGGTGGTAGAAGTAGGAGTAGGGGTGGTAGAAGTAGGAGTAGGGGTGGTAGGAGTAGGGGTGGTAGAAGTAGGAGTAGGGGTGGTAGAAGTAGGAGTAGGGGTGGTAGAAGTAGGAGTAGGGGTGGTAGAAGTAGGAGTAGGGGTGGTAGAAGTAGGAGTAGGGGTGGTAGGAGTAGGGGTAGGGGTGGTAGAAGTAGGAGTAGGGGTGGTAGGAGTAGGAGTAGGGGTGGTAGGAGTAGGGGTGGTAGAAGTAGGAGTAGGGGTGGTAGGAGTAGGAGTAGGGGTGGTAGAAGTAGGAGTAGGGGTGGTAGGAGTAGGAGTAGGGGTGGTAGGAGTAGGGGTGGTAGGAGTAGGAGTAGGGGTGGTAGGAGTAGGAGTAGGGGTGGTAGGAGTAGGGGTGGTAGGAGTAGGAGTAGGGGTGGTAGGAGTAGGAGTAGGGGTGGTAGGAGTAGGGGTGGTAGAAGTAGGAGTAGGGGTGGTAGGAGTAGGGGTGGTAGGAGTAGGAGTAGGGGTGGTAGGAGTAGGAGTAGGGGTGGTAGGAGTAGGGGTGGTAGGAGTAGGAGTAGGGGTGGTAGGAGTAGGGGTGGTAGGAGTAGGAGTAGGGGTGGTAGGAGTAGGGGTGGTAGGAGTAGGAGTAGGGGTGGTATGAGTAGGGGTGGTAGGAGTAGGGGTGGTAGGAGTAGGGGTGGTAGGAGAGATTAACAGCCAGACTTGTTAAAAACAGAAAATTCTTTATCTAAATGCAAATACGGGATTTCTGAGCATATAAGAAGTGATGAGCATCTCAGGTACTCATTGTCCCTTACATGTGCCGAGGTCGCGCCGTTTTTGGTCTGTTGTACCGCCACTGTTGGCTCTCAGAGAGGGATGGCGTGGAGTTTTGAGGATGTCTTCATGTGTGCCCCAACGACCTTACCGGTTACGGGATGACCTGACCTGACCTGACCTGACCTGACCTAACCTGACCTCACCTGACCTGACCTCACCTCACCTGACCTCACCTCACCTCACCTGACCTGACCTGACTGCTATTAACGGCTCAGAATCAGAGAAACATCACATATTTCTTGCAATACTTTTCGAATAAAAACAGTTGTGTCTTTTAAATTTGCCAAAGTATTTCAATTTTCTGTTCGTTTATTTCAGCTAAAAAAAAAGATATAAATGTGACATTTTAAAACCTCAGTTATGGAATGTTCTGACTGGCTGTACGAAATGATAGCGTATTCAGACAGACGAACGAGTCGTAATGAACCGTTAAAATGGAGCCTCTGAACAACATGTGTTACAAACGGACAATTTTTATAGATTTCCTCGTGGCAGAGAAGTAAACTATTGTGAATATTCACAAACGCCTGTGTACTGTGTATGGATGTGGTACAGTCGATAGGAGCCCAGTCAGTCGATGTGCTCAGGGAATCAAAACTTCAGCAAGTTAAGAGACAGAGCTGCATGATCCCCAGCGATCTGGACGTCCCACAACAGCAACCAGGCCAGAAATGTTGAACCGTGGTTAATGTCATTATAGTAAATTGGCGAATCACCCTTAAACAGTTGGCTTTGCAGCTTTCAGTGAGCAAGGGAAGTCCAGCTTTCAGCCAGCAAAGGGAAGTCCAGCTTTCAGACAGCAAAGGGAAGTCCAGCTTTCAGACAGCAAAGGGAAGTCCAGCTTTCAGACAGCAAAGGGAAGTCCAGCTTTCAGACAGCAAAGGGAAGTCCAGCTTTCAGACAGCAAAGGGAAGTCCAGCTTTCAGCCAGGAAAGGGAAGTCCAGCTTTCAGCCAGCAAAGGGAAGTCTAGCTTTCAGCCAGCAAAGGGAAGTCCAGCTTTCAGCCAGCAAAGGGAAGTCTAGCTTTCAGCCAGCAAAGGGAAGTCCAGCTTTCAGACAGCAAAGGGAAGTCCAGCTTTCAGACAGCAAAGGGAAGTCCAGCTTTCAGACAGCAAAGGGAAGTCCAGCTTTCAGACAGCAAAGGGAAGTCCAGCTTTCAGACAGCAAAGGGAAGTCCAGCTTTCAGACAGCAAAGGGAAGTCCAGCTTTCAGACAGCAAAGGGAAGTCCAGCTTTCAGCCAGGAAAGGGAAGTCCAGCTTTCAGCCAGCAAAGGGAAGTCTAGCTTTCAGCCAGCAAAGGGAAGTCCAGCTTTCAGCCAGCAAAGGGAAGTCTAGCTTTCAGCCAGCAAAGGGAAGTCCAGCTTTCAGACAGCAAAGGGAAGTCCAGCTTTCAGACAGCAAAGGGAAGTCCAGCTTTCAGACAGCAAAGGGAAGTCCAGCTTTCAGACAGCAAAGGGAAGTCCAGCTTTCAGACAGCAAAGGGAAGTCCAGCTTTCAGCCAGGAAAGGGAAGTCCAGCTTTCAGCCAGCAAAGGGAAGTCTAGCTTTCAGCCAGCAAAGGGAAGTCCAGCTTTCAGGCAGCAAAGGGAAGTCCAGCTTTCAGCCAGGAAAGGGAAGTCCAGCTTTCAGACAGCAAAGGGAAGTCCAGCTTTCAGCCAGGAAAGGGAAGTCCAGCTTTCAGCCAGCAAAGGGAAGTCTAGTTTTCAGCCAGGAAAGGGAAGTCCAGCTTTCAGCCAGCAAAGGGAAGTCCAGCTTTCAGCCAGGAAAGGGAAGTCCAGCTTTCAGCCAGCAAAGGGAAGTCTAGCTTTCAGCCAGCA
Organism: Ariolimax columbianus; assembly: GCA_036924085.1. Lineage (NCBI taxonomy): Eukaryota > Metazoa > Mollusca > Gastropoda > Stylommatophora > Arionidae > Ariolimax > Ariolimax columbianus. Next base: position 116,257,730 of record JAVGWX010000006.1, on the reverse strand, counting down.
AAGGGAAGTCCAGCTTTCAGCCAGCAAAGGGAAGTCTAGCTTTCAGCCAGCAAAAGGAAGTCCAGCTTTCAGACAGCAAAGGGAAGTCCAGCTTTCAGCCAGCAAAGGGAAGTCTAGCTTTCAGCCAGGAAAGGGAAGTCCAGCTTTCAGCCAGCAAAGGGAAGTCCAGTTTTCAGACAGCAAAGGGAAGTCCAGCTGTCAGACAGCAAAGGGAAGTCCAGCTGTCAGTCAGCAAAGGGAAGTCCAGCTTTCAGTCAACAAGGGAAGATGGCTTTCAGCCAGCAAAGGGAAGTCCAGCTTTCAGCCAGCAAGGGGAAGTTCAATTAAAATGATCAAAACTGGGATTTTCGAAGGTTTGCTTAAGATGGGTTCCTCTTGTCCAAAACTATTTCTTGTGAATTGTTAGAGCGTTTAGATACTAATTGAGAACCCTTTTTGTCCAGGATTGTTACAGGTGATGAAACATGGGCGAGTCATTTTGAGTCATGCATAAAGGCAATCGATTGAGTGACGTAATCCTCAATCACCAAGAAGAAAGAAATTCAAGAACACTGCTTCAGCCGGAAAGGTCATGGTCACTGTCTTTTGGTACAAGGAAGGTGTGATTCCTGTAGATGTGATGCCAAGAGGAGAAACAGTTCGCAAGCGTCAATCAAGACAATGACCAAACTCAATCGACGGTTCCCGAGATATCGTCCTCACAAGAATCCAACAGAACTCCTTCATGACAACTGGCGCTTTCACACAAGGATGATTCAACACGGGAGGCTATAACCAAAATGGGTTAGACTGTACTCTCCCATCCATTGTATAGTTCTTACCCGGCTACCTCTGTCCAGTCTGACCTGACTCCCTCTGATGTCCAGTCTGACCTGACTCCCTCTGATGTCCAGTCTAACCTGGCTCCCTCTGATGTCCAGTCTAACCTGGCTCCCTCTGTCCAGTCTCTTGGCTCCCTCTGATGTCCAGTCTGACCTGGCTCCCTCAGATGTCCAGTCTAACCTGGCTCCCTCTGTCCAGTCTAGCCTGACTTCATCTGATGTCCAGTCTGACCTGACTCCCTCTGATGTCCTGTCTCTTGACTCGCTCTGATGTCCAGTTTTTTATCCACTTAAAAATGCACTCCGTGGAACAAGTTTTGAGTAAGGTGAATGTGTGATTAAAGCAGCGAAGAAATGGTTGCGTTCTCAGGATAAAAGCTGGTTCGCTGAAGGCTTACATGCACATGTTTGGGGTGAGGTAGAGACGTACGGACAAGGCATACAGCTACATATTTGGGCTGGCGTAAGTCCGTACAGGTTTATAGGGATTATGTTGAGTAATAAATATGTTTATATGACATATACTTGAACATCGTGTACAAATGCATTTTGAATAAACAATTTCTGAACAAAATAATGTGATGCATCCCATTCTGACCGGGCCCTCATTTATATTTTAATGGAATTATTCACACAGTCTGGGAAGGGGGGGGGGGGTGGGGGTGGGGGGGGGGAATCTAGAATGTCCATATCCCTATGGTCTGGACACTTTTTTTTCTTGGATCATGGAGGAAGTATATCCTTACCAGACTCAAGTCTGATGGTTACCTCCAGACATGGCGAGCAAACAAACCCCGAGTGGGTACACAACACTCAGTAATGACTTTGATCACAGTCCAATACTAACTCCACGGGTAAGGGTCTATCCACTGATTATCTCCAGATCTAGCCTCATTTGTTGGGTATTTATTGGACTGTTTGACCCTCTACTCCCATTCTTGTTCGTTTGACCAGAAAATTGTGACGCGGAAGTTACGTCAACTTTGGAACTTTCAGAAAGAACAGTGGCCACGCCCTCGCTTGAAGGTCATCACACGTGTAAGCTCCGGCAATTTCATGTTCTGAAGACAGATCCAAGGACTCGTAGCAATCCACCAGCTAAATAGCAAATACTCGAAGTCACTTTAAAAAGCCAGAACTGTGGACGACAAGGATCGAAACATCCTACCAAGCAAACATGTAAAATACAACAAACTAAAGAGGGATGTGTTTGTTGCCATCAGCATGAACGTGCTATAAAACAAAACCACACTACGTGTACATAATAATAGAAGAAAAACAAGTAAAATTAAAAACAACAAAGATAAGATCTGCATTTGTCCTTCCAACAGAGAACAGATCAATGGTATTGACAGTGTCTACATCGACCAGCAAACGAAATGGCTGATACATTATTTCGATACAAATCACTTCAGAGTAATTAATAGCATAACATTTACTTGAAGCTAATGGCGCAACAGGACCAGGCAAGGAGTACACGTGACATACCTGGCCACAAAGTTAGATACATGATATGAATCAGCGTTATCTACACAGAGGTAAGACATCCTCTTACAGACTGGAATCACAGGTAGAGCCAATCACACATGACGCAGATCTCCACGGCGCTGGATATGGTGGTCATACAAAATAGTTAGAAGAAGACGGACATGGAAATGTAGAATAAGTCAATGTGGCGTGAATATTATTGTTCAGATATAAAAGTTTATCATAATTAGTGAATCACAAGAAAGGTGGCATTTAAACAAACAAGTAGTGGGCGAGACAGGTTGACAATCATTTAGTTCGTGGAGGTGTACGAACAGAGAAAGAACGAAGAGAAGGACAAGTCAAGCGAATGGAAATGATCGAAAAACACATTCAGTCAAATCAGTCATATAATAAGATCTCAACAAATAACATCAAATATGAGTCATGCACTTTTGGCCAGGCTTCACGATTCTAAGTTGCGAAAACACTGACCAATAAGAAACACAATTAGTAGAAGAAACCGAAACCTGAGATGTGTGAGTATAGAAGGACCAGACATCGTTATTTGTTACTAAGGATAGGATAGAAAGAAGTGATTGATAAACATGTACATGAACAAAGAAAATGTTAAAGATATTTTAAAAGGGGACCAACAAAGATTTTGGACATAAACCAGCGACTATGGCGAAAACCATACTGGAGTGAGTTTCAGGTTCAACACGAATAAACACAGTGAGAGAGTGGTACAGATATCAGCAAGAAAACATGTACAACCCTCTCAGAGTGTACCAGCATGACCAGGTACAAGTCTCTCAGAGTGTACCAGCATGACCAGGTACAAGTCTCTCAGAGTGTACCAGCATGACCAGGTACAAGTCTCACAGAGTGTACCAGCATGGCCAGGTACAAGTCTCTCAGAGTGCACCAGCATGACCAGGTACAAGTCTCTCAGAGTGTACCAGCATGACCAGGTACAAGTCTCTCAGAGTGTACCAGCATGACCAGGTACAAGTCTCTCAGAGTGTACCAGCATGACCAGGTACAAGTCTCTCAGAGTGTACCAGCATGACCAGGTACAAGTCTCTCAGAGTGTACCAGCATGACCAGGTACAAGTCTCTCAGAGTGTACCAGCATGACCAGGTACAAGTCTCACAGAGTGTACCAGCATGGCCAGGTACAAGTCTCTCAGAGTGTACCAGCATAACCAGGTACAAGTCTCTCAGAGTGTACCAGCATGGCCAGGTACAAGTCTCTCAGGATGTACCAGCATGACAACAGAAATACCAACGGTAGAGATATATTAAAGTTGGTCTGTGTTACAGAGCCGGCAATTCATTTCATTAGATCAATATTTCCTGCATAAATAGCTGTTTAACTTTGTTGAATATTTGACAAGAATCAAGTTTGAATAGGTCTGGAATCAAGTTTGAATAGGTCTGGAATCAAGTTTGAATAAGTCTGGAATCAAGTTTGAATAGGTCTGGAATCAAGTTTGAATAGGTCTGGAATCAAGTTTGAATAGGTCTGGAATCAAGTTTGAATAGGTCTGAAATAAAGTTTGAATAGGTCTGGAATCAAGTTTGAATAGGTCTGGAATAAAGCTTGAATAGGTCTGGACTCAAGTTTGAATAAGTCTGGAATCAAGTTTGAATAGGTATGGAATACAGTTTGAATAGGTCTGGAATCAAGTTTGAATAGTTCTGGAATCAAGTTTGAATAGGTCTGGAATCAAGTTTGAATAGTTCTGGAATCAAGTTTGAATAGGTCTGGAATCAAGTTTGAATAGTTCTGGAATCAAGTTTGAATAGGTCTGGAATCAAGTTTGAATAGTTCTGGAATCAAGTTTGAATAGGTCTGGAATCAAGTTTGAATAGTTCTGGAATCAAGTTTGAATAGTTCTGGAATCAAGTTTGAATAGTTCTGGAATCAAGTTTGAATAGGTCTGGAATCAAGTTTGAATAGGTCTGGAATCAAGCTTGAATAGGTCTGGAATCAAGACAAGACGTGTTTCTCTAGTTGAGGGTATGTGCAGTTGCAAGCAGAGAATGCTTCTCCGTTGAAAGCCACAATTTCTAGTTGGTAATACCCTTTAATGCTCTCTGAATATAATCAAGGCTGTTAGGCTCGATAATGACAGGAGAACATGTCTGGAATCAACTTTTAGCCAAACAACATAGTAATCGAAATGATGTTACAAATAATTTGGATCGAGTCTGTGGTAAAAAATATTTGGACCAATTTTCAAATAAAACCAGGGACTATAAACAGACACAATAATAATGTTAGACAAACGACAATGTCACTGAAAAATAGAGCAATGTACATGAAAACAATTTATTTCGTTAAAAGCTTATGAGTTCATTCCGTCAAAAGATTTTGTTAAATGGAAGTAAAGAAAGACATTCCATTAACGCTTCTTCAAACTGACTTTATTGCGAACTGAACCATTTCTGAGCACTGAATGTCACAGTCGTGTTCTACTGAAAGATGATCAAACAGCTTAGATGAAACATGAGATCTGTCTCAACAGCAAATTGTCATGGACAATTTTAATGAGAGGCCCAGAAACGGTAGAGAGACAAACGCGAATATGGAATATATCCTGTGACCACGGGAAGAAATGAGGACAGAGAATATCAGCAAGACATGAGAAACTATTTTAGTAAGAGACGGTATTACACGACAGTATTGCAGTAGGGCATGGGGGACTCTTTTACGGAAGAACACGAGGGACTCATACAGTAGGACATGAGGGAATCTTACAGTAGGACATGAGGGACTCTTACAGTAGGGCACTAGGGACTCTTAAAGTAGGACATGAGGGATTCTTACAGTAGGACATGAGGGACTCTTACAGTAGGACATGAGGGAATCTTACAGTAGGACATGAGGGACTCTTACAGTAGGACATGAGGGACTATTACAGTAGGACATGAGGGATTCTTACAGTAGGACATGAGGGACTCTTACAGTAGGACATGAGGGACTCTTACGGTAGGACATGAGGGAATCTTACAGTAGAACATGAGGGACTCTTACAGTAGGACATGATATTCTTGCCAAACTTACAATAGAGAACTTAGCCAATCTTACATTAGGACACTTAGCCAATCTTACATTAGGACACTTAGCTAATCTCACATTTGGTCACTTAGCCAATCTTACATTTGAACACTTAGCCAATCTTACAGTAGGGCACGATCCAGACGACCCTGTGTAATCTCATTAGAACAAATACGTCTCCCGGCTCTTATAATTGCACCGTCCCTCGATGAAATATCATCAGCTGTTCCCTGTCTCTCGTCCCCATACAACAGACGGACATGTGAACCAACTACTCATCTACACAATTCACAGAAGCCAGAAAGTTATACAAATAAAGGTTACACAATTCACAGAAGCCAGAAAGTTATACAAATAAAGGTTACACAATTCACAGAAGCCAGAAAGTTATACAAATAAAGGTTACACAATTCACAGAAGCCAGAAAGTTATACAAATAAAGGTTACACAATTCACAGAAGCCAGAAAGTTATACAAATAAAGGTTACACAATTCACAGAAGCCAGAAAGTTATACAAATAAAGGTTACACAATTCACAGAAGCCAGAAAGTTATACAAATAAAGGTTACACAATTCACAGAAGCCAGAAAGTTATACAAATAAAGGTTACACAATTCACAGAAGCCAGAAAGTTATACAAATAAAGGTTACACAATTCACAGAAGCCAGAAAGTTATACAAATCAAGGTTACACAATTCACAGAAGCCAGAAAGTTATACAAATCAAGGTTACACAATTCACAGAAGCCAGAAAGTTATACAAATAAAGGTAACACAATTCACAGAAGCCAGAAAGTTATACAAATAAAGGTAACACAATTCACAGAAGCCAGAAAGTTATTCAAATAAAGGTTACACAATTCAAAGATGTTATTATTTGTAGTTACAATGTTACCAAGTGGTGTCGCGTTATCTTCAATACATCTTCGAATTTTGTGAATTCTTATTACTTTTGTTTGTCACTGATGAAGGTCGTGCGGTCGTAAAGTCGGTTTTGTTTTTGTCATGTACGATCTCTGAGCTTCTTATCTATGGACATAAAAAAAAAATCTACAATGATCTAATATAGTAGAATCTAATACTTTGAATGCACAATTACCGCAGCGCTTATGAGAAATAACAACAGCATGGACTAGTACGACCAAGCTTACCCACACGAGAATATAGTGAAACTGACTGCCTCTTGCGACGCCGAAAACTTACACTAACACCACAGAAGACCATTTCCATCGATCGTCCGCCGTCCCATTATGCCGGAAGCGATGAAGTGCGATTAACGGCCTCTTAAAGTCGAGGAAATTCGTCAGTTTATGCCTTGATTACTTTCTGCATGAGATGTGATGTTGTACCCACTGCGACTATCGACTCGTGATGTTCCTAATATATTTGATTCTGTTTTGACAACTGTAGATCACCCCACACTGAAATCAACTGTAACACACGAATGAAGAGTTTCGGAATATTGCCAATCACATATACTAACAGATTGTTTCTGGATGCACGCAGAAAGTTGTGGTTTAATGCTCAATACTAGACAGAAGATGTGACTAACGCACGGACTACGATAGAGATCTGAACTTCAGACTACGTTGCGTCTGTACTGTTGGGGGTACACAAGTCTCAAGGTCGTATGAGGAGAGGTCCTGACCTAGGCAGGAAACAGAAGTCTGACCAATGAGAATCGTGTGAAAATGTCTGAATTAATCTCGGACATAGATATTCGACCTTCCTTCGATCCCCTGTATCTGTCTTTCTCTCTGTGTCTTCCTCACTGTGAGTTTGTCGCCATCAATCCGCCTGCATGTCTGAACGTGGCATGTAGCCAATATCTCCGGTTTAAAAGCCCGGAAAGATAAGTGCCACAGATGAAATGACACTGCCAATCCCCGAAAGCGTGTCCCGAGATTTGAGCAGACGGCAAATGCAGAAACGAGGCATGTAATGGGATTGTGAGCTTCTAATTTGCATAAAACAGAGATAGGCTCGCCGGCCATGAATTAGCCGGCATCATTTCTTCTGTCTCAGCCATCTTGTAAAACCTGTGACCAGCCACAGAGGCAATCATCATCTGCTTTTTACTTCTCACGTCTCCCAATGATTATCATCAGTATCACACTTTATGTTCTCTGCTTGCCCGTTGTATTGCTGGCTGAGGTCATTGTGTGCATTAAAAGACATGCTTCAATCACGTTTTTTGATCGCTGCCAGCTTTGCTTCATCTTGTCCCTGACTACTCCTCTGTGTAGATGTTCAAGTCTTGTTTGCCAGTGCCATTCTTTCTTACTGTGCATTTATTCTGTCAACAAACAACTCCGCTAGAAAGAGATCGAGAGATTGATTGTGCCGAGACGATACTGGATACAACTTGTATGACATGACAGCAAGATAATGACAAACAGAATATCCAGAATATTGTTCAAGAAGGTCCGGAAACTCGTAATCTCCTATGCATGTAGGCATGGAACAAAAGCAGCAGGAAGGACGGCAAATAATGGACACCTGACTTCCGGTAAAAGATGGTCACGAACGTTATACTTTCGATTCTTTGAGATTTGGTACTAAATGTTGTTATAGCTAGGGGGTGGGGTTGAGGATGGACTCTTAACACCAACTAAATGGTGTTATAGCTAGGGGGTGGGGTTGAGGATGGACTCTTAACGCCAACTAAATGTTGTTATAGCTAGGGGGCGGGGTTGAGGATGGACTCTCAGCACCAACTAAATGCTCCCATGGCTTGCGAGCCTCTGGCCCCTTAAGGCCAGAAGTTTCGGGCAGATGGGGCTCGAAATCCTAGGAAGGCAGTTCCTCTAGGAGAAGGGAAACTCTGATTTCAAACTATCTGAAGCCTTGCATATAAGATACTGGCGTATCTTGTCGAGTTTTGTCAGATATAGCTGTGCAACTTGTTTTCTGATAACTCTGAAGGTTGGTCAACATCAACCGACGATGTGCGAAGGAGCACACGCAAGAGGATACAATGCCTTAACCTAGAGCGAGGAAAGACAACTTCAGCTGAGTGTTGTGGCAGACCAAACCAGGCCTTTAGTCTTGGTTGGCGGTTGGTCTAGGAGTGATGCTCGTACAGACGGACAGATAGAGCATTGCTCTGCTGATCCGGCAGCTTCTGCAGCTTGCCTTGTCCCAAATGTATTGGTATCACCTTTCCCTTGGAGCAAACAAGGCAGACCAAGAGAGAGACCATACTGCATGGGCTACACATGAGCTCTATATTTCTGCCCGGGCTTTCTGCTAGAAGCACAATTACTATCGTCTGACAAGACGAGGCGAGCCAATGTTGATTTGAGAGGCGTTATGATAGAGCATAAATACAAATATGTTGTCAATCTACATCTGTCAGTCTCACAACTTAGAGCTGTCAGCCTAACAACTTAGAGCTGTCAGCCTCACAACTTAGAGCTGTCAGCCTCACAACTTAGAGCTGTCAGCCTCACAACTTAGAGCTGTCAGCCTCACAACTTAGAGCTGTCAGTCTCACAACTTAGAGCTGTCAGCCTCACAACTTAGAGCTGTCAGCTTCACAGCTTAGAGCTGTCAGCCTCACAACTTAGAGCTGTCAGCCTCACAACTTAGAGCTGTCAGCCTCACGACTTAGAGCTGTCAGCCTAACAACTTAGAGCTGTCAGCTTCACAGCTTAGAGCTGTCAGCCTCACAACTTAGAGCTGTCAGCTTCACAGCTTAGAGCTGTCAGCCTCACAACTTAGAGCTGTCAGCTTCACAGCTTAGAGCTGTCAGCCTCACAACTTAGAGCTGTCAGCCTCACAACTTAGAGCTGTCAGCTTCACAGCTTAGAGCTGTCCGCCTCACGACTTAGAGCTGTCAGCCTCACAACTTAGAGCTGTCAGCCTCACGTATAAGAATACCGTTTACATCCTCAACATAGGCACAGGCACTAGGTAGGACTCGCATTAAGATAATCGGGGAATATCATTACAAAACAGTCTCTGTTCTGGAATTCCCAGGGCATGAGACTTAGAGGTAAACCAAAACACACACGGAAATAGAGGTAGCGACAAATATAGGAAATGTGGACGATAGTGGTTGAGTTAAAACAGAGGGCACAGGACAGGGCTACTTGGCGAATTCTTGTTGAAGATATGTACACCGAAAAGAACAGAAATGTCTTGATTGATTGATTCATTCATTCATTGGTTGATTAAACAGCGTTTCCAAGTTAGACTGATTTACCCGACCCATTTCCACCATACAGTGTACTTATTACTTTATTTACAATTGGTTGTAGCCATAACAGGATGGAATAGCCAACTCCACATCCAACGCCATAGCCCCCCACCTCCCCCATCCACGTCACTGCTATCGACATTTCTGGTAGTTTTCAGTGCCATAACTCTTTGTTCCCTTTTCAGGCGCGTCAAGCTAGAACAAAATTGTTATGGACAGCTACAATAAGATTGAAATATCACGAACACTGCAGAAAACATTCCCAGAACACAACAAACACAGAAGATTGGCTATACATGGTTTAGTCAGCGTCCAGCACATGACAACATGGGGAGACAATTCGGTTACAAGAACAAAGGGAAGTGAAAACACTGAAAGCCTATTTGCTCGCTGTTGGACAACTGGGGTTCAGAGCAAAGTGTCAAGATTACTCGCAAAGCTTAGCTTTCAGATATCCAGTATAATCAAGTTTTGGATGTGGTTAATATACGTGGGTGAAATTGTGGGCGAGTTCTCTTGTGGGACCACAGGGACCATACGTGGGTGAAATTGTGGGCGAGTTCTCTTGTGGGACCACAGGGACCATACGTGGGTGGAGGGCTGCTGAGGAAGGGTCTCACCTTGGGGGCAACTCTGCTCTCTTCTCTCACCTCACTCTGTTTCATTTGACTCTGTCCTACAGTTACACCCTTGCACAACTTTCACACGCGCCCTCATGGTGAGGCCCTTCCATTGCACTTTGGTTGGGCTAGCTTCTGAGGGCGCACAAACCTAGCATAGGTACATTAGGACGCACACATGCATCCAAGCACTGGTTTATGCGTCCTAATATCGCTCAATGGTCTACGGTCTGGGGTGGGAAATGGCGCGCCTCGGCCAGTAGAAACTAGTGAGGCAAACATCTACGCAAAGAAAAAAAAAAAAAAAAAAAAAAAAAAAAAATACGTGGGTGAAATTGTGGGCGAGTTCTCTTGTAAGAACAACAGGGATCATACGCCCTATAAAACGGTGTTGTAGAATACGCAAAACGGTTTCCGCTATTGGCCCGTAATATTTGTATTGTAGTGTAAATGATGGTAGCAAACACGCCTCAAACAAGTCAGCTGATCCATGGCAAGCATGCCTCAAAGACATCAATTCCACGGTGACAGGTACGCCTCAAACAAGTCAGGTGATCGGAGACAAACACGCCTCAAAGACATCAATTCCACGGTGACCTCAAATAAAGCAAATGATCTGTGGCAAGCACACCTAAAACAAGCCAAATGATATGTTACAAGCAAGCCTCAAACAAGTTACTTGATCCTTGACAAACACGCTCCAAAGACATCAATTCCACGGTGACAGGCACGCCTCAAACAAGTCAGGTGATCGGAGACAAACACGCCTCAAAGACATCAATTCCACGGTGACAGGCACGCCTCAAATAAACCAAATGATCGGTGGTAAGCACGCCTCAAACAAGTCAACTGACATGTTACAAGCACACATCCAACTGATCTGCAGCAAGCACGCCTCAAACAGGTCAACTGATACGTGACAAGAATGCCTCAAACAAGCCAACGGATCTGTGATAAGCACGCCTCAAGCAATCTAACTGATCTGTGACTAGCACGCCTCAAACAAGCCAACTGTCCTGTCGTCCCACAGTTCTACCTGTGTCAACAAAATTGACAGAAACTCTAGTCATTGGTGGAGCATTGGTGGTGATCACTGTGATACACCTTCTGTGTCTCATTATCCGATCACTGATACCATGAGGTGGTCGAACAATCGCGCAGACTAGATGAGACCTGATGGCGAATCCGACTCCAGCCTCTCGTCTTCCTATTATATCGTGCCCACTCCAGGAGAACATATATTCGGCCACAACTTCTGTGACCTGACCCTCTCCTAGTAACCTGGTCTCACTAAGACCAACCACATCCACCGGCCCACATCTTCTGTGACCTGACCCTCTCCTGGTCTCACTAAGACTAACCACATCCACCCGCCCACAACTTCTGTGACCTGACCCTCTCCTAGTAACCTGGTCTCGCTAAGACCAACCACATCCACCCGCCCACAACTTCTGTTACCTGACCCTCTCCTAGTAACCTGGTCTCACTAAGACCAACCACATCCACCGGCCCACATCTTCTGTGACCTGACCCTCTCCTGGTCTCACTAAGACTAACCACATCCACCCGCCCACAACTTATGTTACCTGACCCTCTCCTAGTAACCTGGTCTCACTAAGACCAACCACATCTACCCTGTAGCGGGCATGTTCCCTGGCAATTTCTTCCGTGTCTATCAGCTTGGAGCTGCCCAGTAATGTACGCACGTTCCACGTAACGAAGGTAAGACCCTTCACTTCGTATCAATCACACGGCACATCTGATGAAAATGTCTGGCTCTGTAACTTGCGCTTAAATAGGTTTTGGTGAGAAAAGTTGAGCTGTCGCCAGCCTTCATCTCTCTTCCTGAGCTATCCTGACCGTGTGGCAAGACGTAGTCAAGACGACTGCGGACAGTACAGGATACAGATTTTACCTCTGGGTTTACTCCCGAAGCCTTTTATGTTTAACAGCTAGCCCACAAGGCAGCGGGGGACATTATAACAACATATTTCATTACATAACAGGTATAAACCATTGTGTTACTAAGTGCAGTCAACTGGAATGGTGACTAACATAGACTGATACATACAATCATACACACATGCATTTTACAGACATATAGTATATGACAGAAATGACGCCTCTGGGTAAGATACCGCATACACATATGCATACATACATGTCTACATATATGCGGTTACATATATCTGTAACTGAAACGGTCGAGATAAAACTGGAGAGTTTAACAAAGAAGTCCTAAGATACGAAACACTGGCAGCTCCTGTCACCGAGTAGTATCTTTGCAAGGCTGGGCTTACAAATACGCAGACAGCGAGCTGGAGAAGTCCACGGTCACTGCGAGCTGGAGAAGTCCACGGTCACTGCGAGCTGGAGAAGTCCACGGTCACTGCGAGCTGGAGAAGTCCACGGTCACTGCGAGATGGAGAAGTCCACGGTCACTGCGAGCTGGAGAAGTCCACGTCACTGCGAGCTGGAGAAGTCCACGGTCACTGCGAGCTGGAGAAGTCCACGGTCACTGCGAGCTGGAGAAGTCCACGGTCACTGCACTAAACCTGGCACCTGGATTCACTTAAACATAACATTTCTCAGGATACCACCTGGATTCACTTAAACATAACATTTCTCAGGATACCACCTGGATTCACTTAAACATAACATTTCTCAGGATAGTTTGCGACTGTTCCACTTTACTGACCACAGGACCAGTTAGTAGTTTGTTAGTTGCCAGTGTTTCTGCAAGCCAGAACTTGTATGTGGCTGTAGGCTGTTACAATGTGTCGGTTACAGCCTGGCCGAAATTCGATCTTTGCGGTTTGCAGCGGCCTGGCACTTCTACAATGGTCAACCACGTCCTGACACTTCTACACAGGTCAACCACGTCCTGACACTTCTACACAGGTCAACCACGTCCTAAGGACACGTATGGACAGGGAGGGGCGTCTGAGTGAACATTCTACGCCTGGAGACAGAGCTCATGGCATACACGATTGCAGTGGAGGTCAACGTGTTTTAGCCAGGAATTCGGTCAGATCAGAACAGGTGTTTTCCTGAAATCTTTTTTTATGGCTAGCAAAACAATCTGGCTAAATGATGGCTGTTCTTACATAGTAATAGCTATCCGGCTAATTGAACAAAGTAGGATTTGATAATATGTCCTAGTCTAGGACTAGAAGGACACAATATATATCATTCTTATCTAGGCGGACATTATTGTGTGCAGTGGGCCCTGGGGATATGCCACAGAGTAGCCGGCTGCTATGTAAACTAGCCGACGGTCATGTCAGGATAATCGGATGGAACAAACACCCCAAATAAACGAACTAGTAGATCCAAATGGGAAATCTCAACACGTTTCCGTGGATACAAAAGTGAGACCTGGACTAGTGTGAATGCCGGTCAGAGGTCGACTAGTGTGAATGACGGTCAGAGGTCGACTAGTGTGAATGACAGTCAAGTGTCGATTAGTGTGAAGAACAGTCAGAGGTCGACTAGTGTGAAGGACAGTCAAGTGTCGACTAGTGTTAAGGACAGTCAAGTGTCGACTAGTGTGAAGGACAGTCAAGTGTCGACTAGTGTGAAGGACAGTCAAGTGTCGACTAGTGTTAAGGACAGTCAAGTGTCGACTAGTGTGAAGGACAGTCAAGTGTCGACTAGTGTTAAGGACAGTCAAGTGTCGACTAGTGTGAAGGACAGTCAAGTGTCGACTAGTGTGAAGGACAGTCAAGTGTCGACTAGTGTGAAGGACAGTCAAGTGTCGACTAGTGTTAAGGACAGTCAAGTGTCGACTAGTGTGAAGGACAGTCAAGTGTCGACTAGTGTGAATGATGGTCAAGTGTCGATTAGTGTGAATGATGGTCAAGTCCGTGATCCGAGCGCATCCAGATGGACTTATAACACGAGAGCAAAAATTAGTCAGGCGTCCTGAACGCCATCTTGAATTTGTGCAGATGCTGACAGTTCACTATTAGCACCACAGATGGCTGGATCCTGTCTTTTCTCATGTGATGTGTGTTTCTGTCATGTGATGTGTGTTTCTGTCATGTGATGTGTGTTTCTGTCATGTGATGTGTGTTTCTGTCATGTAATGTGTGTTTCTGTCATTTGATGTGTGTTTCTGTCATGTGATGTGTGTTTCTGTCATGTGATGTGTGTTTCTGTCATGTGATTTTAGCGAATTTTCTGTGTGTGATGTAGGCGTTTTTCTGTTATGTGATGTAGGCGTTTTTCTGTCATGTGATATGTGTTTCTGTCATCATAGGATGTAGGCGTTTTTCTGTCATGTGATGTGTGTTTCTGCCATGTGATGTGGGCGTGCTTTGTCGTGTGATGTGTGTTTCTGCCATGTGATGTGTATTTCTGTCATCGGATGTGGGCGTGCCTTTGTCGTGTGATGTAGGTGTGTTATTACCATTTAATGAATGCACGTTTTTTAAATGTGATGTAAGCGTGTTTTTGTCCTGTTTCGTAAACGTGTTTTTGCCATGTGATGTAAACATACTTTTTATCATGTGATGTAAGCTTACATTTTTTTATCATGTGATGTAAAATTATTTTTTTAATGACGGGATGTAAACGTATTTTGTGTCAAGTGATGTAAATGTTATGAGGTGATGTAAATATTATGATGTGATGTAAATGTTATGATGTAATGTAAATGTTATGATGCGATGTAAATATTATGATGTGGTGTAAATGTTATGATGTGATGTAAATGTTATGATCTGATGTTAATGTAGCAGATCTTAGCGGTTGAGATTGTATAAGGGATAGTATGTTCGACATGTTTTATTGAAGTTCGAAAGGGTGGGAGCCTAGAGAGTCATAGAGAGTCATTAGTCATTTATGGTTTGTTATAGAATTACAACTAACCAAGCTAGCCAGTACAGATGTACTCAAATGTTGACATCGGAATGCTTAGAATGCATATCGTTGCTTTCCAATTCATGCAGATGTTAAAACTACGTAACCTTGCATAACGCCTAGACGCCTGGGAGCCTGTTAGAGCGAAGATTGGAGAGGGATTTGTGTTAGAGTAGAAATAAAGTTTTCATTGTGGTGTTTTCTTTTTAATTGGTGTTACAGTTTATTTGTTTAAAGTGAGAGCATAATTAGTGCAGATCCATTGTACTATCTGCTACGGTAGTTCAGCCACCTGGAGCTGCTACACGTATATCAAGAATTCATGTTGCCGTGGAACTAAAATTATTATGCAATGGTCAAGGTAGTCAGTCCCTGGTAGTTAGGTGGACTTTCAGAACCAAAACAGGAGGACATAACATTAGATTAACTAAGTAGATAAGCCGTTTTCAGAGTCCAACGGAAGGAAGAAGAAATACCTGCTAGTTAGTAGATTAGATTAATTAAGAAGTTTGTTCAGAAACTACAAGGAACTAAACGTAAGAGATATCCATTTAAAAAAGAAGTTTTCAATTACTTACATATTGTGTGAATAACTTGTTGTTTTCCCCAGGCATATCGTTGTTAAGTAAGGTTGTGTGGTGGTTAGGTGTAAACATTGTTCTTGTTGGTATTATTATCAGGGGTTTATCAGCAGGCTATAGAACATATTTTATTGATAGTTTAGTCTATTTAAAGTAGTAGACACCCTTGGCACCTTTCAACGGGCACAAGAAAGCCTTGAGATGCTACAAGTGCCAGGCACTCAGGCATATACTGGTGGAGTGTAAAGATGCATATAATGGTGGAGTGTAAAGAGGCATATAATGGTGGGGTGTAAAGAGGCATATAATGGTGGGGTGTAAAGAGGCATATAATGGTGAGGTGTAAAGAGGCATATAATGGTGGAGTGTAAAGAGGCATATAATGGTGGGGTGTAAAAAGGCATATAATGGTGGAGTGTAAAGAGGCATATAATGGTGGGGTGTAAAGAGGCATATAATGGTGGAGTGTAAAGAGGCATATAATGGTGGAGTGTAAAGAGGCATATAATGGTGGGGTGTAAAGAGGCATATAATGGTGGGGTGTAAAGAGGCATATAATGGGGGGGGGGGTGTAAAGAGGCATATGGTGGGGTGTAAAGAGGCATATAATGGTTGGGTTTAAAGAGGCATATAATGGTGGGGTGTAAAGAGGCATATAATGGTGGGGTGTAAAGAGGCATATAATGGTGGGGTGTAAAGAGGCATATAATGGTGGGGTGTAAAGTTAGTGTCCCATTTCTCTGGCAGCTAGCAGCCGAGACAACCAAGGGGTAGCATGTGAGAAAGTAGAGTAGACCACGTGGGTTGAAATCGGGGAAAGGAACTAGAAGTGGACCCTATAAAGAGACGCATCAGCTCAGAGAGCTATTTAAGATTGCTCGCATTGAAGGCGACTGCCAGCTTCAGGAGAGACGAAAGAAAAAGGAAGTTAGAGGTTGAGGTAGAAACAAGTAAATGTTTGATAGAAGGGTTGACGGATAGGGTTGTCACCATAGAACGGCAGACAGCAGATTGCACTGTTAATGACTCTAATGAGGTCGAGTAAGATGAGCCTCTCATTTTCGTACATAGTCGGTTGAGGCAGTGGGGACTATAGACGACAGAGGAGAGTTAGAAGATGATGGTACAGCAGGAGCGGATACAATATGCAGTGAGGCTGTCACCAAGTTAGTGGAAATAGAAGTTATGCCACGTGGTGGCATTTTGGCTCCTTTCAAGAGGAGCACAGTGACAGTCAGAGGGGACCTGCAAAAGGAGACGGTTAGCCTTATTGAAGAGGAGTGCGAGACGGGAGACTAGGTTTAGGGAGAGACTGAGACAGTAGGCACGCGGTCAGCCCTCGTGTGACGAAGAGACGAGCTCGTGGCCTCAGCTTGAAGTGAGAAGCCATAGGAACAGGACGTCGAAAGGGGTGGTAGGATTACAAGCCATACTGCAGCTCGAAAACGGTGAGCATGAGGAGGTTGCTGTAGTTGATAAGCCTCCTCCGCAGGTAGTAGTAGTTGCGGAGTTTAAATGGGGAAACCTCCCCAGACAGCGGCAGGGAATCAAGCATATACTGCTACGCTAGGAGTAACATGGGAAGTAATGATTGGGTTCCTGAGAGAAGTAATGATGGGTTTCCTGAGTGAAATAATGATTGGGTTCCTGAGAGAAGTAATGATGGGGTTCCCGAGGGAAGTAATGATGAGTTCCGAGAGAAGTAATGATGGGGTTCCCGAGAGAAGTAATGATGGGGTTCCTGAGAGAAGTAATGATGAGTTCCGAGAGAAGTAATGATGGGGTTCCCGAGAGAAGTAATGATGGGGTTCCCGAAGGAAGTAATGATCGGGTTCCTGAGGTCCATGGAGAAAATATTCGTTACAGCAGCAGCACTATAAGATAGTTTCTTCTCTCCACGCCATTATGTTTGATTCATGTTGCAGGAGGTGGGGGGAGTATGTAAAAGGGGATCTCATGTTATAAGCAGGTCAATAGAAGTATTGCTTGAGTTATGTATGCCATTATCTATTGCATATTATATTGAACTAGGGTAAGCCGGGAGGTACGCCGCATATAAGTAGGAAGACATGAAGAAGGGATCTGTTTGAAAGGAAACATTAAGAAATAATTTGTTATATACATTTATGCATTGTTTCTCTTGTCATGTCTAGAACGATACAAGCGCTATTTTCTTTTTGCAGGTAAATGTAAATGTTTGACCCGAGTAGTTTACGAGGGAGGGGGCGGTGCTGTCTTGTACTGATCCAAAGAATATGTCCACTGCTACACTGAGTACATGTCGTAAAATGCGATTAAAGTGACGACATTGCTTTACGATTCGTTATAGTCCCCCAGAGTTATGTCCCTGGACAGAGCGATAGGCATGGCAAACCACTGGACGGAGAAGCATGTTGTAAGAGGCGGTTGTCATTCGAGGAATATCATAGCAGTAAGCCATGGTGGGATCCCGAGAAGATCGGATGGTTGTGTAGGTTAATAGTAGAACCGTTACCTGTATGCTGATGTGTTTTCTCACCTGGAGCAGAACAGTTGTGTGTTGTGTTTTTCTTTTAGTATGTATTATATTGTTTAATATTATGCAGGTATTATCATATGCTGGAGTGTGAGACTTTTGTAAGTTATGTATTGTGGGAGAGGAGCCGATCTTTAGGGACCTGAGAAGGGATTTGCCTCAGAGTTGGTACAGTTCATGGGACGAGAGGATACCTCCTGGGACTATAAGACTAGGGACACCTGAGAAGGGATTTGCCTCAGGGTTCGTACAGTTCATGGGATGGCAGGATACCTTATGTGGCTTGAAGATTAGGGAGACATGAGAAGGGGTTTGCCTCAGGGTTCGTACAGTTCATGGGACGAGAGGATATCTCATGGGACTTGAAGGACTGGGGAAACCAACATAGATAGTTTGCCTCATGTTTGGTGAACTTAACAGGCGATATCCTATCGTTGTAGTAAGGAGCCTAGGAGATGGACAATGCCTCCTGTGGAGAATGTGGTGATATGGGAAGGAATGTTTGCATTATATTAGATAAAGACAGCTGTTGGTACAGCAGATGGGTTGGGAGGTACCATAAAGAGTGTACAGATTGATGGACCAAGAAGAGATCCAGTTTTGCTATTTATGTTATATTATGCAAATATTTTGTTGTTGTAACATTTGATTCTTGCATTTGGAAAGTAACATTTGATTCTTGCATTTGGAAAGAAAGTGTAGTAAGATCTGAGACAGTGTGAGTGAAACAAAAGGCGATGTGTACACCTTATTGTTCTGTAGTTGGGGGATGTGTTTTAACAGATCTTGGCGATGTAAATTTTATTAAAGATAGTATTTTAGACATGTTTTATTTTAGTTAGAAAGGTGAGAGCATTGAGAGTCATTAGTCATTTATGTTTTGTTATAGAATTAAAACTAACCAAATGTAGCAGGTCTAACGTAATTGTATCACTTTATTTACTTTCTTCTCTACCACTATCACTCCTTAACTGACACTTTAATTTAACCACTAACAATTCTTTTAACAAAAGTTAAACAAAGAATGTTTATTTCACACACATCATATCAATACACCAGGCTCATAAATCGTATTCCATTTGTTATCCATTATTAACTAATGTTAATGTCTCTCAAGAAGTTGATCATCACTTCTCTAACTGACTATGATTACTTCTAAAGGTACGTGCAATTAGCACAGGTGTTACTAAAGCACTAAACTTGACCCAGGGTTCTAATCACGTGGTCGGAATCTAGCAATTGTTCTATTCATCGTCCATCTCTGTGCGTTCGTTTAATGCTGTCTATCTACAAGTTCTCAGTCCGCATCTCTCTGTGCTCGCTCGTCTGATGGCCTTATATTCCACCTTTCAGCTGACACAACTTGGATGTTACCTCTTGTCTCGTCTCAACGTCAGGCAGATGTCTACTGAACCTCTTGTCTCGTCTCAACATAAGACATATGTCTACTGAGCCTCGTCTCCTCAACATCAGGAAGTCGGCGACTGCAGCTGTGCTCGTGCCTATAACAGACGACAGTGGTTCTGCTACTGTGGTTGTCAGGCCGAGGAAACACACAAGTCACGACGGGTCGTCGAGGAAGACCGCTTCGTGTTGAAGCAGCACGTCTCCGTCTGATGAGAATGACGTCGGGTCACGAGAGACAGGTGTTAGCGACGACTCAAACAGCACATCACACACAGACATATTCTTACACGTGTGTGGTCGCTCATTGCCATTCAGTGTTGGTTTGTTTTGGTGGCTTCTAACTCTATTTCTCTATTCTGGGCATTCACTGGCTGTCTTGCAGTTGTATCGAGCTAACTGTTCTTGTCTAATTTGCTACCTACTAAACTGCACGGTAGAATTCCCGTCTCTGCTCCTTCTGATCTCCGTTCCGATCTGTCTCATCCAGCTTATGTGCTAAACTATCTCTCTCTCTCCTCTCCCCCCCCCCCCCCCCCCCCGCTTTGGTCAATGACTTCTACTTTCTTGAGTTCATTTCCCTCAAACGTTGTTTGAACTGGCGTGTCCCAAAGAAAGGCTGCCTTGTTTTTCAAACTACTGGATGACCTATAGGTCGGGAAATTCCCCGTAGAATCGTGGGAAGGAAAATCATTTTGGCTGGATAGTTTTAAACTCGATTGTTTGAGAATTAAGGACAATACCCCGTTCAATGAAGTGAACCTCTCGGGCAGGGCTCTCAAGTTATGTGTGGGTACGGTATTTTCAGGGCTTCCCTGGCGTTAACTCGCTGGCCCCTTGTAACTCCATTACACAAGCTAGTCAGTACAGATGTACTGACATCTGCACTTCGCAATGCTTGGAATGCATAGCGTTGGTTTCAAAGCGACGCAGATGTTAAAAACTACGTAACCTTGCATAACGCCTAGGAGCCTGTTACAGCATGATCGGTAGGGACGAATGCTATTAACTGGTATTAATCAATTTCAAAGAGAAAACCTAGGCGCGAGGTATGGAAAAAGCGGGGGATGTAGTTAACTAGTACTGACCAGCCGGCAGTTTAAAAGGTCAGTTGGGGGGAGAGAGTTGGAAAGCGAAGGTCAGTTGGAGGGAGAGAGTTGGAAAGCGAAGGTCAGTTGGAGGGAGACAGTTGGAAAGCGAAGGTCAGTTGGGGGGAGAGAGTTGGAAAGCGAAGGTCAGTTAGAGAGAGAGAGTTGGAAAGCGAAGGTCAGTTGGAGGGAGAGAGTTGGAAGGCGTAGGTCAGTTGGAGAGAGAGAGAGAGTTGGAAAGCGAAGGTCAGTTGGAGAGAGAGTTGGAAAGCGTAGGTCAGTTGGAGAGAGAGAGTTGGAAAGCGAAGGTCAGTTGGACGAACAGAGTTGGAAAGCGAAGGTCAGTTGGAGAGAGAGAGTTGGAAAGCGAAGGTCAGTTGGACGAACAGAGCTGGAAAGCGAAGGTCAGTTGGAGAGAGAGAGTTGGAAAGCGAAGGTCAGTTGGAAGGAGAGAGTTGGAAAGCGAAGGTCAGTTGGAGAGAGAGAGTTGGAAAGCGAAGGTCAGTTGGAGGGAGAGAGTTGGAAAGCGAAGGTCAGTTAGAGGGAGAGAGTTGGAAAGCGAAGGTCAGTTGGAGGGAGAGAGTTCGAAAGCGAGGATAGGAGGGAAGTCGAGATCATATTTGGGAGCGAAGAGACAAAATGGCAGATTGACATTCTAGAACAAAGATGGGAGAACGTCGTTAGTCGGCAGCGAGCAACGAGAACAGGTCCGTTTTGATAGGCGCTAAAAATTGAAGAAGAAAGTAGATATATTTTTGGAGCCCAGAGAGAGAGAGAGAGAGAGAGACAGAGAGAGAGAGAGAGAGAGAGAGAGCGAGAGAGAGAGAGAGGTTTCGAAGACACATCTTTCATCACTTTGGTCCAGAGGAAGACAGAGGTTTCGACAGACAAATCTTTCATCACATGAGCCCAGATGTTGACCAGCTTATCCAGGAGAGGTAACTAGTAGTGACATTGATGTTTGAAAATAGCAAGTGACAGAACCAGATATAGAAGTGCGTCATGAGGAACATCATCGAGATACTCATCTAAAATAATATTTTAATTGCTACCCCGAAAAGAATTCAGCGTCTAACTAGACAGATATTTGACTAGCACAGCGATCCAGCGTCTAAATAGAGAGATATTTGACTAGCACTGCGATCCAGCGTCTAAATAGAGAGATATTTGACTAGCACAGCGATCCAGCGTCTAACTAGATAGATATTTGACTAGCACAGCAATCCAGCGTCTAACTAGAGAGATATTTGACTAGCACAGCGATCCAGCGTCTAACTAGAGATATATTTGACTAGTACAGCGATCCAGCGTCTAACTAGATAGATATTTGACTAGCACAGCGATCCAGCGTCTAACTAGAGAGATATTTGACTAGCACGGCGATCCAGCGCTTCAACGATCACTACAAGCCAGAGACGACGAGAAGAATAGGAGCACGGACGAAATCCCCTGGGTTGCAGAACAGACACGAATCTTTCATCCTGTGGTAATCCACATAACGGCTCGTCTATCGAATTATAGGTCGTCTAAAGTTACAGTTCGTCTAAAGTTACAGTTGGACTTTCAAATAACTGTTCGTTTATCAAGTGGTAGTTTATAATCAAGTTTCTTTTAGATTAGTTTAGTTCATATTTCTACAGCCAGACAGGTTTTGTGTTTAGTTCATATTTGTACAGCCAGACAGGTTTTGTGTTTAGTTTATATTTCTACAGCCAGACAGGTTTTGTGTTTAGTTCATATTTGTACAGCCAGACAGGTTTTGTGTTTAGTTCATATTTCTACAGCCAGACAGGTTTTGTGTTTAGCTCATATTTCTACAGCCAGACAGGTTTTGTGTTTAGTTCATATTTCTACAGCCAGACAGGTTTTGTGTTTAGAGTGAAGATTGGAGAGGCATTTGTGTAAGAGTATAAATACAGTTTTCATTGTGGTGTTTTATTTTCAATTAGTGTTACAGTTTATTTGTTTGAAGTGAGAGCATAGTTAGGGCAGACCCCTTGAACTATCTGCTACGTTAGTTCAGCCAGCTGGACCTGTTACATAAACCATTAGCTGTATAGGACATTAGGTGCGTTTTGCACAGCTGACTTGACTGTACTTTCACGTGTTATCGTAACATGCATGGATATATTTTGTCACATGAAAGTACGCTGACAGTGTAGCATGTAGTGTAAACATATTAGTGTAAACATTTGGTTTATCATGTACTGTACCTTGATTGTGCCCTTGTAGTGTAAACATTTGGTTTATCATGTAATGTAACCTTTATTGTGATCTTGTAGTGTAAACATTTGGTTCAGCATGTAATGTAACCTTTATTGTAATCTTGTAGTGTAAACATCTGGTTCAGCATGTAATGTAACCTTTATTGTGATCTTGTAGTGTAAACATTTGGTTCAGCATGTAATGTAACCTTTATTGTAATCTTGTAGTGTAAACATCTGGTTCAGCATGTAATGTAACCTTTATTGTGATCTTGTAGTGTAAACATTTGGTTCAGTATGTAATGTAACCTTTATTGTGATCTTATAGTGTAAGCATTTGGTTTAATCCTGATAATTGAAACACTTTATTTACCTTGTAATCTAAAGCAGTGGATGACAATATCCAATTAACGAGTACAAGGGGACTTCAGATGATAATCGTAAAAAAGGCATTCCAATTAGGAAAACCATGCCTTTGTATTGTAACTTGTTGGTATGGCTGCTAAGGATGTCAAGAGTGCCCTGCATGTGCCATCAAGAGCAACAAAATGACATCATAATTGCAGTTAACAGATGAGAGCGCCACTATTAACATGCATCAACGAGGAGCAGTGTTCTGTTATCGGTTTTTTTAGCTGCAAAGGTGTGAAACCAATAGAGCTGCAAAGGTGTGAAACCAATAGAGCTGCAAAGGTGTGAAACCAATAGAGCTGCAAAGGTGTGAAACCAATAGAAATGTATCGGCAAACAAAGATATAGTGCGGTGATGCATGCTTTAGAGCTTTAGCAAGTGTATGATGGGAGTAGGAAGCTCCAAACAATGGCGCGAGTTCTGTGACAGACTGTTTACGAACGGGTCAGACACACCGAGTAGTTTAAACAGATTCTATTGCAGTCGATTGACTGTAAATGAAATTGGCGCACATTTAGACACAAGTCAAGGTTCAGCACATCTGGACATAAGTCAAGGTTCAGCACATCTGGACATAAGTCCAGGTTCAGCACATCTGGACATAAGTCAAGGTTCAGCACATTTGGACATAAGTCAAGGTTCAGCACATCTGGACATAAGTCAAGGTTCAGCCCATCTGGACATAAGTCAAGGTTCAGCACATCTGGACATAAGTCAAAGTTCAGCACATCTGGACATAAGTCAAGGTTCAGCACATCTGGACATAAGTCAAAGTTCAGCACATCACATCATCCATGATGTGCTATAGCATGGTTGGTGCCATGACAGCTTACTCCAGAATTGAAGTTTGTCAGAAACTTTTGCGGCGCTTTGAAGAAGAAGGTGATGATGGTTTCTTTGCAAGAAATGTTACTGGAGATCAAACCTGGGCCCAGTGCCTCGAGCCTGAAACAAAGAGAGCGAGCAAGGAATTGCGGTATCTCTCCTCGCCGTAACAGAAGACGTTTCGCACTCATCGATCTGCAGGGGAGGTTATGCTGATTGTGTTGTGGGAAGAATGAGGCATTATTGTATAGTAATACACGACCAAATGGGACACTGTCACGTCCCACGTGTACAAATCTTCTCAGAAATCATCTTCGACCTGCAATAACATCCATAGGACGTACACTTCTGAGACAAGGTCTCCTTCTGCAACATCAGAATGGTTGACCTCATACAGCCCGTGCAACATGAGAATGGTTGACCTCATACAGCCCGTGCAACATGAGAATTCTTGACCTCATACAGCCCGTGCAACATGAGAATTCTTGACCTCATACAGCCCGTGCAACATGATAATGGTTGACCTCATACAGCCGGTGCAACATGATAATTCTTGACCTCATACATCCCGTGCAACATGAGAATTCTTGATCTCATACAGCCCGTGCAACATGAGAATTCTTGACCTCATACAGCCCGTGCAACATGATAATGGTTGACCTCATACATCCCGTGCAACATGAGAATTCTTGACCTCATACATCCCGTGCAACATGAGAATGCTTGACCTCATACAGCCCGTACAACATGAGAATGCTTGACCTCATACAGCTCGTGCAACCGCTGCAACCATCGAAGACCTCTGTTCTCAGTGTCGAAAAATGATACAGTTATGTTTCCCTTTTTTCAGAATAAATATACCGGAAAGATATACTTGACGATTTCATTTGAAAACCCCTCGTAGTTTACCATGTCATGTCATCCAATGGTTTGCCGTGCAATGTCAACGAATGGTTTACCATGTCAACCAACCAATGGTTTCCCATGTAATGTCAACCAATGGTTTCCCATGTAATGCCAACCAATGGTTCCCCATGTAATGTCAACCAATGGTATCCCATGTAATGTCAACCAATGGTTTACCATGTAAGGTTTGCCCACGTTTTAATCCTGAAACATCAACCAAAAGAGAAGATAACCTGACGGAAGATAGATGTTATTTGACAGAGTTATGAGCCTTGATAAGCTGGCAGTGTTATTGAGTATGTGCTGTGGGCAGCGCATTATGAAATCCAAGGCCTGGCTCTAGCATGTAGAAACATGGCGAGGGAAGCGTTTACTGAGCAAACATGTCGTCGGCTAAATGGGCACTGGCACTGCTGGGAAGCTACAGTCTAGTAATCAGACAAGCAGTCAACTATTGCTACTAAGAAATTACAGGAGCTAAAATTGATGAACGTCAAATGGATTTGGACTGAAAACGTTAAAAGGGCTTAGGGGTATTTACACAGCTAAACCAGCAACATGACATCTTAGTGGGTTTGGTGATAGTTACACTGCTAAACCAGATACATGACATCTTAGTGGGTTTGGGGATAGTTACACTGCTAAACCAGATACATGACATCTTAGTGGGTTTGGGGATAGTTACACTGCTAAACCAGATACATGACATCTTAGTGGGTTTGGTGATAGTTACACTGCTAAACCAGATACATGACATCTTAGTGGGTTTGGGGATAGTTACACTGCTAAACCAGCAACGTGACATCTAAGTGGGTTTGGGAATAGGCGCACAGCTAAACCAGCAACATGACATCTAAGTGGACAGATTGGAGTCAGAACTTTGGGAATGTATCAAGAAGAAATACAGTAATTTGAGGGCTAGGGAGTATAAGTGAGAAACATAACATTACATCGCGGAGAACCGTGGAAATAGTGCTGGCGCGAAGCGGGGTAGACACAAAGGAAAGAGACAGACATAGTGTAGGCCTTCTTGTACATTCGGAGAACCAAAGTTCATGGTAGAAACAGAGTACATCAGTTCAAGGCCAGTACAGCCCCACGCAGCTCTAAGTCCAAATAGAAGAGCAACATGTCAGATTTACGACTCGCTCCCTGCAATGAGCGACACACTGGGGATAACTGGACATCATTCGAGGAGTGTCTTTCAGATAATATGAAGAAGGTCAGAGAGAAGGAAGGTCTGATCGGTTAGGCGTGGGGGGGGGGGGGGGACCAAGATGACACGAGCATTCTTTAGTTAAGTTCAGTAACACTTCATTAAAGCTAAACAGACACAGAGAACAGCTTTGACGTGTATATACTGAGAACAGACATAGAGAACAGCTTTGACATGTTTGTACTGAGAACAGACTAATAATAACAAAACAATCTTCCAATATGTAACAGTTATATGAGAACATGATACAGGTAGACCACCAGAAATTTAGCACGAATAGATATGACATATTTGCAAGAAAACGACAAAGAAAGAATCTGAGACTCTAGAGAGATGAGCGTCGTCTCTATGGATACTGGTCATCGACCAATCGTAACGACACGAACAACAGCAGGGACTGAATGTCATACAAGAGAAAAGTCAATAGTTGTCACAAATCTAATATAAATTAGAAGATGAAGCTATTAGAAATGAAATGAGCCATAAAATGACAAAGCATGTTTAAAAGCTAAGTAGAGAAACTGTTGACACAAATAGTGAATTAATCATTTCGAAATCAGTTATGATAGATACACTCAACAAGGAATGTGTACACTCAACAAGGAATGTGGAATCAAAAACTTGAGGCAAGGCAGAGAATACAAATACAATCATGCTGGTAGAACGCTGTATGGTAAATAATCAATACAGACTGACGTGAAACTTGAAAAGAAACAACTACTTAAACAACCGCGCATCCGCTTGGCAACACAGCAACAGCTTAAAAACAGAAACAGTATTTAAACCAACTGTGGGAAAAAAACATGAAAAAAAACTAGTAAAAGTTGATTAAGGTTGAGCTTAATCAAAATTTAAAAATGGGTATGGTCAGATACCGCACCGAGACGAGAACACAAACAAAACCTACGTTACGACCAATAGGCCTTCATCAGGGACAACAACACTGAACTAACAAATCAACAAATAAGAAAAAATGGTCAACTCATCTGTTTCAGGTGGGAGACGCTTTCAGTCTAAGCGACCTGTCGTGCCAAGTACTCGATAGAAACGGTTTCTATCGAGTACTTGGCACGACAGGTCGCTTAGACTGAAAGCGTCTCCCACCTGAAACAGATGAGTTGACCATTTTTTCTTATTTGTTGATTTGTTAGTTCAGTGTTGTTGTCCCTGATGAAGGCCTATTGGTCGTAACGTAGGTTTTGTTTGTGTTCTCGTCTCGGTGCGGTATCTGACCATACCCATTTTTAAATTTTGATTAAGCTCAACCTTAATCAACTTTTACTAGTTTTTTTTCATGTTTTTTTCCCATTATACACATCCACAGAACCGCTGCAGCCTCGCCTTATTTTAATTAAACCAACTGTGTGCTATGAATGTTAAACTTGGCCCATGAGAGGAACATTGGAACGTGTGAAATTAAATGCCAAAGAAATGTCGTTGGTTTCTCCAGGAACGATAAAAAGAGCTATACTGATACAAGAAATATGCTAAGAACTACCACTATTTCTCGATAAAAAGAGCTATACTGATACCAGAAATATGGTGAGAACTACCACTAGTTCTCAATACATTTGGAGAAATAAAAGATAATGGTTTGGTTATCTCGTAAGAATGCCACCTGAGCAACTTTCATTGCGCACGACAGCACCAGACGATCTGGTTTCAAGACACGAGGAAGACTACGTCGTCGATAAACAGATGCCAAATAAATAATCCTACAACAACACAGGATAGCAGTAACCAACGCTTGGCCTAATAAGGAAGATGAAACCTTCCATGCCGCTAAGCTTCACAAATAGCTGGGCACAGTAGCCATCTAGTCAACCCTTAGCCAGCCAAGCTCCAGGAGGGTTGACACCTTAACTTAACGTCTTTATACTGGTTTAGAAGACCCTGCAGAGTCTGTATACAACCAGTTACATTTACATCACCTTGCTCTAAAAGCTATGCGCATCCAGTTTATTCTTAAATGCATTAACTGTCCCTGCCTCCACTACCTCCCCTGGCAATGCATTCCAAGCAGACACCACTCTCTGACTAAAAAAATATTTCCTAATATCTAACATGGACCTCTCTTTAGTCAGCTTGTAGCTATGCCCTCGTGTTATTGTAGGTGGCTGTATTTTAAAAAACTTGTTATAGTCTAATTTATCGATTCCTCTGATCATCTTATAAACCTGTATTAAGTCACCACGAATTCTTCTCTCTTCGAAACACTGTAGGCCGGTTTTTCTGAGTCGTTCCTCATAACTGTAATTCTGGAATCCCACTATCATCTTTGTCGCTCTTTTCTGTATTCTTTCTAGCATGTTTATGTCCCCTCTATGATAAGGACTCCACACCTGTACACAGTACTCCAATCTAGGTCTAACTAAAGCTTTATACAGTTTGACGATCACTTCCTTGCTCCTATGTTTAATATTTCTTTTTATCATACCTAACATTGCATTTGCCTTTTTCACTGCTACCTTAAATTGCTCACTCACCTTTACTGTATGATCTATTATAACCCCTAGGTCCCTTTCCTTATCTATCTTTCTAATATTGTTTTCTCCCATTCTGTAATTATGTTCCATATTGGATCTACCCATGTGGATGACTGTACATTTATCTACATTAAACTCCATTTGCCAGCTTACAGACCATTCTCGAATTTTATCTAAATCCGACATCAATATATCCACTTCCGCTTTAGATGAGACCTCTATCTAGTCAACCCTTAGCCAGCCAAGCTCCAGGAGGGTTGACACCTCTATCTACTCAACCCTTAACCAGCCATTCTGCCGACGGGTTGACACCTCTATCTACTCAACCCTTAGCCAGCCATTCTGTACCTCAAAAATGATAGTAGCTAAAGTCAGGAACATAAATGAGCTTAACTTATTTATACTAATTCAGAAAGCCCCCCTGAGTCTGTATACAACCATTTTCTTCTACTCAACTTGATCTAAATATAACTAAGGGCATAAAATGTAGTTGTGAAAGTATTCACTGACCCTGCTCCCACTATTTCATGTGGCAATGAGTTACAAAATCCCACTATTTCATGTGGCAATGAGTTACAAACTCCCACTATTTCATGTGGCAATGAGTTACAAACTCCCACTATTTCATGTGGCAATGAGTTACAAACTCCTACTATTTCATGAGTTACAAACTGCCACTATTTCATGAGTTACAAACTCCCACAATTTCATGAGTTACAAACTCCCACAATTTCATGAGTTACAAACTCCCACTATTTCATGAGTTACAAACTCCCACTTTTTCATGAGTTACAAACTCCCACTATTTCATGAGTTACAAACATTTACCATTTTCTTGTTTTACCAAACATTTCCTAAAATCTAATTTCGACCTTTCTTCCAATAATCTGTAGCTGTACTCTCTTGTTCTTGATGCCTACTGCATTAGGAAAAAACCCAATAAAATATGTTATAAACTGTAATATTCTTTCCTTTAATTATCCTATAAACATATAAACCAGTCTGAAATCACACCGAATTATTTTCCTTTCTAGACATTGTAGACTGGTTTTTCACTTTCCATAGAACTATCATTCTGGAATCCCACTATCATCTTTGTCGCTCTTCTTTGTATCCTTTCCAGCATGTTTATATCCCCTCTATGATAAGGACTCCACACCTGTACACAGTACTCCAATCTAGGTCTAACTAATGTTTTATACAGTTTGACTATCACTTCCTTGCTCCTATGTTTAATATTTATTTTTATCATACCTAACATTGCATTTGCCTTTTTCACTGCTACCTTAACTTGCTCACTCACCTTTACTGTATGATCTATTATAACCCCTAGGTCCCTTTCCTTATCTATCTTTCTAATATTGTTTTCTCCCATTCTGTAATTATGTTCCATATTGGATCTACCCATGTGGATGACTGTACATTTATCTACATTAAACTCCATTTGCCAGCTTACAGACCATTCTCGAATTTTATCTAAATCCGACATCAATATATCCACTTCCGCTTTAAATGAGAACTCTATCTAGTCAACCCTTAGCCAGCCAAGCTTCAGGAGGGTTGACACCTCTATCTACTCAACCCTTAACCAGCCATTCTGCCGACGGGTTGACACCTCTCTCTACTCAACCCTTAGCCAGCCATTCTGTACCTCAAAAATGTAAGTAGCTAAAGTCAGAAACATAAATGAGCTTAACTTATTTATACTAATTCAGAAAGCCCCCCTGAGTCTGTATACAACCATTTTCTTCTACTCAACTTGATCTAAATATAACTAAGGGCATAAAATGTAGTTGTGAAAGTATTCACTGACCCTGCTCCCACTATTTCATGTGGCAATGAGTTACAAAATCCCACTATTTCATGTGGCAATGAGTTACAAACTCCCACTATTTCATGTGGCAATGAGTTACAAACTCCCACTATTTCATGTGGCAATGAGTTACAAACTCCTACTATTTCATGAGTTACAAACTCCCACTATTTCATGAGTTACAAACTCCCACAATTTCATGAGTTACAAACTCCCACTATTTCATGAGTTACAAACTCCCACTATTTCATGAGTTACAAACTCCCACTATTTCATGAGTTACAAACTCCCACTATTTCATGAGTTACAAACTCCCACTATTTCATGAGTTACAAACTCCCACTATTTCATGAGTTACAAACTCCCACAATTTCATGAGTTACAAACTCCCACTATTTCATGAGTTACAAACTCCCACTATTTCATGAGTTACAAACTCCCACTATTTCATGAGTTACAAACTCCCACTATTTCATGAGTTACAAACTCCCACTATTTCATGAGTTACAAACTCCCACTATTTCATGAGTTACAAACTCCCACTATTTCATGAGTTACAAACTCCCACTATTTCATGAGTTACAAACTCCCACTATTTCATGAGTTACAAACTCCCACTATTTCATGAGTTACAAACTCCCACTATTTCATGAGTTACAAACTCCCACTATTTCATGAGTTACAAACTCCCACTATTTCATGAGTTACAAACTCCCACTATTTCATGAGTTACAAACTCCCACTATTTCATGAGTTACAAACTCCCACTATTTCATGAGTTACAAACTCCCACTATTTCATGAGTTAAAAACTCCCACTATTTCATGAGTTACAAACTCCCACTATTTCATGAGTTACAAACTCCCACTATTTCATGAGTTACAAACTCCCACTATTTCATGAGTTACAAACTCCCACTATTTCATGAGTTACAAACTCCCACTATTTCATGAGTTACAAACTCCCACTATTTCATGAGTTACAAACTCCCACTATTTCATGAGTTACAAACTCCCACTATTTCATGAGTTACAAACTCCCACTATTTCATGAGTTACAAACTCCCACTATTTCATGAGTTACAAACTCCCACTATTTCATGAGTTAAAAACTCCCACTATTTCATGAGTTACAAACTCCCACTATTTCATGAGTTACAAACTCCCACAATTTCATGAGTTACAAACTCCCACTATTTCATGAGTTACAAACTCCCACTCTTTCATGAGTTACAAACTCCCACAATTTCATGAGTTACAAACTCCCACTATTTCATGAGTTACAAACTCCCACAATTTCATGAGTTACAAGCTCCCACTATTTCATGAGTTACAAACTCCCACTATTTCATGAGTTACAAACTCCCACTATTTCATGAGTTACAAACTCCCACTATTTCATGAGTTACAAACTCCCACTCTTTCATGAGTTACAAACTCCTACAATTTCATGAGTTACAAACTCCCACAATTTCATGAGTTACAAACTCCCACTATTTCATGAGTTACAAACTCCCACAATTTCATGAGTTACAAACTCCCACTATTTCATGAGTTACAAACTCCCACTATTTCATGAGTTACAAACTCCCACTCTTTCATGAGTTACAAACTCCCACTATTTCATGAGTTACAAACATTTACCATTTTCTTGTTTTACCAAACATTTCCTAAAATCTAATTTCGACCTTTCTTCCAATAATCTGTAGCTGTACTCTCTTGTTCTTGATGCCTACTGCATTAGGAAAAAGCCCAATAAAATATGTTATAATCTGTAATATTCTTTCCTTTAATTATCTTATAAACATATAAACCAGTCTGGAATCACACCGAATTATTTTCCTTTCTAGACATTGTAGACTGGTTTTTCACTTTCCATAGAACTATCATTCTGGAATCCCACTATCATCTTTGTCGCTCTTCTTTGTATCCTTTCCAGCATGTTTATATCCCCTCTATGATAAGGACTCCCCACCTGTACACAGTACTCCAATCTAGGTCTAACTAATGTTTTATACAGTTTGACTATCACTTCCTTGCTCCTATGTTTAATATTTCTTTTTATCATACCTAACATTGCATTTGCCTTTTTCACTGCTACCTGGACTTGCTCACTCACCTTAGTTGCTTGCACTAGCGACACGTTCAAATAGAAATGTTAGGCTAAGCTATCCCAACAGGTTTTGAAGAATTAAAGACCTAACCTATTTGCACAAAACCTTCCGGTTCGAGCGCCATTATAGGCTGCTGAATTGTGTTGCTCCCAATGTCGGAGTGATTTATATTTGTTTACCAGGATTATCCTGCGATATTCTCGTCATTTTTGGATATAATTGTGCATAATTTAGATACATATGTGAAAATTAACTGGGCCTGTGTTTCCATCCTATGTTTCCACTGTTTAGGATCGTGGAAAGTGCATTTCCGATTTCCCAATTCACTAAAGGATCACAGGATCACCCACGCACGGGGATCTGGGTCATGTTTACGGTCAGAAAATCACCGGTACATGACGCGATACCGACCCTGCCATGAAACGACCAGCGGAAGAAAACGAATTAACAGCAGCCGTGAATTCCGTAAAATATTCAAGAACCTATCTCTTAGGGCTACGACTCGCAATATCATCATGCACAAACAAACTACTCAAACATCTGTGGGAACACAACATCCTCCAAAAAAACAACTTATCTGCACAAAATAGAAGGACAAGGAAGCCAAAAAACAAAAGGGGAAAAAGAGGAGGAATAAGAAAATTTAGAAAAATCCACACGGTACTCGCACTACAAAGACAGCCACAAATATCACACCGACACATACGATAAGGAGTACTCGTCAAACTCTCCCTCCTCGCGAGGCAGCGGAGTATAGGGTTCCCTCTCTGGATCCCACATGTACCTTGGTCAACACACCCTCCGTCCAGGCAACACAGTTGCGCACAAAGTATGAGACTAGAGATAGGCCTAAAATAGGGTGCTATAGAGGATGTAGTCTAAGGGTAGAGTTTAGGTCAGAGAAGTGGGAATTAAGTAGTGGAAAACCAAACATTAAAATGATGCAGCAAAAACAAAAAGTGGAAAAACAACAAAATTGCAAACTAAAATGTCTTTATGCAAATGTGAGAAGCATTGTAAATAAAAGAGAAGAATTGGAACTGTATGTAGAGGAAGAAAAACCAGATATAATAGGGTTAACAGAATCATGGACATATGAGGACATTGCAGATAGTGAATTTGAAATAGAGGGATATACAATGTTAAGGAAAGATAGGGTAGTTTGAGACAAGGCTAAGGGGGTGGTGTTTTATTATACTGTATAAATTCTGTTAATATAACTAGCAGAGAGGATTTATCATGTGGTAACAAAAATGAAATGGATGGGGTGAAATAGAAAGTGGGGGTGAAAAAACAGTGATTGGAGTGTGCTATAGATGTCCATCAAGTCAAAAGGAGGAAGATGAGGAGCTGATTAGTAGCATAGCAAAGGCAAGTGATAGGAAATTATTATTAATGGGGGATTTCAACTTTCCAGAAATAAAATGGGATATGGCAGAAGCACTTGTAGAGTCAAAACCTTTTGTTAAGTGCATAACTGAAATTTTTAAAATTCAACATGTAGTAGCAGCCGCCAGAGGCAAAAACATACTCGACCTAATTTTTACTACAGAGGAAAATATGATTGAAAACGTTACCGTAGGGGAACTGTTTGGCTCAAGTGACCATCAAATCATCCGATGGGATCTTATTGCAGGGAAAGAAGTAAACATAAACACGCAAACATACGACTACTCTAAGACAGATGTTAAGAGGATGAAAAAGGCAGCGAACCACATAATCTGGAAAGATATTGTCGTAGGAAGAGATGTTGAACAGGAGTGGGTGAGTTTTAAAGCAGTTCTCGAAACGCTAAAATAGGAATGTGTTCCATATAGGGAAGTAAACCCCAAGCGTAAAAAGTGTATCACTAAAATTGTAGTTAAATGTAGAAGAGCTAAAAATAAAGCATGGACAAAATATATAGAGGCAGGTAAATCATAACTAATAGTAATAGTAAAAGCTTCTTCTCTGATGTTAGAAATAAACAAAGATCAAAGGACAAAGTAGGCCATCTCATAGACAGCACAGGAAAAAAAATAAGTGAAAATAGGGAGGCAGCAAATCTACTCAATCACTACTTTGGCACAGTGTACACAAAAGAGGACTGCTCCAAGATCCCAGAGCCTGTAGATATTTTTCAAAGAGATATGGATACAGCAGGATTAGGATCAATCTGTATTATAGAGGAAATGGTTTTTAAAAAATTGGAGGGGTTGAAAGTGGATAAATGTCCAGGTCAAGATGGTATTCATCCAAAATTGCTTTCTGAAATTAAAGACCAATTAGCAAAACCATTGGCTTTATTATGTTTTCAATCACTTACAAAAGGGATTGTTCCACGGGATTGGAAAGATGCGGGAGTGATCCCCTTATTCAAAAAGGCAGATCCAGCAAACTATAGACCTGTGAGCTTAACGAGCATAGTCTGTAAATTGTTAGAGTCCATAATCAAAGAAAACATTGTAATGCATTTAATTAAATTTATTCTAATTAGAAATAGTCAGCATGGGTTTAC
The DNA here is from genome assembly GCA_036924085.1 of Ariolimax columbianus. Lineage (NCBI taxonomy): Eukaryota > Metazoa > Mollusca > Gastropoda > Stylommatophora > Arionidae > Ariolimax > Ariolimax columbianus. The sequence continues at coordinate 116,222,630 of JAVGWX010000006.1, read as the reverse complement.
CAGAGGGAGATCATGCTTAACAAATATATTAGAATTCATGGAGGAGGTTACCACAATGTTAGATAAAGGGGAGCCAGTGGATGTTATTTATCTGGATTTTGCAAAGGCCTTTGATAGAGTACCTCATCAAAGATTATTTCGAAAATTAAAATCACATGGAATAGGTGGGGAAGTTGCCAAATGGATTGAAAATTGGTTAACGGGAAGAAGGCAAAGGGTGGATATAAATAAGGAGTACTCTGAGTCGTGTGAAGTGAAAAGTGGAGTGCCACAGGGCTCGGTTTTGGGACCAATTTTATTCTTGATATATATACATGATTTGGACATAGGTATGGGATCCATTATTGCAAAATTTGCTGATGACACAAAACTATGCAGTAGTGTCTCATCTAAAGCAGAAGTGGATATATTGAGGTCGGATTTACATAAAATTCGAGAATGGTCTGTAATCTGGCAAATGGAGTTTAATGTAGATAAATGTACAGTCATCCACATGGGTAGATCCAATATGGAACATAATTACAGAATGGGAGAGAAAAATATTAGAAAGATAGATAAAGAAAGGGACTTAGGGGTTTTAATAGATCATACATGTAAGGTGAGGGAGCAAGTTCAGGTAGCAGTAAAAAAGGCAAATGCAGTGTTAGGGGTGATAACAAGAAATATTAAACAAGGAGCAAGGAAGTGATAGTCAAACTGTATAAAGCTTTAGTTAGACCTAGATTGGAGTACTGTGTACAGGTGTGGAGTCCTTATCAGAGAGGGGATATAGAAATGCTGGAGAGAATACAAAAAAAGAGCGACAAAGCTGATAGTGGGATTCCAGAATTACAGTTATGAAGAAAGATTAAAAAGAACTGGCCTATAGTGTCTAGATGAGAGAAGAATTCGTGGTGACTTAATACAGGTGTATACGATGATCAGAGGAATGCATAAGGTAGACTATAACAAGTTTTTTAAAGTACAACCACCTACAAGGACAAGAGGGCACAACTACAAGTTGACTAAGGAGAGGTCCAGATTAGATATTAGGAAGTATTTCTTTAGCCAGAGAGTTGTGAATGCTTGGAATGCATTGCCAAGTGAGGTGGTGGAGGCTGGGACGGTTAATGCATTTAAGAATAGATTGGATGCGTACAGCTTCTAGAGGAAGGTGATGTAAATGGAACTGGTTGTATACAGACTCTGCAGGGTCTTCTAAACCAGTATAAAGACGTTAAGTTAAGTTAAGTTAAAACAATGTGACAAAAATTAGAAATTGAAACATTCTTAAGTCGTTAAGTGTGACCTTTTATGTTCGTGACTCAGCTTACCCTAAAATAATCATAACGCTTTACTACTGCTTGTATGATCTAAATGGAAAACATGATTCAAATCCGGGATATGGCTTTTTACTGCTATAAGAAGTGTATGATTAAAACCTTTTCTATTTGTAGTATTTCATTTTGAAAGCTATTATTGAATTTAATTTCTCAATTTCAGAACTGAATTATGTATACACTGATTATTTGACGCTGCAATATTTATTTCTTTTTTCCCCACGAAACATTCTTTAAGAAAACCAGAATGCACGTACTTCCACACTCAAATCTTGTCCTCAAATCATTTTAAATTCCTCTCAATGTTGGCGAGTTATTGCTAGTATAATTCATGTTCAGATAATGGTGTCTTGTGCCAAAAGATTATGTGTGGCAAATTTGTCAAGGCACTTTTCTCGGGCTCAGGAACAGCTTGGATCTAAGGTCTTAGGACTTCCAGTTTACCAAGCTGTAAATGGGAACATGATTACAATTTGGTAAGTGAGGCGGTTAGGGAAAGAACTAGTCGCATGCTTTGATAAATATTAGGAAGACAGAAGGGGAAATCAATCTGGGTTTCTAGATGTCATTCCATTTCTATCTTTCTAATATTGTTCCCTTCTCTTCTGTAATTATGTTCCATGTTGGATTTACCCATGTGAATGATTGTATCTACCATCTGCCAGCTCTCAGACCATTCCCGAAGTTTATCTAAATCCGACCTCAAAATATCCACCTATGCATTCGATGAGACACATCTGCATAGTTTTTCTATCATTGCGAATTTTGCAATCATGGACCCGATTCCATTGTCCAAATCAATATATAAATATCAAGAACAAAATTGGTCCCAAACCCGAACCCTGTGGCATTAAACTTTTTACATCACACCACTCAGTGTATACCTATGTCCACTATCTGCATCCTTCCCGTTTTCAATTCATTTGTCAACTTCCTCACCTGTTCCACGTTTTTTTAACTTCCTAAATAATCTTTGGTGAGGTACTCTATTATCAAAGGCCACACTGGCTCCCTTCCATGAATCATTGTGGTAACCTCTTCCATGAATTCTAATAGATTTGTTAAGCACAATCTCCCTTTAGTGAACCCGTGCTAACTATTTCTGATCATGATTAAATTTATCCAAGTGAAATTTTTTTTTAAACTCTAAAATTGTGCAGACTTTGCTCGTTAAACTCATCGCTCTATAATTTGCTACATCTGAGTTTTTTGCCCGGTTTACAATATGTCGTAAATCATCAATTTCCTTAATTACCCCCAGTGGAGCATTGCTCCTCAACAACCACAGGCCAAGTCATTATGTCCTCAGTCAACATCTCTAGTTGGTCCCACGTGTAACCAGCCCCTGCCAAGGTTACGACTATCTCCCTTCTTCAAGTGTGCTTGGCTTGCCGTCTTATCCTCTCACCACGAGGGGGTCCACAAAACAGACTGACAGGTAACGATGTTTGATGCTTTCCTTCTCGTGTGTGGTGCTGGTCATATTGGTTTCTCCGATGAACAGAACTTTGATTGGTTCTAAGATAATCTGCTCGTTCTATACCTCCCACTGCCGGTTTGGAAAATGACCTACGATGATTTCAATACATATGAATTAATATAAGCCGGTCCCCGGTGGATCCCTGAGAGTATAGAATAAGCCCCCTGCTTCCGTCCAATGATGCTGGTAGAGGAGACTAAAGAAGGTTGTGCATGAGACTGGCATCCTCATTACATTAAAATCGAACTGTAGATGACTGGAATAAGGGTTTCCCAATCGCTGGTTTAGAGCAAGCCTTACCTGAGCTTGAACACCTGGATCGAGACGGTATACATATATGAATATATGCGGACGTGTTGCTTGAACTTCCAAACAACAGTTAGTACCTGACGTCAAGCGACCCTGATGCTGCTTCATGGGTGTCAAAGTGGTTATCGGCGCACTCACAAAACTAGAAATCGTCATTAAATAAACCATTACTGCGGTGGGTTTTTTTCAGCTTAGCTGAACTTAGACTCAACTTAACGTCTTTATACTGGTTTAGAAGACACTACTGAGACTTAACTTAACTTAGACTCAACTTAACGTCTTTATACTGGTTTAGAAGACACTACTGAGACTTAACTTAACTTAGACTCAACTTAACGTCTTTATACTGGTTTAGAAGACACTACTGAGACTTAACTTAACTTAGACTCAACTTAACGTCTTTATACTGGTTTAGAAGACACTACTGAGACTTAACTTAACTTAGACTCAACTTAACCTCTTTATACTGGTTTAGAAGACAATACAGAATATGTATATAACCAGTTTCATTTACATTTCCTTGGTCTAAAAGCTATGCGCATCCAATGTATTTTTCAATGCATTCATTGTCCATCCCTCAACTATTTCCTGTGACAATGCATTCCATGCATTCACTACGAGTCACTCACTAGTCATATTCTGACTTAAAAAATATTTCTGAATACTGGACCTTTCTTTAGTTAATTCTCTCCTGTACGTGGTTGTATTTTGAAAAATAACAAAACAACTTGTTATAATCGAATTTATTCGATCCTTTGATGAAAATTAAATATTCATTTTTGGGATTGAGAAATAGTGACCTCTAATGTTTTACGATTAGTTATATCCTCCTCAACTCCTCTCTCGCTTCACCCCACCTCCCCCATTCCTCTTTTGCTTCACCCACACCTCCTCCACTCCTCTCTCGCTCCACACACCCCACCCCCTCCACCCCCAGCCCCAATGCAAAAAACAGAAGTCTTTCGTACGTTGGAATCCGTGTCTCCAAACTAATTGGGCTGGTATCCTAGATACTCAGCCCTCGATTAGCTGAAACTGAAACTTCCAAACACAATTTCCGAATGTTGACTTTGGCATAGAAATATAATAGAAGAATGTGTCCCCAGCAACTAGATGTTGACTCTGTAACACGATATGGTGTTGTCCTGGAACGATGATTCACATTTGGTAATCGAATGTTCATACTCCAAGGGCAAAGTCACGTCAGAAAGGTTCAAGGTCGGCCAACAGCTGATATGATGTAGACAATAAAGAGCTAGAGATTACATTTAGTAGGTCTTAGCTATTTCTCAGGGAGCAAAGAGTATCATCAGGTGCAGGTCAAACATACTGATTAAGACCCTACCTCACATCAGGGCCAGGTCAAACTTACTGACTTATACCCTACCTCACATCACGGCCAGGTCAAATATACTGACCAAGACCCTACCTCACATCAGGGTCAGGTCAAACATACTGACCAAGACCCTACCTCACATCAGGGTCTGGTCAAACATACTGACCAAGACCATACCTGCTGTTCCCGTAACGCTCATGGAAACAGGCACTATTACAGCAGACAGGCCAACGAGGTGGTGATTAACGCTGCGATCCTCATAGTGGTGAGCTAACTGAAGAGACATGTACTGCACTACACCCAGAGAGACCCATCACCACCTTCTCCAGTACACTCCGGGATGTCAGAAGAGTCCCCGTAACCCGCTACCACAGGAACGCTGTCAGGCGTGAGATAAGCTAGGACAAAAAGTTAGAGAAGCTAGGAAAAGAGTGAGAGAAGCTAGGACAAGAGTGAGATTAGCTGGGACAAGAGAGAGACAAGCTAGGACAAGTGAAGTAAGCTAGGACAAGAGTGATATAAGCTAGAGTACGAGTGAGACAAGCTAGGACAAGAGAGAGACAAGCTAGGACAAGTGAAGTAAGCTAGGACAAGAGTGATATAAGCTAGAGTACGAGTGAGACAAGCTAGGACAAGAGTGAGACAAGCTAGGACAAGTGAAGTAAGCTAGGACAAGAGTGATATAAGCTAGAGTACGAGTGAGACAAGCTAGGACAAGAGTGAGACAAGCTAGGACAAGTGAAGTAAGCTAGGACAAGAGTGATATAAGCTAGAGTACGAGTGAGACAAGCTAGGACAAGAGTGAGACAAGCTAGGACAAGAACAGCACCTATTTATCAAGTCATGTGACTAGTTCCCTTTTAACTGTCTTCCTTTCCCGAACTGCAATCTTGTACCCATTTACAGCTGGGTAAACTGGAAGTCCTGAGACCGTAGATCAAATTTGTTCTTGAGCCACCTGAAAGGTGGTTTAGCAAATATGCGACACCGTTTATCTTGTCACAACACACCAATATCTAAATATCACTTATACGAACAATAACCCGCCAACAATGAAGGACATTCAAAGTGATTTGAGGATACCATTTGACTGCGAAATAACTTGGATTCTGTTTTTCAAAGAATGTTCCGTGGAAAAATACAAATAAATATTGCAGCGTCAAATAGTCAGTATATACATGATTCAGTTCTATAATTGAGAAATTAAATTCAAAAATAAAATAGAACAAATTGAAAAAGTTTTCAATCGTAAATGTTTGAAAGTAAAAATAAATAAGTTCCTGGTTCGAATCATCTACCTCTAAATCAGCTTCTACATTGACCCCATCGTCCTCGTCAGCTCCAACAGTTACGGAAAATCCTTGTCAGGTGCTCGTGACGTCATTAACGGTTTAAAGGTCACGTGTTGGCGCTGCTGGCTCCTGGGAAGGATTTATTATGGAGAAATTGTCATCCTACGGAAAATATCAAATACTTTCCAAATATCTTCAACTCAATTATAAAAGCCTCGCTTTATGTATCACTCAATGACGTTTATAGTTGTCACAATGTGGCAGTGTTTACAATGTGACAGTGTTGTGACACTATACATGTATGTATATATCTATTTCGCTCCCGTGGATTTCGTGGTCCCGTATAAACGAATGTGCCAACCATGTCTTAATTTGCATGTTCCACAAGCCAACTTAGCATGGTTGTGTAAGACATTGGCAACCTCATAAGGTAAAAATAAATGACCACAGAAACCTTCTCCACAGGATTATAACCATACTTTGAGACTTATGCGTCCTGCGAGGTGGTCAGTTGAAGTGGTGGCCGCCATATTTGAGTTGTGAACTGAATGTGATACGATTGCGGTAGATAAACATTTGTATAACGACTCTAAATAGAAATGTAAGATCGTGTCGGTTATATGAGGAGACGTGATTTACGTGTGCAATTAGTAGTTCACATGGTGACTGAATCAGTTATCCGTTGAGATAAACGTGTCCGTCGTACAACTCACGTATACTATATTTGGTGCTAAGACCGACGTTTGGTTCACGTTTTGACACATTGACTGACAAACGTATTTGGTTCCATTTTGTCACTAATAATATCAGGCCCAAGTTGGATTCTGTTTTGGCACATGAACGGACAAACCTATTTGGACTTTTCAGTACATAAACTAACCAAAGGTAAAACGGCGAGACTTAAGAGTTTTGGCATTTTGACAACTCATCAAATACTACACATGATAATGTTGGGATATGATAATGTTGGGATATGATAATGACAATAGATACAAATATCTAGTAACACGATATGGACTTACCACTGGCCTCTTGCGCCTTGGTTCTTTCTGATGTCATAGCTACGTTGACGAGCAGGCTTAGTAGAATCAAGAGAGCAGCCATGTTGATTGCTGTTTGTCTCGTCACTAGGGACTTGTGCACAGGAACCTGTGACATCATCAAGTTGTACACGTGACAGATCATGTTTTCACAGTATCGGAATTGATTGACTAGTTCTGATAATTATGGCAAAACAGTATCACACACAAGGACCTCCTCAAGTCCGATGTTTGATAAGTTTGGAAGTTTTGTAATCCAGCAAGTTGTGAAGACAAATATCATCAATTATCTAGTAGCTTGCCGGTTAATGTTCCGAGTTCTCTAATAACAAGCGAATAATATTTGCAAGGATCTGGTCGTACAGAAAAATACAAAAACATTTGTTGAACTGTGTACATGAGTGAAACTTTAAACTTTGCACACATACATGGCATGAACACCAGAGCTTAGACCTGTACACACAGACATGGCAAGCTCTCTGGAGCTTAGATCTGTCCACACAGACCCTGTAACTCCCCGGAGCTTAAAACTATACACACAGACATGGCAAGTACATCGGTGCTTAGAACTGTGCAATCATACATGGTTAGTAGACCGGAATTTAGACTTGTACATCCATATATGTGAAGCATCACTTAGCTTAGAACTGTACACCCATATATGTGAAGCATCACTTAGCTTAGAACTGTACACACATACACGGCAAGCACACCGGAGTTTAGACCTGTACACACAGAAACGGCAAGCACACCGGAGTTTAGACCTGTACACACAGACACGGCCAGCGCCTCATACGGTTATACAAGTCAACAAAGCGAGAGATACAGAAAGTAATAATAGTCTACAAAAACAAGCAGTTCCATACAAGATGCGTCAACAAAATGTCAGATGTAACAGGGACCAGCATCATAAAGAAACAGCTAAATCTAAGCTTTTCAAAATGAGGGATCAAGAAGATCAGTACGGAATAAAGACAAAACGTGATGCGATAGTTTGAAATCGTTAGACGAGTCAATAATTAATGTCCTCTTTGAAGTGATTTATGCAATCAACATATGGAAAAACCCAATGAACGTGTGGGAAAGCCCAATGAACCTGTGGGAAAACCCAATGAACGTGCGGAAAAACATGTAGACACTGAAAAAAATGTTGTGAAGATAATAGGGAGCTTCCCAAATAATAGGAAAATAAAATAATTCGATAGATAAAAGATAATTTGAATGTAAATCAATAGATTGATCAGTAACATGCATTTGTGATTTGTATTAATATATCGTAATTCAATGATTAACAAATATAACAAAGTAAGAATGGTAATCGAATTTAGTATTAACAATGTTGGTAGTATGAGTACAACAGATGAAATTTTACAGACACATTTTCAGACAAACCTGCTTTCATAGAATATAAATGCTGCCTGAGACTCCGACTGAGACTACCATTACATGGCATTAAACAAATACAAAGCAAAGATAACAAAAGAAAGATGTAAGCTCAAGAAAAGTAGAACAGAAAAAAAGCCGGTGACGAAACTAGATGCTTACGGCGGAAAAGATGCATATCGGATTGAAATAATCTGACCTTTATGGCTTTCATTTCGGGTGCATAATTAATTACGGTAAATTCCTGAAAGCGCCAATACCCGAGCGAAATGTTCACCGATGCCATCTCGATATAAGAGATCAATAAAATGATTGATTGTAGGTACAATCTTGTCAAATTTCATGTTAAAGGAAGCATACAATCAGTTTGTTGAAGGACACATACATCCATAACAATAATCGAGAAAATTATAACGAATCTACTTAAGTTATAAATCTTCTCTTTCCAATCATTGTGGTTGAACCAATCGAGCATGAACGTACAGTAACTGCTGAAACACAGATATTACTTCTACATCGAAATATAAAGACGGTCCTACAGATAATCGATCTTAAAGAGAAACAATAAACTGATTAAATATTTCAGATCTTCCAACTCCCCCGCCTCGCCCCTTTAATTATAACAACACCACCTCAAAGTGCAAGTACACATTTGACTGAGACGAACACGGGGTGGATGGCGCATGTCTGTCCTCGCAGTTGTGGTCCACGTGCACAAATACTTGCGAGAAAAATGTTTATAGGTACGCCACGATCTTACAGTCGATAACATAGGCTTCTCACCAACACGATCTTATAGCCGACAACATGGGCTTCTGTCTCCCCAACAGCCGACAACATTGGCTTCTTTCTCACCAACAGCCGACAACATTGGCTTCTCTCTCACAAACGGCCGATAACATTGGCTTCTCTCTCATCAACAGCCGATAACATTGGCTTCTCTCTCACCAAACATTGGCTTCTCTCTCACCGACGGCCGATACCATTGGCTTCTCTCTCACAAACGGCCGATAACATTGGCTTTTCTCTCACCAACGGCCGATAACATTGGCTTCTCTCTCACCAACAGCCGACAACATTGGCTTCTCTCTCACCAACGGCCGATAACATTGGCTTCTCTCTCACCAACAGCCGACAACATTAGCTTCGCACCAAAATAACGTCAGGTTTACTACCTTACAACAATAATGATGTTACCTTGGTGTTGTCCAACCGAAACGCTAGACAGCTAGATCGTCGCACCAAAATAACACTTTTCTTACACCATCACAACTGTTATATTGCGCTACCAAAATAACACTTATATTAAAACACTTTCTCGACCAAAAGAACACTTATGTGACAGCCTAGTTGTCTCACCAAAATAACACTAATGCAACAGCCCAGTTGTCCCACCAAAATAACACTAATGTGACAGTCCTGTTGTCCCACCAAAATAACACTAATGCGACAACCCTGTTGTCTCACCAAATAACACTAATGCGACAACCCTGTTGTCTCACCAAATTACACTAATGCGACAACCCAGTTGTCTCACCAAAATTACACTAATGCGACAACCCTGTTGTCTCACCAAAATAACACTAAGGTGACAGCCCTGTTGTATCACCAAAATAACATTAATGCGACAGCCCTGTTGTCCCACCACAATAACACTAATGCGACAGCCCTGTTGTCCCACCAAAATAACACTAATTCGACAGCCATGTTGTCCCACCAAAATAACACTTATATGACTGTAGTACCCCAACAAACATATTGACAAAGAATGAAAATAATTTGTTGAAAGCCACATTTCTGGTGGAGTCCGTATCAGAGTTTGGTGGTTCATGTCAGAGTTTGGTGAAGTCCATGTCAGAGTCTGGTGGAGTCCATATCAGAGTCTGGTGACGTCCATGTCAGAGTCTGGTGGAGTCCATGTTAGAGTTTGGTGGAGTCTATGTCAGAGTTTGGTGAAGTCCATGTCAGAGTTTGGTGAAGTCCATGTCAGAGTTTGGTGAAGTCTATGTCAGAGTTTGGTGAAGTCCATGTCAGAGTTTGGTGAAGTCCATGTCAGAGTTTGGTGAAGTCCATGTCAGAGTTTGGTGAAGTCCATGTCAGAGTTTGGTGAAGTCCATGTCAGAGTTTGGTGAAGTACATGTCAGAGTCGGGTGATTACCCAATGCGAGAGTCAACCTAGAAGAACCAAGCCGAGTTTTACCTACACATTTCTGAAAACTGACAACTGAGCCATATGCAGCAGTTATCTCGAGTGGAATAACCTGTTGATATCCTAGTGTCTAACTGTTGATCAGAGCACTGTATAGTGTTTGATTGAGCGTATGAATAGTGCAGTAGGTAGAGCGATTGTTCTGGCAGCTATAGTGAAGGGTTTACTACCCGATCTCATTCGGTTAGCCTATCTAGGTGTAAATAGGTGAGTGGCTGCTGCTAGTCATGACATGACAGAGAAGAGATGAATCGGTCACCTCCAGCTCAGAAAAAAGAAAACTCGGAGTAAAGAAGCTAGAACTGCACCACCGACGGTAATTTCTTCTGCAGAACAACATGCTATACCGTTCTATAGTTGATATCTCATGTATAGAGTTGATATCTCATGTATAGAGTTGATATATCATGTATAGAGTTGAAATCTCATGTATACAGTTGATATCTCATGTATAGAGTTGATATCTAACTGATATCGTTAAAGTGTAATTTATATAGAAGATGGAGTTTAACCGGCCGCGGTTTAGTCTTGCTCTCTTGTTTTAGTCCATTATGCATGTGGCCAGGCCACGGATTTGCCTGGAGTTCACACTATTTGACGACTTATTCTTGTATCCACAGAAACGTGTTGTGGGTTTACATTTGGATAAGTTAGTTCGTTCATGTTGTGGTGGTCCTACCTGCGATTATCCTGTCATGGTCTTCAGCTATTTGAATTAGTATTTCTGTTATCCTTTGTCATATTTCCACGAGCCAGTGCACCCGGCTGAACATCATTTTATTGACGTACTATCAGCTGGCACTGCCGGTTTGGATGTGACTGGTAAATATACACAGGCCATACACGATGAGTGATGTGGTCGAGCGGTTAGTCACTCAGCTTTCAAAGTGATTAACGGAAACGGAGGGCGATTGAATCCTGTAAGATTCAAGCGACCACTCGTCTCAAGAAAGACCAGAGTGCCTGCATCCTCAGTTACCTCCAGTTGTCTAGACATGGCTTGCCACTAACCCAAGATAGCTCTGGACTAGAGAGTAGAGTTGATGACCAGTGCAGGATCTTCCACACTATAATCCAAATACAGCACAAGTTAAATCATCAAGGCACAGCCGTCTGATGTCGCACACGTTACATCATCAAGTCACAGCCGTCTGATGTCGCACACGTTACATCATCAAGTCACAGCCGTCTGATGTCGCACACGTTACATCATCAAGGCACAGCCGTCTGATGTCGCACACGTTACATCCTCAAGTCACAGCCGTCTGATGTCGCACACGTTACATCATCAAGTCACAGCCGTCTGATGTTGCACACGTTACATCATCAAGTCACAGCCGTCTGATGTCGCACACGTTACATCATCAAGTCACAGCCGTCTGATGTCGCACAAGTTACACCATCAAGGCAAAGCCGTCTGATGTCGCACAAGTTACATCATCAAGGCACAGCCGTCTGATGTCGCACAAGTTACATCATCAATTCACAGCCGTCTGATGTCGCACAAGTTACATCATCAATTCACAGCCGTCTGATGTCGCACACGTTACATCATCAATTCACAGCCGTCTGATGTGGCACAAGTTACATCATCAAGTCACAGCCATCTGATGTCGCACAAGTTACATCATCAATTCACAGCCGTCTGATGTGGCACAAGTTACATCATCAAGTCACAGCCATCTGATGTGGCACAAGTTACATCATCAAGTCACAGCCATCTGATGTCGCACAAGTTACATCATCAATTCACAGCCGTCTGATGTGGCACAAGTTACATCATCAAGTCACAGCCATCTGATGTGGCACAAGTTACATCATCAATTCACAGCCGTCTGATGTCGCCATTATCTATAAAGTTGATATCTCATTTATATTGTTGATATCTCATTTATATTGTTGATATCTCATTTATATTGTTGATATTGCAGTGATGCATAGTTGATATCTTTGAGTCACTTAATTGATATCCATGTGCCACATATTTTATATCTATGTCTAATCTATGTCTGTTTAAGAAGTGATCAGGGAAAGGTGAAACATACTGACCAAGACCCCACCTCACACCAGGGCCAGGTGAAACATATTGATCAATACTGCACCTCACGTGCTCGCTCGTGCTCCTGGAATGATGATGCCTATCGCAGCGGAAGATGACAACAGCGTCAGACACGTTCATTCAGATGCGATAGCTATAACTGTGCAGTCCTCACAGAGTGCGGCAAACTATACCGAACGTGGGACACACATGGAAACGGTCAGTATATGGGCCGTCATGCATTCTGTCCTTTCGTGAATCTCTAGTTATTTGTATCGCAACGATTCGTCTCTCCTCACCGAAGTTAGCACCCTGTGTGATGGCAGTGCACAATGATGAGCGGTTCAGAGCAAGCAGCTCACATGGGACGAAATCAATTAGGAAACTGTTCAGAGATGCATTCGGAGTCTTTGTTTCGTTTATTCTGTGTCCCCGAAAAACTCTTGTCTGTTCTGGGCTCACCCTACAACAGCTAGTTAATGGGGACCTCATCGGGCATGCCAACAAAAGGCCTAGTTCATCTCAACATCAGAGAGTAGATGCACAACGGCCTGGGGCTACTGAGGACTTTAGAATTGAACATTCTATCCTGCTAGCCTATCCCGAGCAGCCTGCGGAAACAGCTAATATAAAAATGTGTTGAGTTTTATGACATTTCAGCTATTGACTGTCCATGTTCTACATGCGTATAGAAGGGTGGTTAACACAACAGCACGACAGAACAACAGCACGGCCCGAAACATGTAATCTTTCAAAAGCGGCACGTGCATGGCAATTCTTTGTGGACCCATAGTCGATATGGGATTCTCTGGTAAAGTAAAGTAACCCATTGCATTACGGCAAAAGGGGTGTGAGGTGTTAGCGATCTCACATTTCAAAGGCTCGGCTATATGAGGGCGGTAGCCATCTCCTTTCCCTATCCGCTTTTACTTCCCGGACTGAACCGGTACCCATTTAAGGCTGGGTCGACCCGGGCGCCGTTGCAGTCTGAAAAAAAACATTACCGCCTCAACTGGGGAATGGACCCAGGACCACTCAGTTGGTAAGGGTAATACTAAACTAGGTCAAGATATCAACTGCGTGTAGGTGTTGCCCCTGTAGAGTGATGTTTGGTTAGTTGAAGGGCGTCCTGCGAGCACATAGAAACATTACTTCCGTGTTATGTATGCTGATTGTAAAATCAACGTTTGCCTATTCAGCTGAAAGTTCATCCATGGTGGTTTCCATGTCCTGCTCTTGACACACATGATGTCGCGGTCACCAATAAGGAGGAGAACAAAGGTGGGTGCTTCTTTCACCTTTGTGGGAGGTGCAATTTGGCTCAGATGTATGAGCTGCCTACCTGCCATTGATCTGATGTTTGCTTGCTTAGGCCAGCACACATCCCTGCTTGATTCCGTTTATGACCTGGGAAGGCTGCAGACAGTTCACCATCCTTAAATACACGGGTTGACAAGTCATTATGACGGCCTAATGTGACGAATCTTCGAGGGAAGTCACATTTGACAGCGTGAAAGGGATTGGTCGGGACACCACAAGTCGTGTACAAAGCACAATACTATTCTTGGCATTCGTCTCGGATTTTACCCGCTGAAAATATCATGTCAATCGTCCCTCGATCAGCCTAGAAGCCATACTGACTATCTACAACATGCTTTGTTAGGCGGTTGATCAAGACTCACGCCATAGTTTTTCCAGCACAGGAGAGATAGACCCGTGTGTTTATCACACGATTGGTATCTGCCCTTGCGCTTGTGCATGTTGACAGCGGTGATGTATTTCAGTTCCTGAGGTATGTGACCTGCATCTCATATTGAGAGAAAAAGGTGTAGCAATGAGGCCGATGTGGTCAAGAGGTAAGGCACTCGCTTCTCAAAGCGATGTACGGAAAAGGCGTGGGTTTCAGTCTCGTAGGTTTCAAGTGACCCATATTCTAAGAAAAATGTGACCAGGGTGTCTGCATCCTGAATGACCTCCAGTCGTCTTGACTAATGTCTTGCCACTGGCCCAAGGTAGCTCGGGACCAGAGAGTGAGGTTGATGACCAGCGCACGTGACACAAGACAAACTGGGAGATGTTGCAATCATCGCTTGCGAAGGACAGCTAACTATCTTGTGGAGCCGCACGAGGCCTCCTGATTTCTAAACTTTAACAGAAAATGGATCTGACCATGGAGCTTTGTTGCTCGACACGGCCTGATTGCTTCCTCGACCAAATCTGTATTGGCAGGGTTAAAAGAGGGCTGTCGTTGACACCATATTGATTCATACGTGTTATGGTTGTTTCTTCTTCTTCTTCTTCTTCTTCTTCTTCTTCGTTCATAAACGCACGCTACCAAACCCTGCTAAAGACTTTTCAAGTAGCAGGATGTATGTCGGAGAACAGAATGCGTTGTGTCATAGTTTACAGCTGGACTACGATATTTGCAATTTTCGGTCTGACACATGCGACTTCAGCATGGTATTTATGATTACCAGCCTAGCCTACCCTCTTCGATCCCTTCCCCTTAGTCAGTCTGTCCTATTACAGCCAGTTGTCTGAGATCACCACGTGGGGATGGACAAGGGTCTTGGCAGCTCTGAGTCGCTGACTGCTGCAGATCATGCCGTGTTATGGCTGATTCGCTTATGGGTTGAATTACATCTTAAGGTAGTACTGACCTGCTCTGCCCAGCCTTTCACAATACATACTTTGTTGGCCAGCTTTGTCGTACTATCAGCACCAGGTATTGGTAGACTACTTTCAGTGCATCGTTAAAACGCTTCGAGTCATTGATGTCTCTATATCGCTGCCCTTCTGGTGAGTCATTGATGTCTCTATATCGCTGCCCTTCTGGTGAGTCATTGATGTCTCTATATCGCTGCCCTTCTGGTGAGTCATTGATGTCTCTATATCGCTGCCCTTCTGGTGAGTCATTGTTGTCTCTATATCGCTGCCCTTCTGGTGAGTCAGACATTCTGAATAGCCCTGTCTTGGTTCTGGACAATCCTGCGAATCCTGGCGAAGACACTTTTTGGAAGAGGTGAACGGATCGTGTTGGTTAAGTCTTGACTGCAATATTGTTCATTCAATCGAGTCGTAACGTACTTATCTTCCTCATCAAACCAGTCTGGGTTCCTCCGAGACACAGGACTAAAGCACTTAGAAGTGGCAGAGTTGATAGCACCCTTCAGAGAGCCCCATTTATCCACGGTATCCATTCAGAACTGTGTATCCACAATATAACTGTCCAGAACTCTGGATAAGCCTTCCACATGAGGGCTTCCACATGAGGGCTTCCACTATGTAGTTTGGTTATGTTAAGTCTCTTCCTTGGTTTCCAACCATCATGACGTCGCCTTGGTTTCATTTAGAGGATACACTTTGTCCAAATGAGCATGGTCGTGTGCAGCACTCGACACCACCCATAGCCTCTCTCACTCCCACGCCTCGTCTACCCCTCCCTCTGGTGAGGTCGGTGCCAATAAGATAGCCCTGCTTAGAGCGACGATGTATTGCTTCTAGTGGACAGTCACAAGATGGTTTTGGTTATGGAGAGATCACGAGTGACTCAGAGACGCAACAGTTCAGTGTTGTTGCACATGTCCATACTATGTACCCCTTCCCAGGACTCAATCCTCAATCTTTTGCTACAAAGCCATGAAAAGCACTTTGTTAGTAGCAGGAAGTTGTTTACGAACGGAATGCGATGTGTCGTAGTTTGCTGCCTGACTGTGATACTTGCACCTTTCGGTCCGACACATCCGACTTCGGCAAACATTTTTTGGGTACCGGGTAAGCCTTCCCTCTTCGATCCCGTCTCTTTAGAAAGTCATCCTTGCTGCAGCAAGTTATACAGAATAACCGCGTGGAAATACAGAAGGGAGTTGACATAAGAATGATCAGACATCGATGTTAGTCAATGAACAAGGGAACACGGATCATCCCACGGAAGTGTGTGCTGACAGAACGACAATGGGGTAGGGCGTGTACAGGTGTGTTCTGGGAAGGGTCTAGTGATAACAAACACCATTAACAAACATCGAACGAGTCCTATCAAACAAGGTACAGGTGGAACAAGTCATATCAAACAAGGTGCAGGTGGAACAAAGTCATATCAAACAAGGTACAGGTGGAACAAGTCATATCAAACAAGGTACAGGTGGAACAAGTCATTTCAAACAAGGTACAGGTGGAACAAGTCATTTCAAACAAGGTACAGGTGGAACAAGTCATTTCAAACAAGGTGCAGGTGGAACAAAGTCATATCAAACAAGGTACAGGTGGAACAAGTCATTTCAAACAAGGTACAGGTGGAACAAGTCATATCAAACAAGGTACAGGTGGAACAAGTCATTTCAAACAAGGTACAGGTGGAACAAGTCATTTCAAACAAGGTGCAGGTGGAACAAAGTCATATCAAACAAGGTACAGGTGGAACAAGTCATATCAAACAAGGTACAGGTGGAACAAAGTCATATCAAACAAGGTACAGGTGGAACAAGTCATTTCAAACAAGGTACAGGTGGAACAAGTCATTTCAAACAAGGTACAGGTGGAACAAAGTCATATCAAACAAGGTACAGGTGGAACAAGTCATATCAAACAAGGTACAGGTGGAACAAAGTCATATCAAACAAGGTACAGGTGGAACAAGTCATATCAAACAAGGTACAGGTGGAACAAGTCATATCAAACAAGGTACAGGTGGAACAAGTCATATCAAACAAGGTACAGGTGGAACAAGTCATATCAAACAAGGTACAGGTGGAACAAAGTCATATCAAACAAGGTACAGGTGGAACAAAGTCATATCAAACAAGGTACAGGTGGAACAAGTCATATCAAACAAGGTACAGGTGGAACAAAGTCATATCAAACAAGGTACAGGTGGAACAAGTCATATCAAACAAGGTACAGGTGGAACAAGTCATATCAAACAAGGTACAGGTGGAACAAGTCATATCAAACAAGGTACAGGTGGAACAAAGTCATATCAAACAAGGTACAGGTGGAACTACACAGACTCAACACCACATACATATTTGTACTACAAAAACACATAATGAATATAACATACTCTAGAGTAATCCTCAACATCTGTATATACAAATAATATACGGTAGTCATGTTTGCAAACAGCATTGAAGAGCAGACATAAGAAAAGAGAAAAAATCAAATAATCGCTGCAAACCGAAACAAAAATAGAAATGAAAGCTACTAGGGAAGAAATATGTGACGAAATAACAAAGACTTTAGAGACAATAAAAAAAAGCAGCTAGAGACATCAAACAGTGAATGAGCCATCATTAACACAACATAATGGAAACAATCAACCAGAGATGTAGAAGAAAAAAACTTGACGCAGCAAAGGAAGAAAATGTAGGACGGTCAAACTTGGAATTTAAATAATCAATAAGGACTAAGAAGATTGTGTTGAGGACATGGCTAGAATCAAAGACTAAGGAGATTGTGTTGAGGACATGGCTAGAATCAAGGACTAAGAAGATTGTGTTGAGGACATGGCTAGAATCAAGGACTAAGAAGATTGTGTTGAGGACATGGCTAGAATCAAGGACTAAGAAGATTGTGTTGAGGACATGGCTAGAATCAAGGACTAAGAAGATTGTGTTGAGGACATGGCTAGAATCAAAGACTAAGGAGATTGTGTTGAGGACATGGCTAGAATCAAAGACTAAGGAGATTGTGTTGAGGACATGGCTAGAATCAAAGACTAAGGAGATTGTGTTGAGGACATGGCTAGAATCAAAGACTAAGAAGATTGTGTTGAGGACATGGCTAGAATCAAAGACTAAGGAGATTGTGTTGAGGACATGGCTAGAATCAAAGACTAAGGAGATTGTGTTGAGGACATGGCTAGAATCAAAGACTAAGGAGATTGTGTTGAGGACATGGCTAGAATCAAAGACTAAGGAGATTGTGTTGAGGACATGGCTATAATCAAAGACTAAGGAGATTCTATTACTTATAAAATATCAGGACAAGAATCGAGTAACCAAAATCGGTGAAGAAGAATGTTGGAAGTGATGTAGAGAACACGAGACATGCAAACTTTTACCCAAGAGAATTGTACAAACGTGTCAAAGTAAGAGGGTTAAAAGATGATAGCAAATAAATCTAACGTAAATTATTCATGACAAAAATGGGTTAACGAGAGTTTCAGACAAAATCAATGGAGATAATATTTTGATGAATTTGTTAACCAAACAGGCCGACAGAGACAACCAACATTTAACAAACCAAACAACGAATCTCCAGACCTTAATGCATTGATTCAGGAAATCTATAACAGCTATAAAAGCTATAACGAACAGTCGTTGAAATAAGTCACTAGTTATGGACGACATAGCAGCTATGGAGATAACCTTCACAACAGCATAGACACGAATGAAGAGTACCAGACGATTGGCAGCAAGTTACAATAGTACCAATTTGGAGAGTAAAATAAAAACAAAAAGAATATTTGATATATACAGAGGAATATTACATCATTCAGGGAAAATGTATGCGGAAATATTTGAAGAAAGAATAAGTCAATTGTTAAACCTGAGCTGAGTAAAACTGTATTTGGATTTCTTAAAGTAATCAGGCGTACTGATGCCGTATTTATCTTACAGCAATTAAGGGACACAAACTGATAATACAAGAATCATTGCATCCCCTTATTTGTTGATTAGAAGAAAGGTCTTCATAGATTAGACAGAAATAAACAGAATGATTTTAGAGAAGTATGAAATGCACGAACAACTGTTGGATAATGTGAAAGTGATGCGCCGCATGAATACAGATGTAAGAAAGACAATTGCTGGTTTATAGATGACTACATGAGTAGGACGAGCTTCTGTGCTCTCATTATTGGTGGACGACATCCCTATGGACAGATACACCATAAACCCGTCAAACTGAAGCGCCAGGTTTAGGACAAGTGCAGAAAGCACAGATCCAAACTCAATACATGAACTACTGTTTGCAGACGATCAAAGCCTAATTTACGAGGACGAAGATAGACCTAACACTGTTATCAATTAGCTTGGCACAGTCTATCAGATATATTATCAAGATTCGAAGATGGAAGACAGCAACTACAAGGATTAACAGATCGCCAAGTCCACAAAATTAACAGATCATCAAGTCCGCCAAATTAACAGATCATCAAGTCCACCAAATTAACAGATCATCAAGTCCACAAAATTAACAGATCATCAAATCCGCCAAATTAACAGATCATCAAGTCCGCAAAATTAACAGATCGCCAAGTCCACCAAATTAACAGATCATCAAGTCCGCAAAATGAACAGACCGCCAATTCCACCAAATTAACAGATCATCAAGTCCACCAAATTAACATATCATCAAGTCCGCAAAATTAACAGATCGCCAAGTCCACCAAATTAACAGATCATCAAGTCCACCAAATTAACAGATCATCAAGTCCACCAAATTAACAGATCATCAGGTCCACCAAATTAACAGATCATCAAGTCCACCAAATTAACAGATCATCAAGTCCGCCAAATTAACAGATCATGAAGTCCGCCAAATTAACAGATCATCAAGTCCACCAAATTAACAGATCGTCAAGTCCGCCAAATTAGAAGTACAAACAATAGCGAACTGATACATGCCGCACGAGTTCCAATAACTGGAAAGTATTCTGACAGAAGACAGAAGGTTTAGCAAAGAAGTTGAAACTATATATTTGAATGTCTCTGTTACGACTCACCAGCTGTCATAAATGCTTAAAAGCGAGAATATCAGTTGGGCTACAGAGCAACAGACGATAATAATATATTTGTACTTACGTTGTGCTACTAATATCAAACTTGGTCCATATTCTAGGCACAGGGAGAGGAAAAAATACAAGGTGTGGAATGAAATATTTAAGGAATGTCATTTGTGTGATCAAAAAAGATAAATTGAGAAATAATGACATTAGAGATATGGCGGGGATCTTGAGACCAGACCATGATGGTTCAGACATCTCATGGGAAGCCAACCTCTTCAACTGCCCCTGCGCGCTTACCTCGCAATAAGATCTGGTTAGAAAGCACGAGGAAAACCGAATGTCAGATAGATAGATAACATCATTATGATCGTGCAAACAACCAGGGCTTATAACGCAAACCACCTGGTATAAGGAAAGCAACTGAAGTTTCCCGTAGCGGCATCAGTAGATGGAAGGTGAGTCAGTTATCTAACGTGTACATGCATCATATCGTATGTTTACGACCCATATCATGTATAATATGCTTGTTTATATATAGTTCATACAATTTACCCCATTGTTATTCTATTTATATGTGTGAATCATTTATGACAAAATCTAGAAACATATTTCGTATCTGCGTTGTATCAAACATATTAATGGTATAGTTCAGATCGTGACAATATCATTTATAGCTGTCTTGCTTTGAAGTATATATTTGTGTGTCATATAATTAATGTCACTCTTACTTTATTTAAATCTTTGTATCATTTAAAGTCTGCATGTGTTGTATAATTTATATTTCCGTTATATAATTTATTTCTTGGTTGTGTAATGTATTTATTTTATTGTATAATTCATATCTCAGATTTATATCTCGGTTACATAATTTTTTGTTAGTTATATAGTTTATATTGGAGTTATATAATTCATATCACAGTTATAAAATGCATATCTCAGTTATATAATTTATAAATCAGACGTGTAGATTTATATGCCGGTGATATAAAGTTTATTTCTTAGTGTTCTATATAGTTTTCTTCTAAGTGTAATGCAGTGCCCCCGCCCCTCCCTCCCCCCCTCACCCACACACATTGACACGATAGTATAGTATACATAATCTGTATAGATTTGAACCACTATACTTACAGAAAACACTATGCACAGCTTGGCATCCCCTATACACAAACACGCTACCACATGCTAAATAGAGACCCCCACACACATTTGTCGCCATCAAAAGTAAACATTAATTATTATTAATGTATGTATGCATGATCAATTCTAGTGACAAAAGTCAGATTCGGATATACTTGACTGGTCCTATAACTTATGTTGGTCTAGCGATTAATTCTCACAAAGAAATAGTGTCCATTAAACTGTGCAAATCCATCGGCAAGATCTGCAACTCTGATTACAACATTACAAGTGAAGAGTCCAGATGTGAGTAAACTCCCCTTACAAAGACGGACACTGGGCCGACAATGGCCAAACTTAGTGGTAAGATAACACTAACACTGACGGGGCGGGAAGGCTGGTCGCAGCTGTGGACAGACAAAAATGGTGCGTCTCCCGCGGTTCTCGCCTGCAGCTCCACGCGCCACATCTGACTCGCAGTCACGTGCGGGCCTCAGCTAGGACGAGTGTGCCCGGGATGTCCCCCCATCTTGACGACACTCTAGCGTGAAATGAGTCGCTGGGAAGTGCGGGTTCCAACTCACAGCTCGGTTGATTCAATTGTGTAATGAGAATAGCCAGAGTCAAGGACATGTACATGGCATTAGGGCCGCTAATGAGTAGAAAATGCCATTAGGGCCGCTACTGAGTAGAAAGTGGCATTAGGGCCGCTACTGAGTAGAAAGTGACATTAGGGCCGCTACTGAGTAGAAAGGGGCATTAGGGCCGCTACTGAGTAGAAAGTGGCATTAGGGCCGCTACTGAGTAGAAAGTGGCATTAGGGCCGCTACTGAGTAGAAATTGGCATTAGGGCCGCTACTGAGTAGAAAGTGGCATTAGGGCCGCTACTGAGTAGAAAGTGGCATTAGGACCGCTACTGAGTAGAAAGTGGCTAGCACTTGGTTCCTACCAACCTGTCACCTTCAGTCGAAAACTGGACATGATGAGGGTGCAAGCCACGCTCACAGCTACATCCACTCTTACATGAAGTCATACCTGGATTACACCCACTCTTACATGAAGTCATACCTGGATTACACCCACTCTTAAATGAAGTCATACCTGGATTACATCCACTCTTACATGAAGTCATACCTGGATTACATCCCCTCTTACATGAAGTTATACCTGGATTACATCCACTCTTACATGAAGTCATACCTGGATTACATCCTCTCTTACATGAAGTCATACCTGGATTACATCCACTCTTAGATGAAGTCATACCTGGATTACATCCTCTCTTACATGAAGTCATACCTGGATTACATCCACTCTTACATGAAGTCATACCTGGATTATATCCACTCTTACATGAAGTCATACCTGGATTACATCCTCTCTTACATGAAGTCATACCTGGATTACATCCACTCTTACATGAAGTCATACCTGGATTATATCCCCTCTTACATGAAGTTATACCTGGATTACATCCACTCTTACATGAAGTCATACCTGGATTACATCCTCTCTTACATGAAGTCATACCTGGATTACATCCACTCTTACATGAAGTCATACCTGGATTATATCCACTCTTACATGAAGTCATACCTGGATTACATCCTCTCTTACATGAAGTCATACCTGGATTACATCCACTCTTACATGAAGTCATACCTGGATTATATCCACTCTTACATGAAGTCATAACTAGATTACATCCATGTACCAGTTTCAACAGCGACATCCGGTCTCTTTTTTATTTGTCAACTCGCTCATAAATAACCAAATGAGTTTCCCTCAAACTTGATGTGGTCAGCCTTAGGTTTCTCTAGTCGCCATACAGAAAACACTTCCAATAAGCACATCTTTTCCCTTCACAAACTTGACTGTGTCTCACTTCTCTGGTCGCCATACAGAAAACACTTCCAATAAGCACATCTTTTCCTTTTACAAACTTGAGTCTGTCTCACTTCTCTAATCGCCATACAGTTGGTCTCTCATATGAGTTGGGCTTCCTCTGCATTCAACCACTCTGTTCTTCTCGTGGAATTGAGCGATTTTGAAACGCAATCTACGATTTGTATGACCTTGCGTGACGATTATGGTTAATTTGTCGAGCAGCAGAGAAACTCTCAAGTGTGGGCAGTGGGCAGATGACACGTGTGAATGCGGCACTGTTCAGGACCAAGATCATCTGATGTCCTGCCCCAACCTCCCTGAAACCTGTGACATGAACGACATGAAGGAGGCGAACGACAAGGCAGTTCGAGTTGCTGAATACTGGACGGATGCCGTGTGACATGGTGTTTGGACACTGACAGTAAGTAAGTAAGTAAGTAAGTAAGCGGCTAGCGCACTCATTACAGATCACATGGATTTCACATTTTCTAGTACAACGTCAATTTTTAAAAATGGTAACATTCGTCCTCGCCAATTGCACACAGTGAAAGGGGACACAGAGAAGCGACAAAGGGAGGGGACAGTGAGAGGGGACAGTGTGAGAGAACATAAAGAGGGGACAGTGAGAGGGGACAGTGAGGGGGCAAAGTGAGGGGGCAAAGGGAGAGGGGACAGTGAGAGGGAACAGTGAGAGGTGACAGTGAGGGGGAAAGTGAAAGGGGACTGAGCTGGAACAGTGAGAGGGGACAGTGAAAGGGGACAGTGAGAGGGGCAAGTGAGAAGGGACAGTGAGACGGGACAGTGAGACGGGACAGTGAGAGGGAACAGTGAGAGGTGACAGTGAGGGGGAACGTGAAAGGGGACTGAGCTGGAACAGTGAGATGGGACGGTGAAAGGGGACAGTGAGAGGGGCAAGTGAGACGGGACAGTGAGATGGGACAGTGAGAGGGGAAAGTGAGAGGGGAAAGTGAGAGGGGAAAGTGAGAAGGGACAGTGAGACGGGACAGTGAGACGGGGCAGTGAGAGGGGACAGTGAGAGGGGACAGTGAGAGGGGAAAGTGAGAGGGGACAGTGACATGGAAAAGTGAGAGGGGAAAGTGAGAAGGGACAGTGAGACGGGACAGTGAGACATGACAGTGAGACGGGACAGTGAGACGGGACAGTGAGACGGGACAGTGAGATGGGACAGTGAGAGGGGGCAGTGAGAGGGGCAGTAAAAGGGGACATTGAGAGGGGAGAGTGAGACAGGACATAGAGACTGGACAAGTACATACCATTGTAGGTTCTAAGGTGAGAACAGAATATCAACCACTGATAATGGTCTTTGGTCCAGCAAGTCATGCACGACTCGACGACTCGATTATATAATGGGAACTCTTCTCAAATAAATGATAAGACAACGATCACCGAGACGTGTGCTAAGTTGAAGTCTGTAGCAGAGGTGAAGTCTGTAGCGGAGGTGAAGGTTGGAATTACATTGAAGGAACAGAGCAGCAAATGCAGAGGTACCCTCTCGTTCCGGTCTCCCATGCATGCACACTCCCCTTTTACAGCAAGGACACTACGGCTTGGTCATGTTCTTCGCTAAGAAGATAGTTGCACTCACAAAGATTTTCTCAATGGACAGTTGGCGGATAGCGAATTGTCGGTCGACCACAGATGAGATTCAAAGATGTGTGTAAGCGGGACATAAATACATTGGGCATGGGCCTGATATCCTGGAAAGACGAAGCTGCAGACCGATTCAAGTGTAGATGTACCTTGAAGAGCCACCTCAGACTGGTTGAAAATACACTTTTACGACATGTAGACGCTGAGCGACAACGTCACAAGGAAATCAAATACTCAGTAAGAGTTACCACACCAAAGGGGCATCAACATATAGTCAGTCATGACTGAAATAGCTGATTACCTTTGCTATATTATAGTTCTTTCGTGCTCCATCTTAGGCATGGGACTTGTGAAAGGTGTTTTTTTTTAACATATGGCATTCTGATCATCTGTAGAATGGGGTTCCTTCAAAATAGTGGCTTCTGGGATTTTCCATTATTTGCCTCGATGTTGCCCTGTGGATAATTCACAACAACGGGGATAGCTTGCTTACCTGTCGTCGTAGATTGTGACATCCACACTAGTCTTGTAAGTCAGGATCTGTAGTTTGTTCTGTTTATAGTCCGTCTTAACAAAGACAGTGTGTCGTTCTGTCTGGAGTCCGTCTTAACAAACACGGTGTGTCGTTCTGTCTGGAGTCCGTCTTAACAAACACGGTGTGTCGTTCTGTCTTTAACTTCATCTTTTTGTATCTCAAAAACTAACAAACACACAACAACAACAATAACACCCACATGTTTGTTATCCTATTGTGTGTCTACACGCCAGAAAATCATATTTATTGACAAACAAACATAAAAATTAAAAATTTTGAAGAACGACTACCATAGTGACTAATTAAGAAAATTAATTGGGTCAAATTTTTTTCAAAACAAATGTAGCGTGCTAAAGGTTAATAAGGACGGTGTGTCGTTTTGTCGTAGTTTACATCGAGGCTGGGATATCTGCGCTTTAGGACTGGACAAATCCACTTTCAACATAGGCATTTTTGGTAGAGGGTTTGCCTTCCTTGCACGATCATTATTTTCTTATCCAGGCTACAGTAGCGCTGCCTGATTCTAGGACCGCCACATGAAGATGGAACGGTGTCTTGGCAGCCTGTGGTTCGCTGACCCTAAGGCAAGCAGCCAGCTGTGGTTCGCTGACCCTAAGGCAAGCAGCCAGCTGTGGTTCGCTGACACTAAGGCAAGCAGCCAGCTGTAGTTCGCTGACCCCAAGGCAAGCAGCCAGCTATGATTCGCCTACCCTAAGGCAAGCAGTCAGCTATGGTTCGCTGACCCTACGGCAAGCAGCCAGCTGTGGTTCGCTGACCCTAAGGCGAGCAGCCAGCTGTTGTTCGCTGACCCTACGGCAAGCAGCCAGCTGTGGTTCGCTGACCCTACGGCAAGCAGCCAGCTGTGGTTCGCTGACCCTAAGGCGAGCAGCCAGCTGTGGTTCGCTGACCCTACGGCAAGCAGCCAGCTGTGGTTCGCTGACCCTAAGGCAAGCAGCCAGCTGTGGTTCGCTGACCCTAAGGCGAGCAGCCAGCTGTGGTTCGCTGACCCTACGGCAAGCAGCCAGCTGTGGTTCGCTGACCCTAAGGCGAGCAGCCAGCTGTGGTTCGCTGACCCTACGGCAAGCAGCCAGCTGTGGTTCGCTGACCCTACGGCAAGCAGCCAGCTGTGGTTCGCTGACCCTAAGGCGAGCAGCCAGCTGTGGTTCGCTGACCCTAAGGCAAGCAGCCAGCTGTGGTTCGCTGACCCTAAGGCAAGCAGCCAGCTGTGGTTCGCTGACCCTAAGGCAAGCAGCCAGCTGTGGTTCGCTGGCTGCCGTCAGCTCATTGCGTGTGCTGCATCGCCCGCCCCGTAAATACGTAAGAGGTTATTTCAGAGCTCTGAATATGTGTTTATATTGTTGTGATGTTGTTCAGTGGTTGATCATACACAACATTGTTCAAGAGTGTTTCATAATTTAAACTGACTCAATCACAAGCCCTCTCCTGGTCAACACGATGCTGACTCAATCACAATCCCTCCCCTGTTTAACACAGATGAAATCCTTGTTCTCATTGTAATCAATAGTTTGTTCGCAAACCTGTCGTAACGCAAACAGAGCGCCCATGCATCCCTATCTAAATCCGAACTGTACATTAATTATCTGGAATTCAATGATGTGCTTGAATTTCTAGAATGTTTGAAAACAGTTTTCCAAAGTGCCTCCGTGAAACCAACCCCGATTGGCCTTAAGTTTCCTGCATCTGTTGTTTCATGGTTTCTTTCAGTCAATAACTATCGGTCAAAACCTCAGTCTTTAGAAGCCTTTCTCTGTCACATTGATTCCTCTCGTCAAACACTTGACATCAATAGCATCAAGGGATTCCACTGTTATGCCAACGTCTCCTGGTGTCTTTTTGTGAACTTGTTTTAATTACTTCTCTGGTTTCCGCTGATGTAATTGGTGGTCGTTCTCTCGCTGTATCTATGGGATGAACATTATATTTCCACATTCGTCGGCCGGATGCATATATTCTATAAAGCTTTCTTCTCATCTCAAAATTCTATTGCTTGCGTTGACCGTTTGGTTACCATTTCCGTCATTGAAAGTATCTTAGTATCATCTTGTCAACTCTCTTATCAAACAATTTCAGGTTTTCTTTGTGACGACTTCTTGTTTTCGCCTTTATACCTTCAGGATTCTTCCTTTGCTTTCCGAAATACTCTCCATGTATCTCATCGTTATGTTTTACATGTAAAAGGACCTTCGTGTGTCCGTATCCAGTCATTATCTCATTATGAATGCAAGTTCAGGTTTCTTTACACTTACTTAACATCCCCATTCCACCAAACTGTGCAATTTTTTCTCACCGACTAATTCAATAAGCATTTTGCTTTTAGTGTCTAGTGCTTTTTTAAAAATCATATCAAGTTTTACATCTTGTGAGTGCGTATCTCTTACCATTCTTCTATATCAAGTTTTACATCTTGTGAGTGCGTATCTCTTACCGTTCTTCTATATCAAGTTTTACATCTTGTGAGTGCGTATCTCTTACCGTTCTTCTATATCAAGTTTTACATCTTGTGAGTGCGTATCTCTTACCGTTCTTCTATATCAAGTTTTACATCTTGTGAGTGCGTATCTCTTACCGTTCTTCTATATCAAGTTTTACATCTTGTGAGTGCGTATCTCTTACCATTCTTCTATATCAAGTTTTACATCTTGTGAGTGCGTATATCTTACCGTTCTTCTATATCAAGTTTTACATCTTGTGAGTGCGTATCTCTTACCGTTCTTCTATATCAAGTTTTACATCTTGTGAGTGCGTATCTCTTACCGTTCTTCTATATCAAGTTTTACATCTTGTGAGTGCGTATCTCTTACCGTTCTTCTATATCAAGTTTTACATCTTGTGAGTGCGTATCTCTTACCGTTCTTCTGCTAGGGTGTCTCCAGCATTTATGTTGACTTTTTTCCATTAAACCTCTGGCGGTTTTTTTAATTGTTGTTTTGCACTGCTTACATTGGTATACTTTGTCCTTTGACACTGTCTTTCATTAACCTTGTCGTGTGGTATACTGACCAGTCTGTGATTTACGTGAATGTTTGAGAGGAAGACTGGCGTCTGGTCAGGTAAAACATACTCATCAGACGTGTTCGTCAGAATCAGGCAAAACATTCTGATCAGACGTGATAGTCAGGTAAAACATACTGATCAGGTGTGTTAGTCAGGGTCAGGCAAAACATACTGATCAGACGTGTTAGTCAGGGTCAGGCAAAACATACTGATCAGACGTGTTAGTCAGGGTCAGGCAAAACATACTGATCAGACGTGTTAGTCAGGGTCAGGCAAAACATACTGATCAGACGTGTTAGTCAGGGTCAGGCAAAACATACTGATCAGACAGGGTAAGGCAAAACATGCTGCCAAAGACCCTCATCTTGGCTTCCTAGTAGGCCTCACAGGAAGCGGGCTGTTTTCATGGAAGCCTGGCTAATGAGGTAAATGATCGGTGTGATCCCCGTAGTAGTGAATGACACGCAGATGAAGCCAAGCATAGCACACCAGCTTGGAGGACCCCAGCTCACTTTCATCAGCACGCTCGGGATGTGAGGAAAGCTACTGCAACCCGGCATTTAACGCCATTTTCATGGCGCACAACAGAGTAGCTGGTCATTGTGGCCATCCAGAACACACACGCACGCGCGCACGCACACACACGCACGCGCGGGCGCACACATGAATATCAAATTTGGTGAAGATTGAACTGGTTGGTTATACATCTAAATCCCTTTCTGGTTTGTATGAAGATAATATTTGATGTTAGCTCGCTGCCATGGCCTCTATAAGACGTTCCTACCTGACTTGAGTCACATTTGGATTGACTGCTCGGGATGACCGCTTGTCATTATGTGCCCTTGTTTAGCAAATAGTCTCAATTGCTATCACACCTGATGGTTCTGTCGCTAAATAAATAGTTCAGCGTACCGCTAAAATCGTCGATTACAATTATTCTCTCCTTTTCGATGATTATATTTATGTTTCTGATCATTTCTAGAATAATTCTGATCATTTCCCTGAGCAGATCAATTAGACTTCCACAAAGAGTTTCTTATGAGCAGTTAGACATTGAGAGCCAACTCCTAACGAAAGTCCTTCCACTCAGCTCGTGAACCAGGAACACACTGGTCATGGAACACCACATGACACCTTCATTCACCGTACAGATCACCTAGCTTTGTTGTCCTTGTTCATGGTTGTTTCTTACAGTGGCTATGGTTTTCATAGCATATTGGTCCACTCATGGTATGTTGGTCCACTCATGGTATGTTGGTCCACGCATGGTATGTTGGTCCACGCATGATATATTGGTCCACGCATGGTATGTTGGTCCACTCATGGTATGTTGGTCCACTCATGGCATATTGGTCCACGCATGGTATGTTGGTCCACTCATGGCATATTGGTCCACGCATGGTATGCTGGTCCACTCATGGTTTGCTGGTCCACTCATAGTGTGTTGGTCCACTCATGGTATGTTGGTCCACTCAAGGTATGTTAGTCCACTCATGGTATGTTGGTCCATTAATGGTATGTTGGGCCAGTGACAGGAAATATTTTGGACCACTCCCATGATATGTTGGTCCACTAAAGACATGCCGGGCTACTTAAGGTATTGTTGGTTCACCAAGAGAATGTTTGGCTACTAAAGGTATTGTTGGTTCACCAAGAGAATGTTTGACTAAAGGTATTGTTGGTTCACCAAGAGAATGTTTGGCTACTAAAGGTATTGTTGGTTCACCAAGAGAATGTTTGACTAAAGGTATTGTTGGTTCACAAAGAGAATGTTTGACTAAAGGTATTGTTGGTTCACCAAGAGAATGTTTGGCTACTAAAGGTATTGTTGGTTCACAAAGAGAATGTTTGACTAAAGGTATTGTTGGTTCACAAAGAGAATGTTTGACTAAAGGTATTGTTGGTTCACCAAGAGAATGTTTGGCTACTAAAGGTATTGTTGGTTCACCAAGAGAATGTTTGACTAAAGGTATTGTTGGTTCACCAAGAGAATGTTTGGCTACTAAAGGTATTGTTGGTTCACCAAGAGAATGTTTGACTAAAGGTATTGTTGGTTCACCAAGAGAATGTTTGGCTACTAAAGGTATTGTTGGTTCACAAAGAGAATGTTTGACTAAAGGTATTGTTGGTTCACCAAGAGAATGTTTGACTAAAGGTATTGTTGGTTCACCAAGAGAATGTTTGGCTACTAAAGGTATTGTTGGTTCACCAAGAGAATGTTTGGCTACTAAAGGTATTGTTGGTTCACCAAGAGAATGTTTGACTAAAGGTATTGTTGGTTCACCAAGAGAATGTTTGACTAAAGGTATTGTTGGTTCACCAAGAGAATGTTTGGCTACTAAAGGTATTGTTGGTTCACCAAGAGAATGTTTGGCTACTAAAGGTATTGTTGGTTCATCTAAATAAATGTCGGGCTTCTGAAGGTATTGTTGGTTCACCAAGAGAATGTTTGGCTACTAAAGGTATTGTTGGTTCACCAAGAGAATTTTTGGCTACTAAAGGTATTGTTGGTTCACTAAAGGAATGTTGATCAACTCCTGGCACGTTGGCCTAGTGTTGTGCCACCTTTGGCCCGTTGGACTATTAAATGTATCTTACTCCACTAAAGGCATGGTGGTCCATTCATGACATGCTGCTCCTCTGTTTACCTACTCATGGTACATTGGTTGACCTATTGAATGTTGGCTCACTATTGGTCCACGTATTGTATGGTGGTCCACTATTGGTCCACGTATGGTATGTTGGTCCACTGTTGGTCCACTCGCTGTATTTTGGTCCACTGACAGGAAGTTTCCTGCAAACTCTCAGTAATGCCGTAGGTACAAATTGGTTTGACTTGGTCAAAGCAAACCTTTCAGCGGCCATATCAGAACATGGTTGCAAGGTTGTCTCTCTCTCTGCTGAAGTTCAGACTAACAAATTCTAGGCTCAGTAATTGGATAATATCATTGAAAATACATTTTTGATAATTCGGTTAAGTGTTCTCTGATCTTTCTTTTCCTCTAAGAGGGAGGGGAAACGAGGGGGAGGAAAAACACAAGGTAGAGGTAAGTGAAAGGGATATGAAATGGAAAATAAAAGAGCTAAAATGTGGGTGGTTACTAGAGCAGGCGGGACAGCTGTGGTCGACGTGCCAGTTCCACCACTAACACAGATACCTCGTGTTCCTGGGTGGGTGAGAGAAAGAAGAAACACAGGAATTATGAGTAAATTGCTTTCTAATGAATTCCGTATTTTTTTAAACAAGGTGGTATTTTGATTGTCCAGAACAAAAATGGGTGTCAGTATGAAAATGGTTGATATGTGAGACACCAATTAGTTTACGGGCACAGCCATCCAGACGTAGAAGGAAATCAGCTAATATTTGCTGTGTATAAAGACAGGGCCTACTTAAAGCTCTGGCCTCTGGCATACATCTGGGAGTCTGGGGGCACAGTTTCTCTTAAGTTTAATCTGTACGTGTATGCCGGATTCTACACCCGAATCTCCGCTCCCAGACTCACGAAATCAGCCTCACTTGATCCTCACAGAATGCGGGTCTAAACCAGGTCTGCACTTGCAAGTTGCCAAAAACAGCGTCTTCTTGAAATGACGCAATTGTCACGTGCTTGGAAACACCGCTATTTCTTTATAAAAATAGAAGTGACAACCATTGGAGACAATTTGTGTTAATCTATACAGGCGATAAGGGAGCTTGCTAGATACACAGTCACCATTCTGTCCCGACTCCCCCCCCCCCATATATATATATATGTCTGTGCGTGTCTGTGTGTCTGTCTGTGTGTATGTTGTTCTGACTTTGTGTGTGTGTCTGTGTGTTTCTGTCTGTATGTGTGCTGTGTGTTTATCAGTGTATGTGTGTTTCTGTCTGTATGTGTGATGTGTGTTTATCTGTGTATGTGTGATGTGTGTTTATCTGCGTATGTGTGGGTGTGTGTGTGTCTGTATTTCTGTTAATGCGTGTGTGTTTTTGTCTATGGGTGTGTGCTTCTGTTTATGTGCGTTTATTTCTGTCCACGTCTGCGTATCTGTGTGTTTCTGTCTGTATGTGTGTGTATGTTTATGATAGATACACAGTCACCATTCTGTCTCGACTCCCCTAACCCCATATGTATATATGTGTGTGTGTCTGTGTATTTCTGTCTGTATGAGTGATGTATGTGTATGTGTGTGTGTGTCTCTGTTTATGTTTATGTGTGTGTGTTACAGTCTATGTGTATGTTTGTTTCTGTTAATGCGTGTGTATTTCTGTCTTTGTGTGTGTCTGTGTGTTTCTGTTAATGCGTGTGTGTTTTTGCCTATGGGTGTATGATTCTGTTTATGTGTGTTTATTTCTATGTCTGCGTATCTGTATGTTTTTGTGTGTATGTGTATGTCTGTATCTACGTATATGTGTGTTATGTCTTTATGGGTAGTAGGGTGTTTTTCTCTATTTGTGTGTCTGTATGTGTATGTCTGTCTGTATATATCTGTGTCTGTTTATGTGTGTGTCTGAAAAATGCCTGTGTCTCTATATGTATGTGTGTATGTACATGTATGTGTATGTACATGTGTGTGTATGTACATGTGTGTGTCTGTATATATGTGTGTTTGTGTCTGCATATGTGCTTGTGTACGTGTGTATGAGTATGTGTGTTTTGTTTCTCTATATGTGACTGTGTCTGTGTGTGTGTCTGTATATGTGTGTCTATGTATTTGTGCGTATATCTGTGCACTTCTGTAAATATGTGCGTCTCTGTATATGTGTAATCGTATATGCGTTTGTATCTGTGTGTGTTTGTGTTTGTGTATCTGTTTGTGTGCATCTGTGAGTGTATGTGTACATGTGTGTATATATGTGTATGTGTTTGCCCGTGTGTCTTTGTGTTTATGTGTGTTGTTGTGTGTGTATGTCTGTGTAAATGTGTATGTCAGTATGTGTGGCTGTGTGTGTGTATGTGTCTATGTATGTGTGTGTGTGTGTGTATGTCTGCGTCTGTGTATGTCTGTGTATATGTGTCTGTGTGTGTGTCTGTTTGTCTGTCTCTATGTTTGCATGCATATATGTTTGCTGCATGCATGTATGAGTGGGTGATGTGCGCATATGTGCGTGTGTACGCGCCCGCGCGCGCGTGTGTGCGTGTGTACGCGCCCGCGCTTGTGTGTATGTATGTATGACAGCACTACGGTGGTAAAAACAACATAATGTAATAGAAAATATTCACTTCAGTATGCACCGATCATTAAGGTGTTAGGAGGAAGTAGTCGATCAAAAAGGACACATTTATCTTATTTGGGAGACGCGGGTTTGAACCTTCTGCTGGCCTAGATTTTATCTATCACAAGTGTGAGAGGGACAGTGTGAGAGAGTTGTAGAAGGTGGGCCAGTGTGAGTGGGCCTACTTGAGTGAGTCAGTGTGAGTGGGCCAGTGTGAGTGGGCCTACTTGAGTGGGTCAGTGTGAGTGGGCCAGTGTGAGTGGGCCTACTTGAGTGGGTCAGTGTGAGTGGGCCAGTGTGAGTGGGCCTACTTGAGTGGACCAGTGTGAGTGGACCAGTGTGAGTGGGCCAGTGTGAGTCGGCCGGTGTGAGTGGGCCTACTTGAGTGGACCAGTGTGAGTGGGCCAGTGGGAGTGGGCCAGTGTGAGTGAGAGTGGGTTAAAGAGTATAATAATGAGTGAGAAAGTCGACGGAGTGAGACAATGAAAGACAGAGACAGAGACAGAGACAGAGAGAGAGAGAGAGAGAGAGAGAGAGAGAGAGAGAAAGAGATAGAGAGAGAGAGAGAGAGAGAGAGAGAGAGAGAGAGAGAGAGAGAGAGAGAAAGAGATAGAGAGAGAGAGAGAAAGTGGTAGACTATGAGAATGTGTGTGTTTGAGACTGTGAGAGAGAGTAAACAAGAGTGAGAGACTGTATGAGAGTAAACGAAAGTGTGAGAAACTGTTAATTGTGTGCTAATGTATAATGACATGGTCCCGGTGTCTGTGCTATAATGACATGGTCCAGGTGTCTGTGCTATAATGACATGGTCCCGGTGTCTGTGCTATAATGACATGGTCCTGATGTCTGTGCTATAATGACATGGTCCTGATGTCTGTGCTATAATGACATGGTCCTGATGTCTGTGCTATAATGACATGGTCCCGATGTCTGTGCTATAATGACATGGTCCTTATGTCTGTGCTATAATGACATGGTCCTGATGTCTGTGCTATAATGACATGGTCCTGATGTCTGTGCTATAATGACATGGTCCTGATGTCTGTGCTATAATGACATGGTCCTGATGTCTGTGCTATAATGACATGGTCCTGATGTCTGTGCTATAATGACATGGTCCTGATGTCTGTGCTATAATGACATGGTCCTGATGTCTGTGCTATAATGACATGGTCCTGATCTCTAGTGTTATAATGACATGGTCCTGATGGATGTGCTATAATGACATGGTCCTGATGTCTGTGCTATAATGACATGGTCCTGATGTCTGTGCTATAATGACATGGTCCTGATGTCTGTGCTATAATGACATGGCCCTGATGTCTGTGCTATAATGACATGGTCCTGATGTCTGTGCTATAATGACATGGTCCTGATGTCTGTGCTATAATGACATGGTCCTGATCTCTAGTGCTATAATGACATGGTCCTGATGTCTGTGCTATAATGACATGGTCTTGATGTCTGTGCTATAATGACATGGTCCTGATGTCTGTGCTATAATGACATGCTCCTGATGTCTGTGCTATAATGACATGCTCCTGATGTCTGGGGAAATGCTGATGTCACAACTGTTTGTGTAGTTACCTAAGCTATGCCAACTGTAAGTGACATGTGTCACACGTAGGGACACTCTTCTATGTATGATATATGTCACACTTAGTGTCACCCTTCTGTGTATGACATAGGTCACACTTAGTGTCACCCTTCTGTGTATGACATATGTCACGCTTAGTGTCACCCATCTGTGTATGACATATTTCACAGTTACTGTCACCTTTCTGTGTATGATATATGTCACGCTTAGTGTCACCCATCTGTGTATGACATATGTCACGCTTAGTGTCACCCTTCTATGTATGACATTCTACACGTTTCTTTCTTTTTTTTTGTTGTTGTTGCTTTCACCTTTATTTATCTATTCCTCAAGGCGGTGTACGTTGCACTGTGGTTTTTATTTTGCGCCTGTCGGCCCAGTGCATCCGACTTCAGCATGCATTTTATCTAAGGGTCTGCTTCCTCCTGCATTTTCTAAGGCTTTGCTTCCCCATGGTAACCGCCGGTGCTGTAATGGGGATCGAACACAGCACCTTTGGTTGTGAGCTGTGTCACTTAACCAGGTCCAAGACCTGGCAGAGACATAAACAAAACATGTCTAGGTGTGGTCCAAGACCTGGCAGAGACGTAAACAAAACATGTCTAGGTGTGGTCCAAGACCTGACTGAGACGTTAACAAAACGGTACCGACGTTACGACCAATAGGCCTTCATCAGGGACAAGACACAACCGCAATTATGAACTAGTGAAAGTTGAAAGCAGGTGCACCATAAAACATAACCTACAAACGATAACCATCACTGCCTGTTATCATGGCAGACTAGCCAGAACTAGAAGCAGAATTGGTATTTAGAAATGAAATCTGTAGCGGTTGTAATGCTCATAGCTTCAGCCCACTCTAGACTTGAATCTGAAGCCATAGAGCACTCAATCTGACAACATGAAAATCTATACCG
Source organism: Ariolimax columbianus (assembly GCA_036924085.1). Lineage (NCBI taxonomy): Eukaryota > Metazoa > Mollusca > Gastropoda > Stylommatophora > Arionidae > Ariolimax > Ariolimax columbianus. The sequence continues at coordinate 116,186,624 of JAVGWX010000006.1, read as the reverse complement.
GCTGTTGATGACAGTTTCTGAAAGGAAAGGAAATACTCACGAGAAAGAGGACTTGATAACGTGTGCTGGTTCGGTCCTGGACAGACCGTTGGTTCACTTACAGACCACGAGCTAACATAACCACTCGAGTACTGTTAGGAAATGTGAGTATGACAGGAAAGGATTTCACTGCAGACATTTGTCATTGAAATCGCTTTGAAGAAATTCAATCATTTGATAACATTATTTGAAAAAAAGCCCTCATTTTTTCCAGGGATTTCTTTTTTTTTTTTTTTAGCAAATATAATGTTCTAACTATTTTGTTATAACTTAAACACAAACATACATTCCGTTAGTAGTCTGTTTTTCGGCATAGCGTATATGTTTGACACATAACGGATATATGTAGATATGTCATTGTCTTAAACTGTAGCTGTACAGACTTGAGTTGTCACCCACTTCTACCCGATTGTGTGTTAGTAGCATGTTGTAGCAGAACGTGGCGTCTAGCACTTGCCAGCTTATACTGCTGTGATAAGTTTCTTGACAGGTGTGAAGTATGGTAGGTTGCCATTACTTTTTGCGCGCGGAGAAGCGATCGCTCCGAGAAAGAAAATAACGCGTGTCTGTCAAACTGAACTTGACCTGATTCGAACCCGGGAGGGGGGGGGGGGAGAGGGGGGGGGGAGGGCTTAGATTGTGAAACTATCGTCTCACCCCTCAGGCTACGCTGCCTCCTCTACACAATAAATAATGTTAATCAATTATATTATCATTAATAATATCCCCTGCAAGGCAGTGAAACAATTCTCTTGGCCACTTCTCTTTACTCTCTCTGCTACTACCTGTTAGTGGACACGTATTGTGTCTCCTGCCAGATTAGATGGAATGGAACGACCATCTCTGAAGACTGTTTCGTTCTACGACTTTATTCTCATTGATGGGTTAGTAGAGGGGTTGGCTGAGGACTACTGTCACCACGTCGGTTGCTAGCTGTTTTTTTTTTTTCCACACCAAATAGAAAATCAACATATGCCTTATATAGTATTCGAACCGCTGCCGTATTTATCAGCAGGCAGGCAGAGAAACTATTCGGCAACACGCTACCTGAGGACACTTCCTCAAAAACAACTTGATTCCACGTGTGCAATTGTTTCTTGGTATTGTTCTATGCAATAAGTTACTTGTCTCAGATATGTCCATATGTTTCCCTTCTGTCCAGTGGAATTGGAAATATAACCTTAATAATGGGATCCTTGTTTCACCAAAGAACGGTTTAGTTTTAGTATTTGTACAGAGCTTTTAAACACAAAGATTGGATCTAATGTCCGCTGGCGGGCAGGGCGGGCAAATGCAGGACGTCAGGTCATCAGAACGATTAGAAATGTTGCTCTTTGGCGCCCAAAATTCCAGGACCGGTGTCGTATCTACTGGCACCATGTTGCTGGGGAGCCCAAGATTCCAGGACCGGTGTCGTATCTACTGGCACCATGTTGCTGGGGAGCCCAAGATTCCAGGACCGGTGTCGTATCTACTGGCACCATGTTGCTGGGGAGCCCAAGATTCCACGACCGGTGTCGTATCTAATGGCACCATGTTGCTGGGGAGCCCAAGATTCCACGACCGGTGTCGTATCTAATGGCACCATGTTGCTGGGGAGCCCAAGATTCCACGACCGATGTCGTATCTACTGGCACCATGTTGCTGGGGAGCCCAAGATTCCACGACCGGTGTCGTATCTAATGGCACCATGTTGCTGGGGAGCTCAAGATTCCACGACCGGTGTCGTATCTACTGGCACCATGTTGCTGGGGAGCCCAAGATTCCAGGACCGGTGTCGTATCTACTGGCACCATGTTGCTGGGGAGCCCAAGATTCCAGGACCGGCGTCGTATCTACTGGCACCATGTTGCTGGGGAGCCCAAGATTCCACGACCGGTGTCGTATCTACTGGCACCATGTTGCTGGGGAGCCCAAGATTCCAGGACCGGTGTCGTATCTACTGGCACCATGTTGCTGGGGAGCCCAAGATTCCAGGACCGGTGTCGTATCTACTGGCACCATGTTGCTGGGGAGCCCAAGATTCCACGACCGGTGTCGTATCTACTGGCACCATGTTGCTGGGGAGCCCAAGATTCCACGACCGATGTCGTATCTACTGGCACCATGTTGCTGGGGAGCCCAAGATTCCAGGACCGGTGTCGTATCTACTGGCACCATGTTGCTGGGGAGCCCAAGATTCCAGGACCGGTGTCGTATCTACTGGCACCATGTTGCTGGGGAGCCCAAGATTCCAGGACCGGTGTCGTATCTACTGGCACCATGTTGCTGGGGAGCCCAAGATTCCAGGACCGGTGTCGTATCTACTGGCACCATGTTGCTGGGGAGCCCAAGATTCCAGGACCGGTGTCGTATCTAATGGCACCATGTTAATGATTACAAATACCCCTACTCCCCTTTCAGTTGAGAATGACACACAATCAAATATTTATCAACGTAATTTCCTACTCATTCATCGACTTTCAGGTCAGATTGTCGACGCCATGTTACACAGCAGCTGTTCCCTCCACTCGGCGATCAAGTCATCCTGATCAATCAGTATTTAATGTCTCGCTATGTTAGAAATGATATAAACCATATTTTATAATTGTTTGTCTGGAGCAGAACTAGCTTTAATTGTTTGCCTACATTCACTTTTCAAAGTATTCACGGGAATTCATTGTGGCTAGTAATATTATTATTATTACTTTTATTATATTATTAATATTAGCATTATTTATTTTCAGTTCGTGTACAACATACGGCAATTTATATATATATATATATATATATATATATATATATATATATATATATATATATATTTATATATATATATATATATATATATATATATATACATAAATACATACACACACACACACACACGCACGCACGCACGCACGCACGCGCACACACACACACACACACACACAAAGATATATATATATATAGCATTTTAGTATGTTGGTCTCCACACGTAATTATTACTCAAAATGTACGTTATTGAAAGTATTCAAACCATCAGACAGCCCAGTGGTGTAACCATTGCATCTATTCAATGCATCTATTGATTATTTGCAGCATCCAAGACATGTTTGATTGGTGGTCTGAAGACTGTCTTATGAAACAGCTTCTCATTTTACAATCACAATTTAAGATTAAATGGAAGTCTGATCGTCGAAACAATGAAATAAATGCCGGCACATGCAGAAGTGACCATTTTCAAAGGACAAGAGGGAACATATAACCAAAACAACACAGTAATTATAAAATGTCATTTTTACTCGTTAGGAAATCTCGAATCAACTATCTTTATTTTGGAAGGGTAATTTCTAACCTTCGACAAGCTGTTTTCTGTTCTGTCCCCAAGATTCGACTTCACGCTACTTCAAGCTATAGGTGCCGTCTTTCTCGGTAAATGACAAAGGATCTGGATACTGTTAGTTCCTGCAGCTGGATGGCTGTACACACTTCTGCTCCCACCTCTTTCGTGCCCCAGTTCACGTAAGCCTCGTTCGATTTGAAAAAATGTGCAGTCTGTGGATTGCTGGCTGATCTTGTGTCATCATCCAACAGGCGTTCATTGACAAACTTCAAAATATCACTCCTGCCCATAACTAAACCAAAACCAGTTGCACTAACGTCAACCAAAACCAGTTGCACTAACGTCAACCAAAACCAGTTGCACTAACTAGTCAACCAAAACCAGTTGCACTAACTAGTCAACCAAAACCAGTTGCACTAACGTCAACCAAAACCAGTTGCACTAACGTCAACCAAAACCAGTTGCACTAACTAGTCAACCAAAACCAGTTGCACTAACTAGTCAACCAAAACCAGTTGCACTAACTAGTCAACCAAAACCAGTTGCACTAACGTCAACCAAAACCAGTTGCACTAACGTCAACCAAAACCAGTTGCACTAACGTCAACCAAAACCAGTTCCACTAACTAGTCAACCAAAACCAGTTGCACTAACTAGTCAACCAAAACCAGTTGCACTAACTAGTCAACCAAAACCAGTTGCACTAACGTCAACCAAAACCAGTTGCACTAACTAGTCAACCAAAACCAGTTGCACTAACGTCAACCAAAAGCAGTTGCACTAACGTCAACCAAAACCAGTTGCACTAACGTCAACCAAAACCAGTTGCACTAACTAGTCAACCAAAACCAGTTGCACTAACGTCAACCAAAACCAGTTGCACTAACGTCAACCAAAACCAGTTGCACTAACGTCAACCAAAACCAGTTGCACTAACTAGTCAACCAAAACCAGTTGCACTAACGTCAACCAAAACCAGTTGCACTAACGTCAACCAAAACCAGTTGCACTAACGTCAACCAAAACCAGTTGCACTAACGTCAACCAAAACCAGTTGCACTAACTAATCAACCAAAACCAGTTGCACTAACGTCAACCAAAACCAGTTGCACTAACGTCAACCAAAACCAGTTGCACTAACTAGTCAACAGAAGCCAGTTGCACTAACGTCAACCAAAACCAGTTGCACTAACGTCAACCAAAACCAGTTGCACTAACGTCAACCAAAACCAGTTGCACTAACTAGTCAACCAAAACCAATTGCACTAACGTCAACCAAAACCAGTTGCACTAACTAGTCAACCAAAACCAGTTGCACTAACGTCAACCAAAACCAGTTGCACTAACGTCAACCAAAAAAAGTTGCACTAACGTCAACCAAAACCAGTTGCACTAACGTCAACCTAAACCAGTTGCACTAACGTCAACCAAAACCAGTTGCACTAACGTAAACCAAAACCAGTTGCACTAACGTCAACCAAAACCAGTTGCACTAACGTCAACCAAAACCAGTTGCACTAACTAGTCAACCAAAACCAGTTGCACTAACGTCAACCAAAACCAGTTGCACTAACGTCAACCAAAACCAGTTGCACTAACGTCAACCAAAACCAGTTGCACTAACGTCAACCAAAACCAGTTGCACTAACGTCAACCAAAACCAGTTGCACTAACTTCAACCAAAACCAGTTGCACTAACTAGTCAACCAAAACCAGTTGCACTAACTAGTCAACCACAACCAGTTGCACTAACTAGTCAACCAAAACCAGTTGCACTAACTAGTCAACCAAAACCAGTTGCACTAACTAGTCAACCAAAACCAGTTGCACTAACTAGTCAACCAAAACCAGTTGCACTAACTAGTCAACCAAAACCAGTTGCACTAACTAGTCAACCAAAACCAGTTGCACTAACTAGTCAACCAAAACCAGTTGCACTAACTAGTCAACCAAAACCAGTTGCACTAACGTCAACCAAAACCAGTTGCACTAACGTCAACCAAAATCAGTTGCACTAACTAGTCAACCAAAACCAGCTGCACTAAAGTCAACCAAAACCAGTTGCACTAACGTCAACCAAAACCAGTTGCACTAACGTCAACCAAAACCAGTTGCACTAACTAGTCAACAAAAACCAGTTGCACTAACGTCAACCAAAACCAGTTGCACTAACGTCAACCAAAACCAGTTGCACTAACTAGTCAACCAAAACCAGTTGCACTAACGTCAACCAAAACCAGTTGCACTAACGTCAACCAAAACCAGTTGCACTAACGTCAACCAAAACCAGTTGCACTAACGTCAACCCAAACCAGTTGCACTAACGTCAACCAAAACCAGTTGGACTAACTAGTCAACCAAAACCAGTTGCACTAACTAGTCAAACAAAACGAGTTGCACTAACTAGTCAACCAAAACCAGTTGCACTAACTAGTCAACCAAAACCAGTTGCACTAACTAGTCAACCAAAACCAGTTGCACTAACGTCAACCAAAACCAGTTGCACTAACTAGTCAACCAAAATCAGTTGCACTAACTAGTCAACCACAACCAGTTGCACTAACTAGTCAACCAAAACCAGTTGCACTAACTAGTCAACCAAAACCAGTTGCACTAACTAGTCAACCAAAACCAGTTGCACTAACGTCAACCAAAACCAGTTGCACTACGGTCAACCAAAACCAGTTGCACTAACGTCAACCAAAACCAGTTGCACTAACGTTAACCAAAACCAGTTGCACTAACGTCAACCAAAACCAGTTGCACTAACGTCAACTAAAACCAGTTGCACTAACGTCAACCAAAAACAGTTGCACTAACGTCAACCAAAACCAGTTTCACTAACTAGTAAACCAAAACCAGTTGCACTAACTAGTCAACCAAAACCAGTTGCACTAACTTCAACCAAAACCAGTTGCACTAACTAGTCAACCAAAACCAGCTGCACTAACTAGTCAACCAAAACCAGTTGCACTAACGTCAACCAAAACAAGTTGCACTAACGTCAACCAAAACCAGTTGCACTAACGTCAACCAAAACCAGTTGCAATAACGTCAACCAAAACCAGTTGCACTAACGTCAACCAAAACCAGTTGCACTAACGTCAACCAAAACCAGTTGAACTAACGTCAACCAAAACCAGTTGCACTAACGTCAACCAAAACCATTTGCACTAACGTCAACCAAAACCAGTTGCACTAACGTCAACCAAAACCAGTTGCACTAACGTCAACCAAAACCAGTTGCACTAACTAGTCAACCAAAACCAGTTGCACTAACGTCAACCAAAACCAGTTGCACTAACGTCAACCAAAACCAGTTGCACTAACGTCAACCAAAACCAGTTGCACTAACTAGTCAACCAAAACCAGTTGCACTAACGTCAACCAAAACCAGTTGCACTAACGTCAATCAAAACCAGTTGCACTAACGTCAACCAAAACCAGTTGCACTAAAGTCAACCAAAACCAGTTGCACTAACTAGTCAACCAAAACCAGTTTCACTAACTAGTCAACCAAAACAAGTTGCACTAACTAGTCAACCAAAACCAGTTGCACTAACTAGTCAACCAAAACCAGTTGCACTAACTAGTCAACCAAAACCAGTTGCACTAACGTCAACCAAAACCAGTTGCACTAACGTCAACCAAAACCAGTTGCACTAACGTCAACCAAAACCAGTTGCACTAACGTCAACCAAAACCAGTTGCACTAACGTCAACCAAAACCAGTTGCACTAACGTCAACCAAAACCAGTTGCACTAACGTAAATCAAAACCAGTTGCACTAACTAGTCAACCAAAACCAGTTGCACTAACGTCAACCAAAACCAGTTGCACTAACTAGTCAACAAAAAACCAGTTGCACTAACTAGTCAACCAAAACCAGTTGCACTAACTAGTCAACCAAAAACCAGTTGCACTAACTAGTCAACCAAAACCAGTTGCACTAACTAGTCAACCAAAACCAGTTGCACTAACGTCAACCAAAACCAGTTGCACTAACGTCAACCAAAACCAGTTGCACTAACTAGTCAACCAAAACCAGTTGCACTAACGTCAACCAAAACCAGTTGCACTAACGTCAACCAAAACCAGTTGCACTAACGTCAACCAAAACCAGTTGCACTAACGTCAACCAAAACCAGTTGCACTAACGTCAACCAGAACCAGTTGCACTAACTAGTCAACCAAAACCAGTTGCACTAACTAGTCAACCAAAACCAGTTGCACTAACTAGTCAGCCAAAACCAGTTGCACTAACGTCAACCAAAACCAGTTGCACTAACGTCAACCAAAACCAGTTGCACTAACGTCAACCAAAATCAGTTGCACTAACGTCAACCAAAACCAGTTGCACTAACGTCAACCAAAACCAGTTGCACTAACGTCAACCAAAACCAGTTGCACTAACGTCAACCAAAACCAGTTGCACTAACGTCAACCAAAACCAGTTGCACTAACTAGTCAACCAAAACCAGTTGCACTAACTAGTCAACCAAAACCAGTTGCACTAACTAGTCAACCAAAACCAGTTGCACTAACTTCAACCAAAACCAGTTGCACTAACGTCAACCAAAACCAGTTGCACTAACGTCAACCAAAACCAGTTGCACTAACGTCAACCGAAACCAGTTGCACTAACGTCAACCAAAACCAGTTGCACTAACGTCAACCAAAACCAGTTGCACTAACGTCAACCAAAACCAGTTGCACTAACTAGTCAACCAAAACCAGTTGCACTAACGTCAACCAAAACCAGTTGCACTAACTAGTCAACCAAAACCAGTTGCACTAACGTCAACCAAAACCAGTTGCACTAACTAGTCAACCAAAACCAGTTGCACTAACGTCAACCAAAACCAGTTGCACTAACGTCAACCAAAACCAGTTGCACTAACTAGTCAACCAAAACCAGCTGCACTAACGTCAACCAAAACCAGTTGCACTAACGTCAACCAAAACCAGTTGCACTAACGTCAACCAAAACCAGTTGCACTAACGTCAACCAAAACCAGTTGCACTAATTAGTCAACCAAAACCAGTTGCACTAACTAGTCAACCAAAACCAGTTGCACTAACTAGTCAACCAAAACCAGTTGCACTAACGTCAACCAAAACCAGTTGCACTAACGTCAACCAAAACCAGTTGCACTAACGTCAACCAAAACCAGTTGCACTAACGTCAACCAGTGTTTGTGAGGCAATAATGCAGCTCTTTCGTTGCCTGCAACTTCAAAATGATTAGGACAAAAGAGCCCCTGCAAGTGTGCAGCCTTTACATCTGCCCTTCAGTCATGCGTTAGCCAGTCCTCTGTCTGCCCTTCAGTCATGCGTTAGCCAGTCCTCTGTCTGCTCTTCAGTCATACGTTATCCAGTCCTATGTCTGCCATTCAGTCATGCGTTATCCAGTCCTCTGTCTGCCATTCAGTCATGCGTTATCCAGTCCTCTGTCTGCCATTCAGTCATGCGTTAACCAGTCCTCTGTCTGCCATTCAGTCATGCGTTAGCCAGTCCTCTGTCTGCCATTCAGTCATGCGTTAGCCAGTCCTCTGTCTGCCATTCAGTCATGCGTTAGCCAGTCCTCTGTCTGCCATTCAGTCATGCGTTAGCCAGTCCTCTGTCTGCCATTCAGTCATGCGTTAGCCAGTCCTCTGTACTTTCGGAAGTAAGGATTGCACGATTACTGTTCCCGTTACATGGACCATCTCAGAGTTACTTACATCTCCATGCTCGTACTGAAGGTTCTCCATGCTGGTACTGAAGGTTCTCCATGCTAGTACTGAAGGTTCTCCATGCTCGTACTGAAGGTTCTCCATGCTCGTACTGAAGGTTCTCCATGCTCGTACTGAAGGTTCTCCATGCTCGTACTGAAGGTTCTCCATGCTCGTACTGAAGGTTGTCCATGCTCGTACTGAAGGTTCTCCATGCTCTAACTGAAGGTTCTCCATGCTAGTACTGAAGGTTCTCCATGCTCTAACTGAAGGTTCTCCATGCTAGTACTGAAGGTTCTCCATGCTCTAACTGAAGGTTCTCCATGCTGGTATTGAAGGTTCTCCATGCTGGTACTGAAGGTTCTCCATGCTCGTACTGAAGGTTCTCCATGCTCTAACTGAAGGTTCTCCATGCTAGTACTGAAGGTTCTCCATGCTCTAACTGAAGGTTCTCCATGCTAGTACTGAAGGTTCTCCATGCTGGTACTGAAGGTTCTCCATGCTGGTACTGAAGGTTCTCCATGCTCGTACTGAAGGTTCTCCATGCTAGTACTGAAGGTTCTCCATGCTAGTACTGAAGGTTGTCCATGCTCTAACTGAAGGTTCTCCATGCTAGTACTGAAGGTTCTCCATGCTCTAACTGAAGGTTCTCCATGCTAGTACTGAAGGTTGTCCATGCTCTAACTGAAGGTTCTCCATGCTCGTACTGAAGGTTCTCCATGCTAGTACTGAAGGTTCTCCATGCTCTAACTGAAGGTTCTCCATGCTGGTACTGAAGGTTCTCAATGCTGGTACTGAAGGATCTCTATGCTGGTACTGAAGGTTCTCCATGCTGTTTCTGAAGGATCTCCATGCTGGTACTGAAGGTTGTCCATGCTGGTACTGAAGGATCTCCATGCTGGTACTGAAGGTTGTCCATGCTGGTACTGAAGGTTGTGCATGCTGGTACGGAAGGTTCTCCATGCTGGTAATGAAGGTTGTCCATGCTGGTATGGAAGGTTCTCCATGCTGGTACTGAAGGTTGTCCATGCTGGTACTGAAGGTTCTCAAAGCTCGTACTGAAGGTTCTCCATGCTGGTACTGTAGGTTCTCCATGCTGGTACTGAAGGTTCTCCATGTTGGTACTGAAAGATCTTCATGCGCCAAATGAAAGTATTATTCGGTATGCCTCCTCACTCTACTCAGCAACCTCCTGAGCTATCACTCTATCAGAACAGCCTGGACCAGATGTTTCCTCTCTCAGGACCACTCGCTGCATTCACTGCCTACGTTATGATGACTCTGTTGTGATCTGTCATTCCACCCCCAGCCTGGACCAGATGTTTCCTCCTTCAGGACCACTGGCTGCATTCACTGCCTACGTTATGATGACTCTGTTGTGATCTGTCATTCCACCCCCAGCGTGGACCTATTCTTCTCTCTTGACTATCGTCTCGCCTGTGGTCACATGTTCAATTGTTTTATCTGTGCCATCCATGACGCTCCTCTCTTGACACTTGATCCCTTGATGCCTCCTGTGCAACTATGTTTTCTGTCGCACCTGTCTGTGGTAACTCGCATATTCGCTTTGGCAAATATAAGCCCCAGAATACAGCGCATCTTCAAGATCTGGACGTGTCTAGTGTATCCCAGCACTAACATCCTTCTGTCGTACTGGACACTGTCTAACCGTTCACACTCCAGCCTTGATAATCTGAGGATGCACATTCCATAATCAATAACTGACAATACCAAATGGCATTGATGTGCCGTTGGAAAGAGAATCAACCCATGGCTAGTGAGCTGGACATGAGCTTCCTTAATGGAAATAATATGCGCGCTCCGACTGGGATATGTGGCATTAGAGACGACGCGAGTCTGTCCAGGACTGTCACATGGTACTCCACTCCACAGGAGCTGTTCAACATCTACACAATGGAGATGGCAAACATTCATGCCACAGCGTCAAGGCGACCACTACCATTTACAGACGATATCCTGGCGTACATGACTGACTCAGAGTGGCAGGAGATGATCAGAAACAGCCGGGAAACCTTACAGGTATGTCAGTGTTGTGCGGATTCAGGCCCCCAGATAAATCCTAAGAAGGCCCGCATAATGTGTTGTTTCTTGATTCGGCCCATAGATCAATGCTAAGGTCTCCATAATGTGTTGTTTCTTGATTTGGCCCACAGATCAATGCTAAGGTCTCCATAAGGTGGTGTTTCTTGATTCAGTCCACAGATCAATGCTAAGGTCTCCATAATGTGTTGTTTCTTGATTCGGCCCACAGATCAATGCTAAGGTCTCCATAAGGTGGTGTTTCTTGATTCGGCCCATAGATCAATGCTAAGGTCTCCATAAGGTGGTGTTTCTTGAACTACTCTGCAGTGCAGGCTGACCTCCTGAGCGTTATCTAAGATGGAGGACAGATGTGACATGTTGACCTAACTTCGATCTGAGCCTCCCATATAGATACCAGGTCGACCACACCATATAGAGATGCCACAGAGGCTCGAGAGCAAGCGATAATCTGGTGGCGTCAAACGTGTCACACACACACAGCCTTCCTTTCTATATCTGGTTGATTCATCACTAACTAATCGATACCGTTTACTATTTTATTGTCGCAATACGGCCATTGTTGTTAGGATTAGAATGTTCGTTGATAGAAAGATTGACTTTCGGCTATATCTTTTGGGTAACTGATTTTCGGATGTCCTACGTCATTGATTGGTGTGTGCTGTTGTCTGAGAGTGTGTTCAAAGTTACACAGCAATTAAAATGTTTGTTTCTGCTGTAATAGTGTCCTTGCGCTGAACTTATGATGGGAACTTATCATCGGTATGCAAAGTTGCTGTAATACTTGATGGGAACATATCAGCGGTATACACATTTGATGTAATACTTAATGGGAACTTATCAGCGGTATACACATTTGATGTAATACTTGATGGGAACTTATCAGCGGTATACACATTTGATGTAATACTTGATGGGAACTTATCAGCGGTATACACATTTGATGTAATACTTGATGGGAACTTATCAGCGGTATACACATTTGATGTAATACTTGATGGGAACTTATCAGCGGTATACAAAGTTACTGTAATACTCTCTGGCTCAATTGCATCATGACTTATTTCCATTGCAATCTTCCTGATTGTTCTAAGGTCCTACCTGCAAGTTCTAAGGTCCTAGCTGCAATATCAAATATTGGAACAATAGCCACGTCTTCCCATTGTAAGGGATTACGGTAGCAAATAGCAAGACCGGACGGAAGCCAAGCAGTTAACATGAATGCCGATTTTAAGCTTCAATTAAGATAGACCCCAAAAAAGAAAGGCCCAAGAGGGAATGGGAGTTCAGTTGGTGCAACTCCAAAACTATATGTACGACTAGATGATGACGTGTCACGGGCGTCTATAGCTGGGCCATGACGAGATCTCAGACGACAACAATAATGTAGTCAAAGGGTTGTACCTCTGAAGCTGCTGCTGGCTATTAGACAGACACAAAACATCACTGCAGAGGTAATATCCTGTCAACGCAGGAGACCAGTGGTACTTCAGCAGCGTTAATTCGATTCAATCTCACGAATACCCAAGGAACAGCGGAATTACTTTAGTACTAAAATGAAAATAAACTTCAATTTGCACATTTAGATCTCAGATTTGATAGAACAATTCATCCATATCCTCCGGTAGGTTGCGTAATCTTCAATAAAAAAAAACTTTTCACTGACACTAAGCCTGGCTCCTTCATTTTTGTTTAACAAGGCTCTTAGATCCTAAACACATTTGTCTCCCTCTGACTTTGGATATACTTTCCTATTCTATCTGACCACCATTTGTTCCATGCGATCTCCGCTACTTTCACTGTCAACAATTTGTTCCATGTGATCTCTGCTACTTTCACTGTCAACAATTTGTTTCATGTGATCTCTGCTACTTTCACTGTCAACAATTTGTTCCAGACGATCTCTGCTAATTTCACTGTAAACAATTTGTTCCATGTCATCTCTGCTACTTTCACTGTCAACAATTTGTTCCATGTGATCTCTGCTACTTTCACTGTCAACAATTTGTTCCAGACGATCTCTGCTAATTTCACTGTCAACAATTTGTTCCATGTGATCTCTGCTATTTTCACTGTGAACAATGTGTTGCATACTACAGTCTCTGCTACTTTCACAATCAACAATGTGTTCCATACTACAATCTCTGCTACTTTCTCTGTCAACAATGTGTTCCATACAGTCTCTGCTACTTTCACTGTCAACAATGTGTTCCATACAATCTCTGCTACTTTCACTGTCAACAATGTGTTGCATACTACAATCTCTGCTACTTTCCCTGTCAACAATGTGTTCCATACAACAATCTCTGCTACTTTCACTGTCAACAATGTGTTCCATACAACAATCTCTGCTACTTTCACTGTCAACAATTTGTTCCATACTACAATCTCTGCTACTTTCACTGTCAACAATGTGTTCCGTACAACAATCTCTGCTACTTTCACTGTCAACAATTTGTTCCATACTACAATCTCTGCTACTTTCCCTGCCAACAATTTGTTCCATACAATCTCTGCTACTTTCACTGTCAACAATTTGTTCCATACAATCTCTGCTACTTTCACTGTCAACACTGTGTTCCATACTACAATCTCTGCTACTTTCACTGTCAACAATGTGTTCCATACAACAATCTCTGCTACTTTCACTGTCAACAATTTGTTCCATACTACAATCTCTGCTACTTTCACTGTCAACAATGTGTTCCATACAACAATCTCTGCTACTTTCACTGTCAACAATTTGTTCCATACTACAATCTCTGCTACTTTCACTGCCAACAATTGAACTTAATGTCTTTATACTGGCTTAGAAGACTCTGCGGAGTCTGTATACAACCATTTTCATGTACTTGCTCTAAAAGCTATGCGCATCCAATCTATTCTTAAATGCATTAATTGTCCCTGCCTCCACTACCACTACTTTCACTGTCAACAATTTGTCTGGCTCGCTAGTTTGGTCTAGTGTAGTCTGGAGGCCTATGTAATCAAAGATGGGGGATACCTTTGACATCTAAAACCCTGAGCGCCAACTATCATCCAGTGCTACCTGGCTAGCACAGACCAATTCCCCAGGCAAACACCAAACTGTTATCTAATAAATAATAAAGGTCTGGAATTGCCCGATAATTTTAGTAGCCAACTTTGACCGAGCCTCAGAAGTCGTGTGTGTAGTGAATGTGTGGAAGACATTGAAGACGTGTAACGTCTGGTTATGCTGTCTTCCCATGTGTAACCCTGTTTGGGTCCTGTTATGCTGTCTTCCCATGTGTAACCCTGTTTGGGTCCTGTTATGCTGTCTTCCCATGTGTAACCCTGTTTGGGTCCTGTTATGCTGTCTTCCCATGTGTAACCCTGTTTGGGTCCTGTTATGCTGTCTTCCCATGTGTAACCCTGTTTGGCACTAGCTTTGTGCATATACAATGCTTGTCTATAATCTAATTTTGCGAATGGGAATTTGAATGTCGTTTTGACAATAAGGTTTCCTCTTTGTTTTCCTTCGTTGATCGGTCTCAAATGATCGATTCATTTCATTGGTAAATCTTGCGGTCCTTTGCATGCTTCCATCATTGCCATACAGTTTACGACCACATCGAACTTCTACTTACTTACCTACATTAATCTTGTGCACCCACAATAACCTACCAACTGCATGCTGCTGCATAATAATATTTTGTATTAATTTAAGAAACAGTGCTTGCCCAGGGATATTTGGTTGTGATTGTATTGGTTGCCCAGTGATATTTGGATGTGATTGTATTGGTTGTCCAGTGATATTTGGATGTGATTGTATTGGTTGTCCAGTGATATTTGGATGTGATTGTATTGGTTGTCCAGTGATATTTGGATGTGATTGTATTGGTTGTCCAGTGATATTTGGATGTGATTGTATTGGTTGTCCAGTGATATTTGGATGTGATTGTATTGGTTGTCCAGTGATATTTGGATGTGATTGTATTGGTTGTCCAGTGATATTTGGATGTGATTGTATTGGTTGTCCAGTGATATTTGGATGTGATTGTATTGGTTGTCCAGTGATATTTGGATGTGATTGTATTGGTTGTCCAGTGATATTTGGATGTGATTGTATTGGTTGTCCAGTGATATTTGGATGTGATTGTATTGGTTGTCCAGTGATATTTGGATGTGATTGTATTGCTTGCGCACTAAAGATGTGTCAAATTATACAATAAAATATACATTTATTTATGGTAATCTGGCTGCATAAAAATTGCCCAACATTTGAACTCCTATAAAAAGTTGGGGTGTGTTATTATTTTGGAATGTGAAAAATCAACTAAACAAAGAAATTGTATTCAATTCTGGGCGCGTAGAGTACATCCAGAAGCAAGATTGCAGAAAACCGCAGAGCATATTACAAACTCAATGGAGGAGTGATTTAATTATTTTAAGTTGAATAATTTAAGTAGTTCATGTCCCAAAATGTGCCCTGAATGATGTCATCTAGTTTGATATAGCTTATCCGATAATAGTATGATATAAAAATAAATTTGCTAATTTATCTGATACATCAACACGTAAAGAATACAATAAATCTACCATGATCACATCTATTTTTACAATTTATTTCAGATACAATAGTTTTAGTAAGAAATGTTTACTTTGAAAAATGTTGTTAGTTGCCAATATAAAATGAACTTGTTTTAAGACAATGGTAAAGTTACATTCCCCAAATTACATAAACATTTAACACCAAAATGACAATAAATACAATTGGTAAAGTTAATATATTATTTTTTGCATTTATCCTACAGATCCTAGACGTAGTGCAGGCTGCGTTGGGTAGCAAATATAACTGGACTTACCATGTGGCGCGCATGACAGATAACAGATGGGCAATTAAAAGGACATTTTTGGTGGCCATATACACGACCACGCGGCCGCCCACCCATACGATGGCGAGGTGGTCTCTGTGAGACCTAGGCCCGAAATGGTACGACCCGGCGAAAGATGGGACTGCATACCCGACATTGCTGGCTATCTCGCATACGGCACACCCGCCGGACTGGAAACGAGCATATTGAATTGTATTCTGTATTTTAATAATGCATATCACTTGATAAAGTCAGAACTGGCCACAATTAAAGTCAACGTGTCCTCTTCTCTATTCCAACCATCATTAACACAAACACTGACAGAAAGTTCATTCACATCAAACACTGACAGAAACTTCATTCACACAAAAACTGACAGAAAGTTCATTCACACAAACACTGACAGAAAGAAAGTTGATCTGTCCATCACTTGATACCTTGCATACAATATCATCTTCTGTCCATCACTTGACACCTCACATACAATGTCATCTCCTGTCCATCATTCACTTGGCACCTCCCACTCATTATCTCCTGTCCATCACTCACTTGGCACCTCCCATACATCATCTGCTGTCCATCACTCACTTGGCACCACCCGTACATTATCTCCTGTCCATCACTCACTTGGCATCTCCCACACACTATCTTCTGTTCATCACTCACTTGGCACTTCCAATATATTATCTGCTGTCCATCACTCACTTGGCACCTCCAATACATTATCTCCTGTCCATCACTCACTTGGCACCTCCCATATATTATCTTCTGTCCATCACTTGACTTTCTAACTGTTTACCACGAACTATCATGTATGATAGTAAGGCAGTTGTGTGTCTGTGGTGACGTTTAATTCTGTGATGTGATTGATACTAGCCCCGCTATATGCCAGCTACTGTACACAACCATCTACTTGTATTTTACTAATTCATATGTAGGTTGACTTTGTTGACATACCGATATTGTTTTATCAGTCAAATAAACTTATCACGTGCAATAAAATCTCATTTCACTGCCAGGCTTAATAGGATACACTACATTGACAGATCAGAGAAAACTACTTCCGGGTTGAAGGTCGGGCTATAACTGATGTGTTATTGTCTATCAACTGATACATGTCCTCCCGGAGACCACGTGCGGTAACATCAAGGGAATACTTCTATAGCTTTCCGCTCGAACCTGCAACATGTCTGCAACTGGGCACTGACACTCACGCTGTTGTGTTTTATCTAAATCGTTATGAATGCCGACCAACAACAAAGTATATCAGCTGTAGAATGTCTTGGATGTGCTTGGTCCAGGTTGGACTAACTAACCAGATCAGTTAACTGACTGTTGAGATCGGCCAGGGCAACAGACCAGGGCTGCAGGCAGGGTTAACAAGATGGTAGCTCTAGAAGAGGTAGGGGAGAGAGTGAGAGGGTAACTTTAGAGGAGGTAGGAGAGAGATAGTGAGATGGTAACTCTAGAGGAGGTAGGAGAAAGGGTGAGTAGAAAATACTGGACATTTGTGTGCGAGGATTTGTCAATGAGAAAATTGCCAGCGGGACGAGACTGGGTCTATCCTGATGTCGGCCATTACTGTGTTTAACAAGCCAAGCCTCGTTATGGCGCTTGTATCCGCTTCAATCATATCTGGCCAATGGTACATTTGGACCGATTTGATGATAGGGGCCGTTACACTTTGGGTAATAATTGTGGGAGTTGATGTGACGGGATTTGTTGTGACGGGATTTGTTGTGATGGGATTTGTTGTGATGGGATTCGTTGTGACGGGAGTTGACGTGACGGGTTTTCCTGTAGTATGTTGATGTGACGGGAGTTGATGTGACGGGTTTTCATTGAGAATGTTTATGTGACGGGCTTTCATTGATAATCTTGATGTGACAAGCTTTCATTGAGAATGTTTATGTGACATGCTTTCATTGAGTATGTTGATGTGACGGGCTTTCCTTGAGTATGGTGATGTGACGGGCTTTCATTGAGTATGTTGATGTGACGGGCTTTCTTCGATCATGTTGATGTGACAGGCTTTCTTTGAGTATGGTGATGGGACGGGCTTTCCTTGAGTATGGTGATGTGACGGGCTTTCATTGAGTATGTTGATGTGACGGGCTTTCTTTGATCATGTTGATGCGACGGGCTTTCTTTGAGAATGGTGATGTGACGGGCTTTCTTTGAGTATGTTGATGTGGCGGGCTTTCCTTGAGTATGTTGATGTGACGGGCTTTCCGTGAGCATATTTATGTGACGAGCTTTCTTTCATCATGTTGATGTGACGGGCTTTCCATGAGCATATTGATGTGACGGGCTTTATTTGATCATGGTGATGTGACGGGCTTCCCTTGAGCACATTGATGTGACGGGCTTTTTTCATCATGGTGATGTGACGGGCTTTCCTTGAGCATATTGATGTGACGAACGTTGCTGAGGTGACAAGCTTTTCTTGAGCATGTTGATGTGACAGAATTTCATTGAGCATGTTGATGTGACGGACATTGCTGAGGTGACGGAATGTTGTGTACACAAAAACAAGAGAACGGTAGAATCCGAAGTAACAACGTCACCATCCTCTTCATCACAAGCATGAACAACAACAACATCAGTTGACGACAATAAGCTGGTGGCTGCCGTGACATTTTGATTTAATCAATGTACGCAGTTAAACAATATTTGATCCCACCGTCTTCCGTGGCGTGAACACGCTCTGCTCCCATTATCTAAGTGGTAGTAAAACTGCTAGCTTAAACATTTGACTTGTAAAATAATTGAATATCGAACGATCGATCTCCTCTATTGGGGGCTACAGCGAACTGAAACCGTTGACAATCACGCAAGAATAGGCCGTAATGAAATACAAACATAGCATTCTCGTTCTGTGGACAAACATTCTGTCTCTAAAACATCTAACACGGTTGGGTAAACTTGGAACTAGGTTCACTCACCAACGGCATGCTCCGGTGGGCCGTAGTTCTGACAGAAAGACATTGCTTCTGTCTTTAGCTAGTGGCCCGAATAAAGGGCTGGCATTGAATGCTGGTTTCTATGGGAGATAAGCAGATAAGAACACTACAACAGAACTGCCAGAACGGGTTACATGATCAATTCGTCAGTTCTGGAGACGAACACAACATGGCTACTTGCTGAATTGCTTGTAGGTGGGAAGGGAGCACGGGGGACAGGGCCGTGGCATGCAGCCAGAAAATGTTTTGGTACAACTAACACGACCGTTAGAGCACACGCAGCGATCATTCCAAATTGGATTGCCGCATGCTAAGCTTTCAGAACATCACCCCCGCATTCACTCAACCAAATTATCTGCCCTTCGGTATTTCAGTGGTGGAGAGAAATGTGTGATATTGTTCCAGGAGCGGCACAACATGAGGACGGGGGAGAAAGGGTGGTGAAGGAAGTGTATAATTGCTCCAAGACGAAGTTAACTAACCAAATCTGCAATTTTGTTCCAAAGTTCGTGTAGACAGTGTGAAATGTGCCAGTGTTATAAACACAAGTAACAGGAGTAGAGTATGTCTGCGTGATGGAGACACCATTACACCAACACATCAATTCTATCAAATTGTTGGCTTTTTAAATGACAAATCATGCAATATTGATCGTCCAGAGGGTGCTAAATGTGTGATGGTGCTCCGACAAGATAAGACACAGGAAAGGTGTCAACAATAGACTGCAGCTCTAAGGATCGGCTACCTGAACGGATATAACTGTGTCATGGTTTGTTTGAATGTGTCCAACTGTCCACGATCCGATCTGTGCTCTGGACGGAAGACGACAGGATCTGACAGGAGAGTGGATCTGCGATACCAGAAAATGGGGATGATATGAACGGGTCTCAAGGGAGCCAATAGCAATAAGGACCAGAGAACGGGTCTCAGGGGATTTAAAAAAAGCAATCAGGACCAGAGAACGGGTCTCAAGGGAGCCAATGGCAATAAGGACCAGAGAACGGGTCTCAGGGGATATAAAAAAAGCAATCAGGACCAGAGAACGGGTCTCAAGGGAGCCAATGGCAATAAGGACCAGAGAACGGGTCTCAGGGGATTTAAAAAAAGCAATCAGGACCATATGAAACACGCTGGTAAAGAGAGCACATATCTTGTCATCATGTGCGTTGAATGATGAGCTTGATGTGAAGCCTCGAGTTGCACTAAAGCCTGGAGTATGATGACCCACATTCTCACGTATACCTCAGGACGTAAGAAGAGCAAATGTAACTTGCCACCAACAAAACAGCAAGAGTTAACTCGGCAGGTGCCCATTGGAACAATAACAAGAAGATCGGACGCCAGCAAATCTCGCCTGTTCTCTAGACAAGCAGCTGAACCTGATGCTATGACCCTAGGTCTGAGACTCCAGGTCGTGGCAATAACATATAGGATATATGTTGCACAATATGATGAGCACAGCCAGATGCCATCCGAACACCAAAACTCGCCTGGTGCGTCTCTGTAGCTGAGTACGCCATTCGAACGTCAAAGCTCGCCTTGTGGGTCTCTGTAGCTGGGTACGCCACGCCAGTTTTCACAAATTATACACATGTCAAACTTTTTGATACAACAATAACTTAAACTGGCACGGACAGTTCTAGGGTGCCTGAAACATTCTCCAGCTAAAACAGATATACCCAACAATCTACATGGCACCACATGAGAAACGCAGAAGTGATGTAACATAAATGTGAAGAGCGAAACAGACACACGACAAAGTCACATTATGTCTGGACACCAGATGCAGTGCACAAGACTAGTTTCTGGACGAAGTTTCGTAGTCAACACAGCCCCTACAAATTAGTCCTGGACATAGAACATAACCAGGTCTCCTGGGATGAAATGGGGGAAGAACCTGCGCCTGGACGCACTTGTCTTACACAACATGGAAGTCACTCACCTGCGACTCGACACACTTGCTTTATACAACATGGAAGTCACGCACCTGCGACTCGACACACTTGCCTTACACAACCTGGAAGTCACTCACCTGCGACTCGACACACTTGCCTTACACAACCTGGAAGTCACTAACAAAACCCGGAGCTGGTATCATGATGCAGTAAGAACTAAAAGTGGTGAGGATACATTGATGGTGAGATAGCGTCTATGGAACAACACAAGAGCCAGCCAACCTGATGATCTGTTACAACACAAGAGCCAGCCAACCTGATGATCTGTTACAACACAAGAGCCAGCCAACCTGATGATCTGTTACAACACAAGAGCCAGCCAACCTGATGATCTGTTACAACACAAGAGCCAGCCAACCTGATGATCTGTTACAACACAAGAGCCAGCCAACCTGATGATCTGTTACAACACAAGAGCCAGCCAACCTGATGATCTGTTACAACACAAGAGCCAGCCAACCTGATGATCTGTTACAACACAAGAGCCAGCCAACCTGATGATCTGTTACAACACAAGAGCCAGCCAACCTGATGATCTGTTACAACACAAGAGCCAGCCAACCTGCTTATCCTGTTACAACACCAAAGCCAGCCAACCTGATGATCTGTTACAACACAAGAGCCAGCCAACCTGATGATCTGTTACAATAATCTGGAGACATGCAGTACGGATGATATGTCGAGGAGCAATGCCAAGTCAATCCATGTAGTTGAACATTAAAAACGCCGTGTCTAGCGTGGCGCCCATGACATTAGAAACGTGGTGTCTAGCGTGGCGCCCATGACATTAGAAACGCGGTGTCTAGCGAGGCGCCCATGACATTAGAAACGTGGTGTCTAGCGTGGCGCCCATGACATTAGAAACGTGGTGTCTAGCGTGGCGCCCATGACATTAGAAACGTGGTGTCTAGCTTGGCGCCCAGGACATTAGAAGCGTGGTGTCTAGAGTGGCGCCCATGACATAAGAAACGCGGTGTCTAGCGTAGCGCCCAGGACATTAGAAACGTGGTGTCTAGCGTGGCGCCAGGACATTAGAAACGTGGTGTCTGGCGTGGCGCGCAGGACATTAGAAACGCGGTGTCTAACGTGACGCCCAGGACATTAGACACACGGTGTCTGACGTGACTCCCAGGACAGGGAAGTCAGTAAGTGTATGGTGTCAACAGAAGATACACAACGTGACGGACACTTCAATTAGAGACTGTACAATGAAAGACATTAGATACACAACGTGACGGACACTTCAATAAAAGACTGTACAATGAAAGACATTAGATACACAACGTGACGTACACTTCAATTAGAGACTGGACAATGAAAGAGATTAGTTTATATAGCATGAACAGCGTATCGTTATCAAATAATTGTCTAGACAACCCACTCAAAACCAATAGGGCGTTTACCAGTAAGAGTCACCAAGTGTGATTATCTCAAACAAACGAACGCAGACATAACACAACTACAACCACAACCATGTCGGTGGTTTCTAACAAATGAGACACGCACTACATCGTCAGTCTTCGTCAGTCTTCGTCAGGACACCAGAACCATCCAGTGCCCTATCGTTGCTATCACAAAGAGACTGATGCATTAAATGCCTAATACTGGAGCTGATATGCACGCCACTTGACACAAAGAACTGTTCAGATAACAGAAGACTCATGAGGACGTCAGGACGGGAAGCCAACACACACCGGAAGTATTACACACCGAAAGTATTACACACCGGAAGTAATGCACACACGGGAAATGATCAGTTCACATTTGACGGGGATGCTGTAAGATTAGACCAGGTTGAACACAAAGACAAGAACAGGTAACAATGAAATAGGAAATAAAACACGGGCAATACGTTCTATCTATGAGCGTTTGAGTGTGTGATTTCCTGGGTAAACAACACAGGAGCACTCTTTCGTTCCAATCATGTCGTAGAATGTTGCTAAAGAAGATGAGCGTGGCACTGGCAACATCGTCATGTAGAACCACTGCAGCAAAACCGTACTGCGATTGACTAGAACCAGTCTTTCCCAAGAGCTGGAGACGATTTGACAAA
This sequence comes from Ariolimax columbianus, assembly GCA_036924085.1. NCBI lineage: Eukaryota > Metazoa > Mollusca > Gastropoda > Stylommatophora > Arionidae > Ariolimax > Ariolimax columbianus. Next base: position 116,163,697 of record JAVGWX010000006.1, on the reverse strand, counting down.
TTCAGTGGTGGCTATATGCCTTGACAAGTAGAGCGACATGGGAGGATGAAGACGGGGAGTTGCTGGTATGGGAGCAAACAAAACTGAAATTTTCATTAAAAAATAATTAGAGGCCGGAAGTTGCAATGAGATGAATCAATGGCCTGCGCATGTCAATTTGAATGAGAGATCTAATATCTACTATCAGTTAGGGTCACGGAAACACTTGGATACATTGACACACACCGACACACCCCCACACCGACATACACCCACATTGACACACACCCCTGATTGCACGAGCTGACTGGGTTGGCGATAGGTGCCAGTCGGTATAAACTAGTAAATATAAACTAGTAAATATAAACATGGGGTATCAGTCCTGACATTTTGATGTGTACTGTTGACATTGTGCCGTTGTTGTTTGATAGTGACTTTATAGCGACTGTTTACATTGAAGAAATATGAGCAGATGTATTAGAATTGTGTAACCATGTTCCATTTGGAAACGTAATATTTATTGTTATAACTTGCATCATGCATATTGAAAGTGTTGTGCAAGTTAATGGTGTAAGCATTTGAGCTATATACCTGAACATCATTCATATTTCATTGGGATTATAAATAGTTGTGACGAGCCTCCCACAGCAGCCATACACAAACTCACCGTCCCATACACAAACTCACCAGCCCATACACAAACTCACCGTCCCATTCACAAACTCACCGTCCCATACACAAACTCAACGTTCCATACACAAACTCACCGTCCCATACACAAACTCACCGTCCCATAGACAAACTTACCGTCCCATTCACAAACTCACCGTCCCATACACAAACTCACCGTCCCATACACAAACTCACCGTTCCATACACAAACTCACCAGCCCATGCACAAACCGATGTATTTACTAAGTACTCTGGGCACATAATTTTTATTTTTGTGCCAATCAAATTGGATATATTTTCTCCTGCAAGTTCGTGCCCTGGAATTAATCTAAGAAATCAATTTTAAATATTACGTGTTCACTCACTAAAAATCTGAAACCCGAATTAAAACACTTGCGTGTTTTTTGGTTGAAATATTCGTAGATTAATCTATAATAATTGTCGGTTTCTGACTTGGAAAGCCACCAGAACACTAATTTTTGAAGAATCACTTCGCGTTGGGTAGTGATGCGGCAATTCCAGCAGCCTACCTACATTTACACAGTAAAAGGGACCAATATTCAACCCACAGGGACAGAGCGAACGTTGACATTTGCCGATGACATCCTAAAGTACAGGACTAGCTCAGACAGGCAAGAGTTGGTCAAAGACATCCAGGAAACCTTGCAAGGAATATCACAGTGGTGCGGCGACTCAAGCTCCACAATCAATCCGAACAAGGCCTGCATGATGTGGTGCTTTTTGAATATTTCCATAGTAAAGGCTGAGCTCCCGGGCATCACTTTTGATGGTTACACCATCGACAGGTGTGACAGGTTGAAATACCTCGGAGTGACATTTGATCGCAGTCTTTCCTATAACTGCTATGTTGACCACATCGTACACATATGCAAGAGAGGGTTAGGAGCACTCAAGACCATGGCTGCTGCCGACTTGGAACAACGCCTCCTGTCCATCCTATTTCGTCAGGTTGTGTTGTCTGTTGTCGATTACGGACTGAGCGTCCTCACACTATCAAGAATACAGTGTGTAAGGTTGGAACGCACCCAGAATGAAGGTATGTGTCTGGTTCTGGGCTGCACTAGAGGTACCTCGATTGTGATGATGCGGTACATATTGGGATTGTTATCGGTGACAATCCAGACATAAACTGGCACAAGTCAAAGCCTATATGCGTGTCACCACAGACACGCGGCACCCTCTGTACAGTAGTATTTCAGACACCAAGGGATCAAGAATCAAGAGAGGGTCGTCATAGGTGGCACAGGATGAGACAACACTCGAGCTGAGATGATAGCCAAAGGGGAAGTATGGGTCCACACTGGTGATAGAATGATAGAGTACCAGAGAGTCATCATAACCTTAGGCAAGGTATGCAGAGAACGGAGCAACGGGAGAACAGAGCACGAGGTGAATCAGCTGAGACCACCCAGGAGAGTGACGCTGTCATATACACCGACGGATCAGTGCGCAGTCGGACATCAGGCTGGGGTTTCTCGGCTAGAGTGAGAGGAGAGGTCGTTGCTGAGCCCAGTAGGGCATACATGCCAACAACCTCCAGTATGAGAATAGAGATGGAAGCAGTGACCTCAGCACTGAAATGGATATCTGAGACTTCTATAACAAAGGCAGTCATCGTGACAGATGCGCAAGCCGTACTTCAGAAAGTACAGAAGGGATGGCTTAGGTACGAGTGGATAGCTGCTATTGAGGCCTCAAACCTCCAGGCATTGATCTGGATCTACTGTCCTGCTCATGCCGTGGTTCAGGGCAATGAAAGAGCTGACATCTTGGCTACACAAGCTCCCATCATGGGCACATTGGAGATGGACAGAAGTGACATTTTGAAATCAATCAATGACCGCCTGCTGGATGAGGACACCGCAATAGATGAAGCAGCAATCCACAGACTGCAAAGTTTCGACATTAAACGAGGTTCGAGCGGAGTGGGGCGCATAAGAAGATGGCGCAGAAGAGTGTGCAGCCAGCGAGCTACAGGGACCATCAGCATCCATACTTTACGCCATTTGATGAGAGAGAGAATGAGCACCTATGGGTATGCCCGGAGTGCAGTGACGTCGATTCTTAGAAACAAAAACAGAAACGCAAGGCACAACTGCATGTCACACTGACATCCATCTCAAGTCCTACTGTCCTAACTCCAACACCAGTTTACCTCCCACTGGCAGTCAGTCATAATGTGGCAACTTCATCCCAAATTTGTGTTCTACTTATGACTGTCATAAAACGACGTTTCCCATTTCTCTTACGACATGCCAATGAGGGAAAATAATTATTGATTAACAGAAACAGCCGTAATATAAATATTGCAGTTGGTGAGTTTTCAAAGAAAGAAATCACAACATATTGTTTGAAGACGATCTAATATTATAGCACATACAAAATGAGTACAGAATACTATTGTTTCACTAATATTGACGCCAGTCTCACTGAATGTGTTTGTGTATGCCCGAACTAACATTTGGGATTGGACATCGAAAGTTCAGTTATAAGAAGACTGCTACACTCTTCCATTATGGGCCTAGCTTCAGTACAACTACTGTCAATGCCATATACAACTTTACAGGCAGACATCATGAAAATGTTTTATTGTGCAACACTTTCTTCCGACAACATTAGTGACAAGGAAGCATTGCTTAGTGATAAGGAAATATTGCTAGTGATAATGAAACAGTGCCACTGATAAGGAAACATTGCCAGTGATAATGAAACAGTGCGACTGATAAGGAACCATTGCTATTGATAAGGAAACATTGCTAGTGATAAGGAAACATTGCTAGTGATAAGGAAACATTGCCAGTGATAAGGAAACATTGCCAGTGATAAGGAAACATTGCCTTTATTAAAAACGTTGCAATTGCATTTGAAAGTTGTAAAACAAAGTTGCCAGTTGCCAAACCAGAGAAAAACATGCTGTAGTGTTTGAAAAGTTGCCAAAAGGCTAGAGATTGACATCTACATTGTCAAAATGGCAATACCTGTACCAACCTCAGCACAGGAACAGTTCATGTCGGTGTCTCCCCCCCCCCCCCCCCCCCACCGCCATAATACTGGTACCAACCTCAGCACAGGGACAGTTCATGTCGGTGTCTCACCCCCACCACCATAATACTGGTACCAACCTCAGCACAGGAACAGTTCATGTCGGTGTCTCCCCCCCCCCCACCGCCATAATACTGGTACCAACCTCAGCACAGGGACAGTTCATGTCGGTGTCTCACCCCCACCGCCCTAATACCGGTACCAACCTCAGCACAGGGACAGTTCATGTCGGTGTCTCACCCCCACCGCCCTAATACCGGTACCAACCTCAGCACAGGGACAGTTCATGTCGGTGTATCACCCCCACCGCCCTAATACTGGTACCAACCTCAGCACAGGGACAGTTTATGTCGGTTTCTCACCCCCAACATCCGTCCCAATAATAGTACCAACCAGAACACGGACAGTCCATGTGCTTGCATAATTTCAACAATGGACAACACTCCAGCCCAAACGTTTAACTACCATCTAATTTAACATGGAATTGTGTTTTACGTCATTGACCAAATGTCAACAGTAAGACGTTCTGACGTGTGGGCCACATTGTGATCCTCCCGGACAAACAAGACAGCATGCACAGTAAATAACACCAGAACACTGATTCCTGACCAAGAAGGACGTGTCGGGTCGACAGGTGCAAATATCGCAGTCAAGCTGTAAACAAGCATTCCGTTCACCGGACTATACCCTGTTACTTGCAGAGCTCTGTTGATGGCTTGGTAGCGGGAGTGAGAGAACGAACGCAGAAGAAGAATGAAACTAATTGAACACTGCCGCGTTTCCGTCATTTCTACAACAACAAGATAATAAATGCGTGCATTAATTCTGGTCTTACGGTCAACACCAAGAAAACGGAGGAAATGTTTCCACCTGCACCCGGGAAACCTTACCACGAACCAAACGTCACTGGACAGGGAGATCACCTAAAAGCAGTTGATAGCCTTACTTAACTTGGCAGTACCCTCACCAGAGAAGGAAATATTGACTATGAGGTCCACAACATGATTTCCAAGGCGAGTGCTGCTTTCGGAGGACTTCGAGAAAACGTTTGGGACCGGCAGGGAATCAGTGTTGCCACCAAGATAAGTGTGTATCGTGCTGTTGTGCTAACCACCCTTCTGTACGCCAGCGAAACATGGACAGTCTATAGCAGGAATGTCAGGAAATGTAATTATTTTCATGTAAACTGTCTCCGCAGACAGCATCAGATAGACAGAGCATGTTGTTCGCATGTCAGATGAGCGCCTCCCTAAACAACTGTTGTACGGTGAGCTCATGACAGGACAGCGCTCGTAGGTGGGTGGGTGGGGGTGGGGGAGGACAAAAGAAACCAAACAAAGACACTATAAACGTTTTTTTGAAAAGTGTCTCCATTGATGTTGCTGACTGGAAGCTGCTTGCTCCGAACCGCTCAGCCTGGCGCTCTGCCGTCACACATGGTGCTTGCACCGCTTAGCAGAGGACCATCACGGAGGCGTAGGAAAAGCAAACTGCACGAAAGAAAATAATGCAAAAACTGCCTAACTAAAAATGCTGTTCATGTGTGCCCTGCGTGTGGTAAAATTTGTAACGCTCAAATCGAACTGTACAGTCACATGCAGTCACATCTGAATAAATATGATTGACGCTGTCACCATCCTCGCTTGGGATGGGCTGGTGGGCAACCACCCGACCGAGCGACCAACCGACCGTCCGACCGACCGACCGCCAACATGCTCAGACAGGCATACGATGGTATGAAGCATTTACGAACAGCTGCAGGTAATCTCAGAGTGTTGGGGGGGATTCCACCTCCAAGATTCTTCCTTACAAGGCGAGCGAGACTAGGTGCTCTTTTGACAACTCTAGATGAAGGCAAAGACAAAAGCCGCCGTCCATCGTAGACGATGATGACATAATATTTTTGCTACCGCCATTTTTAGTAAGGATTAACTGCACTACTTTTTATCCTCGCTCTCTCGTCTCGGGCCACCCGACCCCAGTGGCAAGTCGAGGACAAGACGACTAGGGAGAGACTACGAGATGCAGGGGACTCCGCATCACGCACCCGTGAAAAAGAGGGCGACGTCCGGAGTCGAACCTACACCACCTGATCAGGAAGCCGACGGCTTAATCATTTCGCCACGGAATTCCCAACGACAACTCTAGATAATAGTTTGACTTTCTAGGCATTAGTTATGATGGATGCGTGATTGACAGGTTGAATTACCTGAGAGCGAAACTTGATCGCAGGCTATTATATAGGTACCACATCGACTAGATCATCGACGAATGTAAGCGGGGGTTGGCAGCACGCGGGATAGTGGCGTGGAGACGAGGGTTGGCAGCACGCGGGATAGTGGCGTGGAGGCGATGGTTGGCAGCACGCATGATAGTGGCGTGGAGGCGATGGTTGGCAGCACGCATGATAGTGGCGTGGAGGCGATGGTTGGCAGCACGCATGATAGTGGCGTGGAGGCGATGGTTGGCAGCACGCGGGATAGTGGCGTGGAGGCGATGGTTGGCAGCACGCATGATAGTGGCGTGGAGGCGATGGTTGGCAGCACGCATGATAGTGGCGTGGAGGCGATGGTTGGCAGCACGCATGATAGTGGCGTGGAGGCGATGGTTGGCAGCACGCGGGATAGTGGCGTGGAGGCGATGGTTGGCAGCACGCATGATAGTGGCGTGGAGGCGATGGTTGGCAGCACGCGGGATAGTGGCAGCTGGATATCTGAAACAGCCACTAGTTATCATTCACGCCCGCTGGCAATATCAGGCTTGGTACCTTCACGCTGTCCAGATACACAACGTGGATAGTTGGAACACATCTAGAACGAAGGGACGTGACCTCCTCACTGATGGACTAGGAAGAATCTGTTCGTGAAGATGAAGTACGTACTGGGACTTTTGTCTGTGAGATCTAGATGTGAACAGGGACAGACCCAACCTATAAGCAGGGGTTATTACAGACATGACGTAGCCACTTTACACAACATGGAGGGATCACTAAAGGCATCCCATTGATGGCACAGGCAGACATAACAGGCGGCCAGTGATCACATAACGGGGAGGAATTGGTTTACAATTGTGATAGGATAACATTGTCACAGAGTCATTAGAACATCTAGGGTCTGATCTACTGAACCGGATGTATCTGGATTCAAGGACACGCAAGAGCTGATAGATATGGCCAGGCAAAACATACTGATCAGACATGTTAGGGTCAGGGTCAGGCAAACTATACTGATCAGACATGTTAGTCAATTTGGTTTGATCAGCCACCTATGAACCCACCACCAGGATTGACAGACGACAATGTGGTCCTCTTCGGAAACGATGGACAAACAACATTTACCCCGCTCCTGAAGCATGTAGTTTCCAGCTAGGTCTGGCAAGGAGCTACAGAAACTATCTTCAAATATGGTATTGTCGTACATAGTGACGATGTAGAAAGTTTATTTTTGTTAACACAATACTGGGATGTAATAAAACATACCTGACCTAGTTTTGGTTTTGCTGGTGTGCGAATTTGAATTTCCCAGTTCAGGAACGCTTCCAAGAAATGCTGGCTATATAAGGGGATATGTGGAAAAACCCCCTAGGCAGCGAGCTATAAACAAACAATGATTGTTCGTAACGATTCTAGAAATATATCTGGGTCGAGCTCGCCCAACATTCCATTGTAGCAAGTTGTGATGAAGAAATTATTCTCCAGTTCCGACACTTTCCTTTGGTGGTGTACGGTTTGGCTAGATCCTGCTTGCATTTCTTTGTAGTGACATGACGCGGACCAACTTGTGTGTTCGGTGTTGAATTCAGGACTACCTGTTACTTGACTTTATTTTCTGTTATTACAGTTATTTACTTGACGGTAGAACAGACACACGCTTGTCTTGCGTTAGTGGTCACGTCCAAACGTTTCCTTGATTATATTAGTCACACTAAAGGCAGCTGGCAGTGTGTTGGTCGTAGCCTCATTTGAAGTGTTATTTTTTCTAATCAGGAAATGTCTTTTCAATTCCTGGTACGGTGTATTTTGAGGACGACAAAAGGACTTGTTATATTTACTCACAGAGCTGAACTACGAATATCCGGATGCTTGTTGAATCTCACTGTCAAACTGCAGCTGCAATAAAAGTCAGATCTGGAACAGAAGGTAAGGTACTGCACATGCTCGTTGTGAATAACCAGGGTTTTTACCCATTGAATGTTTGTGCCAGTTTTGTGTATGTATTCTGCCGGACTTACTTCTGTGGCGCGTGTCAGCGCATGCGTAATGTCGATGAGAGAGACTATATGAAATACATGTTGTGAAGATGTTACTGCGTGATATGTCTAAACATGTTGTGAAAATGTTACTGCGTGATATGTCTGAACCTGTTGTGAAGATGTTACTGCGTGGTATGTCTGAACCTGTTGTGAAGATGTTACTGCGTGGTATGTCTGAACCTGTTGTGAAGATGTTACTGCATGATATGTCTGAACATGTTGTGAAGATGTTACTGCGTGGTATGTCTGAACATGTTGTGAAAATGTTACTGCGTGATATGTCTGAACCTGTTGTGAAGATGTTACTGCGTGGTATGTCTGAACCTGTTGTGTAGTTGTTACTGCGTGATATGTCTGAACATGTTGTGAAGATGTTACTGCGTGGTATGTCTGAACATGTTGTGAAGATGTTACTGCGTGGTATGTCTGAACATGTTGTGAAGATGTTACTGCGTGGTATGTCTGAACATGTTGTAAAGATGTTACTGCATGGTATGTCTGAACATGTTGTGAGTAGATGTTACTGCGTGGTATGTTATTTGTGTGGTGGTATATCTTATGTGGTGGTATGTCTTAGGTGTGGTGGTATGTTTTATGTGGTGGTATGTCTTAGGTGTGGTGGTATGTTTTAGGTGTGGTGGTATGCCTTAGGTGTGGTGGTATGTCTTAGGTGTGGTGGTGTGTCTTAGGTGTGATGGTATGTCTTAGGTGTGGTGGTATGTCTTAGGTGTGGTGGTATGTCTTATGTGTGGTGGTATGTCTTAGGTGTGGTGGTATGTATTAGGTGTGGTGGTATGTCTTAGGTGTGGTAGTATGTTGAAGGTATAATTTCTTAGCACTCAACCATACACTTGTAGATATACTGGCATGATTATCTCTGTTCAGGCTTTGCTGTCGGGTCCAGTTTGCACGTTACATTGGTTGGACACATCACTAGACACGCAATCTTGCTGACAGCACAACTGGAAGGAAGGATCAACGGTAAAGGGTCCAGTGGGAAACGGCGTTAAACGTGGGATGATTACAGCAACATGTAGAGGGAAGTGGCTGGCACATTGCACCATCAAGGCAAGAGACAGGGGACGTATGAGGTCCATTCCAGACAACCTTAGATGTGGAGACGAATGTGAACTGACCAGGCAACCTTGGCTGTGGAGAAGGGACATGAGCTGACCAGACGAGCTTGGCTGTGGAGAAGAGACAAGAACTGAACTGACCAGACGAGCTTGGCTGTGGAGAAAGGGACAAGAACTGAACTGACAAGACGAGCTTGGCTGTGGAGATTGGAAAGATGCGGGAGTGATCCCCTTATTCAAAAAGGGCAAAAAAGCAGAGCCAGCAAACTATAGACCTGTGAGCTTAACGAGCATAGTCTGTAAATTGTTAGAGTCAATAATCAAGGAAAACATTGTAATGCATTTAGATAAATTTAATCTAATTAGAAATAGTCAGCATGGGTTTACCAGAGGGAGATCATGCTTAACAAATCTATTAGAATTCATGGAGGAGGTTACCAAAATGTTAGATAAAGGGGAGCCAGTGGACGTTATTTATCATGATTTTGCAAAGGCCTTTGATAGAGTACCTCATCAAAGTTTATTTCGAAAGTTAAAATCACATGGAATAGGTTTATTCTTGATATATATTAATGATTTGGACATTGATATGGGATCCATTATTGCAAAATTTGCTGATGATACAAAACTATGCAGTAGTGTCTCATCTAAAGCAGAAGTGGATATATTCAGGTCGGATTTAGATAAAATTCGAGAATGGTCTGTAAGCTGGCAAAGGGAGTTTAATGTAGATAAATGTACAGTCATGCACATGGGTAGATCCAATATGGAACATAATTACAGAATGGGAGAGAACAATATTAGAAAGATAGATAAAGAAAGGGACTTAGGGGTTATAATAGATCATACAGATAAGGTGAGGGAGCAAGTTCAGGTAGCAGTAAAAAAGGCAAATGCAATGTTAGGGATGATAACAAGAAATATTAAACATAGGAGCAAGGAAGTGATAGTCAAACTGTATAAAGCATTAGTTAGACCTAGATTGGAGTACTGTGTACAGGTGTGGAGTCCTTGTCAGAGAGGGGATATAGACATGCTGGAGAGAATACAAAAAAGAGCGACAAAGCTGATAGTGGGATTCCAGAATAACAGTTATGAGGAAATATTAAAAAGAACTGGCCTTCAGTGTCTAGAAGAGAGAAGAATTCGTGGTGACTTAATACAGGTGTATAAGATGATCAGAGGAATGGATAAGGTAGACTAAAACAAGTTTTTTAAAGTACAACCACCAACAAGGACAAGAGGGCACAGCTAAAAGTAGACTAAAGAGAGGTCCAGATTAGATATTAGGAAGTATTTCTTTAGCCAGAGAGTTGTGAATGCTTGGAATGCATTGCCAAGTGAGGTGGTGGAGGCTGGGACGGTCAATGCATTTAAGAATAGATTGCATGCGTACAGCTTCTAGAGCAAGATGATGTAATTGGAACTGGTTGTATACAGACTCTGCAGAGTCTTCTAAACCAGTATAAAGACGTTAAGTTAAGTTAAGTTAAGGGACATGAGCTGACCAGACGAGCTTGGCTGTGGAGAAGAGACACGAACTGAACTGACCAGACGACCTTGGATGATGGGATGTGATCTAAATTGAACTAGTTAGAGAAAAATTGACTCGTAGTAAGGATATGCAATTACAATGTCTGTTAGTGGTTAATTTGTAACAGAAGGCACATGTAGGGGCCACTGGGCAGATACATAACATACGCGTAACAAATTCACATATGAACTAGAATCAAAACCACGTCAGAATGTCAGTCACCAGGTATACGACATGCATTATGGGATACATGCCAACCGACAGACAACTAACAGATAGGTTAATACTTGCTGTTATACAACACAGCGTATCCTGCACTATCGTTGCGATCCACGCGATATTATAGTGATATGCTATGATGTGTTATGCCCTGTTCTGGTACGATATGCTGTTATGTAACACAAGTGTATTACTGCACTCACAACAGCCTTTAAGTGCTCAGTCTACACCAAATAAAATGGCTGAAGTGAGGGGACACGTATGATGAGGGGACTCGAATGATGTGGCGACACGTGTGATGAGGGGACACGAATGATGTGGGGACACGAATGATGTGGGGACACGTCTGATGAGGGGACACGTGTGATGAGGGGACACAAATGATGTGGGGGCACGAATGATGTCGGGACATGTGTGATGAGGGGACACGTGTGATGAGGGGACACGAATGATGTGGGGACACGTGTGATGAGGGGACACAAATGATGTGGGGACACGAATGATGTAGGGACACGAATGATGTAAGGACACGTGTGATGTGGGGACACGTGTGATGTGGGGACACGTGTGATGTGGGGACACGTGTGATGTGGGGACACGCGTGATGTGGGGACACGTGTGATGAGGGGACACGAATGATGTGGGGACACGAATGATGTGGGGACACGAATGATGTGGGGACACGTGTGATGAGGGGACACAAATGATGTGGGGACACGAATGATGTGGGGACACGTGTGATGAGGGGACACAAATGATGTGGGGACACGAATGATGTAGGGACACGAATGATGTAAGGACACGTGTGATGTGGGGACACGTGTGATGTGGGGACACGTGTGATGTGGGGACACGTGTGATGTGGGGACACGCGTGATGTGGGGACACGAATGATGTGGGGACACGAATGATGTAGGGACACGAAAGATGTGGGAACACGAATGATGTGGGGAGACGAATGATGTGGTTACACGAATGATGTGGGGACACGTGTGATGTGGGGACACGAATGATGTGGGGAGACGAATGATGTGGGGAGACGAATGATGTGGTTACACGAATGATGTGGGGACACGTGTGATGTGGGAACACGATTTATGTGGGGACACGAATGAGGTGGGGACACGAATGATGTGGGGATTCGAATGATGTGCTCTAGTCGTCTAAGAAGTGAAATTAGATTACATCTCATTCTTTTAGAATACGTGATGATACAATCTGATATGATCATGATACTGTACTCTGATTTGGTCATGATACTATACTCTGATATGGTCATGATACTGTACTCTGATTTGGTCATGATACTATACTCTGATATGGTCATGATACTGTACTCTGATTTGGTCATGATACTATACTCTGATATGGTCATGATACTGTACTCTGATTTGGTCATGATACTATACTCTGATATGGTCATGATACCGTACTCTGACACTCCTTAAACTCTTATCTAATATTGAATTTGATATCACATTCTGGCACGTATCACATTCTGTTTCAACACTAGAGTGTAGTATTTTAAATCTCACGAAAGAGCTGACACTCTGAACGAAAGGACACAGGCGATAAAGACATTAACAACATTTAGAAGTGATATTGTGGGTCTGATCAATGACCATTTCTTGGGTGAAGATGATAACGAAACATGTCCGGCACAGCAGAATGGCCAACCGCTGCTACCTCACATGTGCAGACATTGGACTAGGTGCAAAATCAAGCTCTCGAGAATTCCTAGCAGAAACTAGAGACACTACACCGATAACTGAGATGCAGAAGGGTACTAGATTAGAGAGACTGCCCAATGGAAAGGTACGAGAAGCATTAGGTTAGTGGAACAGTATCAACGCAACTAAATGAATGTACGACTGAACAGACGGAGATTAAGATGTCTGAAAATTGGCAGCTTTGTACGTAGGAGAGAAGGACTGAACAACAATATTAAGACGTTCTACCCATGAAGACACTACCACTGAAGCGCACTAAATACCATTTTCAATTTGAACAGTTCAACAATGCTTTAGAAATTAATATACTCATCAGGGGACTTAAAGCTACACACAAACTACAGAGATTCTCAAACTTTCCAGGTCGACAGACACCGTTTCTATCTAGTTGACATAATTTTCTTCCCAAGCATTTGTCAAACTGTATATCAAGTGAATCAAAACTCACATGTCATTCAAGTAGCCCAAAATATGGTGAACGTACAGCGATGTTTTGTACATCTGTATATATGGGGCTTCATGGAACACTACAAATGTTACTCCATGAAACTATACTAACCTGACATACTGATTCTCCGTTAAACTAACAAACATGACCCTGTGTTATCTGCATCTATTTTCTATCCGTCTGTAGTCTGTTCTCAGACAGGTCTCAACACCTGTTCTCAGACAGGTCTCAACACGTGTTCTCAGACAGGTCTCAACACGTGTTCTCAGACAGGTCTCAACACGTGTTCTCAGAATCCTTTCTCAATATATGTTGTAGTCTCAATACCTGGTTTCGACATCTACTCTCTGCTTCTATAATCAGTCATCTGTGTTGAGTATCAATGGAAAGTGCTTTCCATTCAACCAGAAACTCTCTGGTTATCTCAGAACACATCATCTTGACCGTCCAATCTATCTATTTCTGAGTCACTGTTTCTCTTAGACCGTCCACTGGTCACCCTCTCTGGCCTTCTCTTGACATTTTTCCATGTATCCCTCCCCTCTCTCGTCAGAGATACAAATTCTAATGGTCTCCACGACTGTCCCCGCCCCATTAGCCTCACCCCACCCACACATGTTTATGTCCGTTAATCAGTTCTCCGTTTTCAATAAATTAGTATCTTTCGTATTGTCCAATCACTAAACTGCTCAGTGCAGCCCTATCACTCTTTGGTTAAACATTTGCCACCCCCCCCCCCCTCCCATTAGACTTGACGGATATTAGAAATGGGCGCCTACTACATGCCGGCCATTTGATGTCTCGATTCTACTTCTTTGTGGAATGTAAGCCCGAAAATATTATTTATCTACTTGGAGATTCAAACTTGACCAGAATGAGTTGTTCCCCTTTTATGTCGCTAACAGCAAACCTTATCCCTTGCCTTCTGTCTATCCGTCTCATCTTCCAACTGTTCTGCCAGACACAAACAGTGTGGCTCACGACCTGAGGAAACCATTTGTGACAGAACGTATGGCTCACGACCTGAGGAAACCATTTGTGACAGAACGTATGTCCTTAGCCAATGAAAACTCCTACATGGAGTGTTCACAACAAGAACTACGCCATATCAAAGGTTTGATATACTCGATGGAAGATGGGAGGAAGGGAATGGGAGGTTGGGGATGGGAGGTTGGTGTGTAAACTTGGTTCGAGATGAAGGCCTGGGTGTACACCAGCTTACAGTGGTCGAGGACCGCAATTTTGCCATACGCTTATATGTATAATGATCCACAGAAGAGAACTGCTACTCTGTACATGATCGAATAAAACTATCCAATCTAATTGTGGATATATGCCTATACAGACATCAGCAACACCTGCCTACACAGACATCAGCAACACATGCCTACACAGACATCAGAAACACATGCCTACACAGACATCAGCAACACATGCCTACACAGACATCAGCAACACATGCCTACACAGACATCAGCAACACATGCCTACACAGACATCAACAACACATGCCTACACAGACATCAGCAACACATGCCTACACAGACATCAGCAACACCTGCCTACACAGACATCAGCAACACCTGCCTACACAGACATCAGCAACACCTGCCTACACAGACATCAGCAACACCTGCCTACACAGACATCAGCAACACCTGCCTACAGATACAAAAGATCAGAAACACATGCTATCGAGAATGGAAGTATCACAAAATCTGTTGTGAGATAAGGTGCATTTCTACTTAAGCGCTATATTGCATCATCACTGTTAGGGTTCAAGATCTAGAACATGCTGATAACATGATACACGACAGCACGGCGGCCACCAGCTGATCACCTTCACAAACCCATTGCCTGTACTGTAAGCTATAAAGAATGGTCACTCCCACCTGTATTGTTAGCTATAAAGAATGGTCACTCCCACCTGTATTGTTAGCTATAAAGAATGGTCACTCCCACCTGTATTGTTAGCTATAAAGAATGGTCACTCCCACCTGTATTGTTAGCTATAAAGAATGGTCACTCCCACCTGTATTGTTAGCTATAAAGAATGGTCACTCCCACCTGTATTGTTAGCTATAAAGAATGGTCACTCCCACCTGTATTGTTAGCTATAAAGAATGGTCACTCTCACCTGTACTGTAAGCTATAAAGAATGGTCACTCCCACCTGTACTGTAAGCTATAAAGAATGGTCACTCCCACCTGTACTGTAAGCTATACAGATTGGTTACTCCTGCATTTAAACAATTAACTAGCATGGACTGCTGAAAGTAAATTAAACGTACAGGGGCAGGCATACCTACGAAACACATGAAAAGAAGCAGGAGAGCAAAGATACAGTGGTGTGACATTATTTCTAGGTAAAGCTGGTAAAAAGCGTCGTCATAAACATCCCGGCGAGGACTACAACGTCCTTGACTTGCAGGGACAGATCACCATACTTGATCTCAGGACAGGGCATGGTAGATTAAATGAACACACGTACAAGCTTCACCTGCTTGCATCATCCATGTGCACGTGTAGACTGAGTCAACAAACTGCAGAGTATGTTTTTACAGGACTGCCGTCTGTCTTGTCAGATGAGGAAGAAGCGTTGTCCACATGACTTACCTCAAAGCTGTACGGAGTTAAAGATAAACTTCAGGCAATGATAGAGTTCATTACGAAAATATAGAAGAAGAAGAAGAAGAAGAAGAAGAAGAAGAAGAAGAAGAAGTAGAAGAATTAGAGGAAGAAGAAGGAGAGAAGAACAAGAAGAAAATACAGAAGCGGGCAAGAAAAGACGAAGAACAAGATGAAGAAGAACAAGAAAAAGAAGATACAGAAGAGGGAAAGAAGAAAAACTGCAACATTTAACTGCAGCGTATTGAACTCATAAGCAGGTCCAGTAGAGAGAGAGAGAGAGAGAGAGAGAGAGAGAGAGAGAGAGAGAGAGAGGGAGAGAGAGGTGACAGATGACGGAGCAAAAGTGTGTACAACTAGCGAGCTACGGAAACCATGAGCATCTACCCTCTTCACCATTTTCTGTGATGGACTGAACAACTGTGGCGTTCCCTGGAGTGCAATAAGACCGATACCTAGCCGAACAGAACCACAATAGGATGTGTTGACACCATCTCCACAAGTACAACAACTACGTGTGTACAAGTCCTCTCCATAAAATATTCGTTACTGTCCTCGCTAATACCACCTACTTTTTCTTTTCTTTCATTCCAACGCAGTTTAAAGATTGCCAGCATGCTGTTTCCGGTGACGATTACCTTCCAGAAGTCTCTGAGAATCGTCGGCTGGTGGGCCGTACTTTTTTGTAGATGTTGTTGGAGTCTCAATTACTCTAGCCCGATGCTGGAAGGTGACAGTCACACCCTGACATGCTCTGGACAAACGAAATCACAAAGCAGGTAACGCCAATCAATACTGGTTCATCGGTCTTTTTCATCACTTTTTGTTACATCAATCAATAACACGCGACTGTTCGGCTCGTGCTATATCTGTTCCAACTGGTCATCATTTATGAGTTTTTTTATTGTACGAAGGAGGTTGAAGTCAAACTTTTGTTGCTGTAAGGAAACATTTTTTTTTCAAGCAGTGAAAATGCCATTTATGTTTTGATATAATCTCCCGCATCGTGTATGCACTTATCCCATGGTTTAATTAATGCTTGAAAAGCTTCAGCGTAGAAGGATTTGTCAGTATGTCTGAACCAATCTAGGACAGCCTGTTTCACGTCGTCATCAGTGCTGAAATGCTGACCTGCCAGGAATTATTGTAGGGGTCAAAACAGGTTGAAGTCGTTTGGAGTGAGGTCTGGGCTGTAAGGTAGATGTGCAATATCTCCCAGCCGAGTTGCTGCAGATGACACATAGTGCGGTGAGTCGTATTATGTCGAGCGTAATCTAGCAGGTTCAGGGCGTTTGTCCGACAACGGTTATACAGATCACTGAACATGCGCATGGACTGCTCACTGTTGACAGTTACACTACGGGATAGACAATTTTCGCAGATTTTACTCTTTCTTTCACAAGTAATTTCATCACAACACAATGTTACATGCAAGCAATAACAGTGTTGTCCGCCATTGTTATTTACCTCTCACGTGACTGGTCCATGGCAAGTACACCACCTAGCAGTAATAGCGCACAAGTGCTCGTAACTAGTGATAGTACTTCAAGCACGCTATAACCCATTCAAGTTGAAGTAGAACAAAAACTCCCAGTTTGATTTGAACGCTCCTCCTACATTTATAATCGTTTAAAAGGTTCAAAGCAAAAAGGCGAGTTTCAGGCAGTACTTCGGCTAGGGCAACTTTTAATTTAAGAAAAACTTCTGAATGATGGCGTGTTCATTATTGGTGGAAAATGTATGGGGATTAAAAGGGATGGTGAATGTATGGGGATTAAAAGGGATGGTGAATGTATGGGGATTAATAGGGATGGTGAATGTATGGGGATTATTAGGGAAGGTGAATGTATGGGGATTAATAGGGATGGTGAATGTATGGGGATTATTAGGGAAGGTGAATGTATGGGGATCAAAAGGGATGGTGAATGTATGGGGATTATTAGGGAAGGTGAATGTATGGGGATTAATAGGGATGGTGAATGTATGGGGATTATTAGGGAAGGTGAATGTATGGGGATTAAAAGGGATGGTGAATGTATGGGGATTAATAGGGATGGTAAATGTATGGGGATTAATAGGGATGGTGAATTTATGGGGATTATTAGGGAAGGTGAATGTATGGGGATTAATAGGGATGGTGAATGTATGGGGATTCATAGGGATGGTGAATGTATGGGGATTATTAGGGAAGATGAATGTATGGGGATTAAAAGGGATGGTGAATGTATGGGGATTAATAGGGATGGTGAATGTATGGGGATTAATAGGGATGGTGAATGTATGGGGATTATTAGGGAAGGTGAATGTATGGGGATTAATAGGGATGGTGAATGTATGGGGATTCATAGGGATGGTGAATGTATGGGGATTATTAGGGAAGGTGAATGTAGCCACCTAGTCCACATCAATGTGCAATCTCAGGATTTATTTCCTAGAAATGTTTAATTCAGAAACAAACGTATTGGAAGGTACATGGTTTAAGTTGCAGGTCATATCTCGGTACTAGTATACTGATGGGGTGGACTGGGGTGGGGGGTAGAGGTGGGTACTAGTATACTGATGGGGTGGACTGGGGTGGGGGGTAAAGGTGGGTACTAGTATACTGATGGGGTGGACGGCGGTGGGGGGTAGAGGTGGGTACTAGTATACTGATAGGGTGGGATGGGGTGAAGGGTAGAGGTGGGTACTAGTATACTAATGGGGTGGACTGGGGTGGGGGGTAGAGGTGGGTACTAGTATACTGATGGGGTGGACTAGGGTGGGGGGTAGAGGTGGGTACTAGTATCCTGATGGGGTGGACTGGGGTGGGGGGTAGAGGTGGGTACTAGTATGCTGATGGGGTGGACTGGGGTGGGGGGTAGAGGTGGGTACTAGTATCCTGATGGGGTGGACTGGGGTGGGGGGTAGAGGTGGGTACTAGTATACTGATAGGGTGGACTCGGGTGGGGGATAGAGGTGGGTACTAGTATACTGATGGGGTGGACTGGGGGGGGGGGGTAGAGGTGGGTACTAGTATCCTGATGGGGTGGACTGGGGTGGGGGGTAGAGGTGGGTACTAGTATCCTGATGGGGGGGGGGGGGGCTGGGGTGGGGGGTAGATGTGGGTACTAGTATCCTGATGGGGTGGGCTGGGGTGGGGGTAGAGGTGGGTACTAGTATACTGATGGGGTGGGGTGGGGTGGGGGGTAGAGGTGGACACTAGTATCCTGATGGGGTGGGCTGGGGTGGAGGGTAGAGGTGGGTACTAGTATACTGATGGGGTGGGGTGGGGTGGGGGCAGAGGTGGGCACTAGTATCCTGATGGGGTGGGCTGGGGTGGGGGGTAGAGGTGGGTACTAGTATACTGATGGGGTGGGCTGGGGTGGGGGTAGAGGTGGGTACTAGTATACTGATGGGGTGGGCTGGGGTGGGGGGTAGAGGTGGGTACTAGTATACTGATGGGGTGGGCTGGGGTCGGGGGTAGAGGTGGGTACTAGTATCCTGATGGGATGGGGTGGTGGGGGGTAGAGGTGGGTACTAGTATACTGATGGGGTGGGCTGGGGTGGGGGGTAGAGGTGGGTACTAGTATACTGATGGGGTGGGCTGGGGTGGGGGGGTAGAGGTGGGTTCTAGTATACTGATGGGGTGGGCTGGGGTGGGGGTAGAGGTGGGTACTAGTATACTGATGGGGTGGGCTGGGGTCGGGGGTAGAGGTGGGTACTAGTATACTGATGGGATGGGCAGGGGTGGGGGGTAGAGGTGGGTACTAGTATACTGATGGGGTGGGCTGGGGTGGGGGGTAGAGGTGGGTACTAGTATACTGATGGGGTGGGCTGGGGTGGGGGGGTAGAGGTGGGTACTAGTATACTGATGGGGTGGGCTGGTGTTGGGGGTACAGGTGGGTACTAGTATACTGATGGGGTGGGCTGGGGTGGGGGGTAGAGGTGGGTACTAGTATACTGATGGGGTGGGCTGGGGTTGGGGGGGTAGAGGTGGGTACTAGTATACTGATGGGGTGGGCTGGGGTGGGGGGGGGTAGAGGTGGGTACTAGTATACTGATGGGGTGGGCTGGGGTGGGGGTAGAGGTGGGTACTAGTATACTGATGCGGTGGGCTGGGGTGGGGGGTAGAGGTGGGTACTAGTATACTGATGGGGTGGGCTGGGGTGGGGGTAGAGGTGGGTACTAGTATGCTGATGGGGTGGGCTGGGGTGGTGGGTAGAGGTGGGTACTAGTATACTGATGCGGTGGGCTGGGGTGGGGGGTAGAGGTGGGTACTAGTATACTGATGCGGTGGGCTGGGGTGGGGGGTAGAGGTGGGTACTAGTATACTGATGGGGTGGGCTGGGGTGGGGGTAGAGGTGGGTACTAGTATACTGATGGGGTGGGCTGGGGTGGGGGGTAGAGGTGGGTACTAGTATACTGATGGGGTGGGCTGGGGGGGGGTAGAGGTGGGTACTAGTATCCTGATGGGGTGGGCTGGGGGGGGGGGTAGAGGTGGGTACTAGTATACTGATGGGGTGGGCTATGGTGGGGGGTAGAGGTGGGTACTAGTATCCTGATGGGGTGGGCTGGGGTGGGGGGTAGAGGTGGGTACTAGTATACTGATGGGGTGGGCTGGGGTGGGGGGGGTAGAGGTGGGTACTAGTATACTGATGGGGTGGGCTGGGGTGGGGGGTAGAGGTGGGTACTAGTATACTCATGGGGTGGGCTGGGGTGGGGGGTAGAGGTGGGTACTAGTATACTGATGGGGTGGGCTGGGGTGGGGGGGTAGAGGTGGGTACTAGTATACTGATGGGGTGGGCTGGGGTAGGGGGTAGAGGTGGGTACTAGTATACTGATGGGGTGGGGTGGGGTGGGGGGTAGAGGTGGGTACTAGTATACTGATGGGGTGGGCTGGGGTGGGGGTAGAGGTGGGTACTAGTATACTGATGGGATGGGCTGGGGTGGGGGTAGAGGTGGGTACTAGTATACTGATGGGGTGGGCTGGGGTGGGGGGTAGAGGTGGGCACTAGTATACTGATGGGGTGGGCTGGGGTGGGGGTAGAGGTGGGTACTAGTATACTGATGGGGTGGGGGTAGAGGTGGGTACTAGTATACTGATGGGGTGGGCTGGGGTGGGGGGTAGAGGTGAGTACTAGTATACTGATGGGGTGGGCTGGGGTGGGGGGTAGAGGTGGGTACTAGTATACTGATGGGGTGGGCTGGGGTGGGGGTAGAGGTGGGTACTAGCATACTGATGGGATGGGCTGGGGTGGGGGGTAGAGGTGGGTACTAGTATACTGATGGGGTGGGGGGTAGAGGTGGGCACTAGTATACTGATGGGGTGGGCTGGGGTGGGGGTATGGGTGGGCACTAGTATCCTGATGGGATGGGGTGGTGGGGGTAGAGGTGGGTCCTAGTATACTGATGGGGTGGGCTGGGGTGGGGGGTAGAGGTGGGTACTAGTATACTGATGGGGTGGGCTGGGGTGGGGGGTAGAGGTGGGTACTAGTATACTGATGGGGTGGGCTGGGGTGGGGGGTAGAGGTGGGTACTAGTATACTGATGGGGTGGGCTGGGGTGGGGGGTAGAGGTGGGTACTAGTATACTGATGGGGTGGGCTGGGGTGGGGGGTAGAGGTGGGTACTAGTATACTGATGGGGTGGGCTGGGGTGGGGGGTAGAGGTGGGTACTAGTATACTGATGGGGTGGGCTGGGGTGGGGGTATTGGTGGGCACTAGTATCCTGATGGAATGGGGTGGTGGGGGGTAGAGGTGGGTACTAGTATCCTGATGGGATGGGGTGGTGGGTGGGTAGAGGTGGGTACTAGTATCCTGATAGGGCGGTGGGGGGATATAGTTAGTACTAGTATCATGATAGGGCGGTGGGGGGATAGAAGTGGGTACTAGTATCCTGATGCGGTGGGGGGGGGGGTAGAGGTGGGTACTAGTATCCTGATAGGGGGCGGTGCGGGTGGGGAATAGAGGTATGTACTAGTATCCTGATGGGGCGGTGGCGCGGGGTAGAGGTGGGTACTAGTATTTTGATGGGGTGGGGGTGGGAGGGGTAGAGGTGGGTACTACTATCCTGTTGGGGTGGGGTGGTAGGGGGTTGTGATGGGTACTAGCATCCTGATGGGGTGGGGCGGTAGGGGGGGGGAGTAGAGATGAGTGGTATTATTTACAGCAGTATGCATATCTGGATAGAGCCATACATAAATATCGAATTAAATATTTATTTGAACATCCACATCCACATGCAGGCATATACTCAGTTTAACATGCAGAGAAACACCCAGCCAAATATCCAGAAACAAATCCAGCTAAATATCCAGTGCGAGATCCAGATAAACCCCTAGACATACCAGGGCTCTTCACTTAGTTCCAGGACTGTTGTTATATGCCTGTACTGATGTTATCCTGCACAGTTACGCTTTTCTTCAATATTGCCTGACCACTGGGAACTACTCGTGATATCATGTGTGATAGAGCTGCCGTCTTGATCCTTCGTGCACCATTCTTGTTCGTCCAGTCTAATTGAGGAGCCCGTCTCTGTCAACATTCGCTGGTCACGTGATTCCCATCATGGCCAAATAAGCCAATCGGAGTCCAGCATTTCTTGACATTTTAAGTACAAGGAATTAGGACGATCACTATCATCGGGTTTGGCGGGAAGACTGACGTCTGGCCAGGCAAAATATACTGGGGCAGACATGTTAGTCAGGGTCAGGCAAAATATACTGAGGCAGACATGTTAGTCAGGGTCAGGCAAAATATACTGGGGCAGACATGTTAGTCAGGGTCAAGCAAAATATACTGGGGCAGACATGTTAGTCAGGGTCAAGCAAAATATACTGGGGCAGACATGTTAGTCAGGGTCAGGCAAAATATACTGGGGCAGACATGTTAGTCAGGGTCAGGTAAAATATACCGGGGCAGACATGTTAGTCAGGGTCAGGCAAAATATACCGGGGCAGACATGTTAGTCAGGGCCAGGCAAAATATACTGATCAGACATGTCATGGTCAAGCAAAATATACTGGGGGAGATCATGGCCATCTGTAGTTTAGAAGGCCGTCGGACTAATTGGGAAAATACCCATGAAACGTCACATGTAGAGGCCAACTAAATTACAGAACTCATCAGCCCTCATATTGTGTCAATGATTATAATCAATCCATACATCAACCACACAGAAAGATAAAACAAATAACGGTACAAAACACAACAAATCAGTGTTGAGAGCGATCCTTTCACAGAATCCTGTCCTCAAACAAACTGAATACCCATCTTTTATTTATTAACGGTATACAACAACCAGCGCTCCTAATGAAACCAGACTTTTTAAATGATTACCCCTTTCATGACAGTGAATATTTTGGGAATTATATATATATATAATTATCATCATCATCCTCATCATCATCATCATTATCATCATCATCCTCATCAGTCCCGTAACGTAGAGGATCGTTTAGGCCCCGTTATTGGAGTTTGTGGAATCCGCCATACGTCTCGATTTTTCGCCAGGGCATTAGTTTCAGCTACAGATCTTCCCGTCCACTCTTTTTTTGGGTCTCCCTTTCCCACGCTTCCCAGGCACAGTGCCTTGCAGGACGGTCTTGGTCAGCCACACCGATCGTGATATATGTCCATACCAAGTCAATTTTCGTGTTTTTACTATAATCAATAGGTTTTGATATTGATCGAACTCCTTCCTAACAATTTCAAGAACACTCGTTGTAACGCGATCCAAATGTGACATACCAAGAATTCTTCGCAAGCATCTCATTTCCATTGCACACATTTTACGTTTTAGGGCAGCGGTTAGAGTCCAAGTCTCACGCTCGTAGAGGTATACTGAGGTGACCATTGTATTCATTAAAGTCAGCTTCGATTTAAGGCTAATGTTCTTGTCTTTCCAGATTATTCTCAGTCTTGTCAGAGCGGCCATCGCTGTTCGTGACTGAATGTCCGCTCCAGACCTTCCCACATTCATATCTTCTCCCAGATATTTGAACCACGTGACACTTTCCAGAAGTTCACCTTCGACCATAATCGGGTTTAAAATACCCTCTGGGTCGTTGACTACGATCTTTCTCTTCCTTATATATATATATATATTTATATAAACATAAACGGACAATATATCATATAGACAAGTTGATACAAGAGCATGGTCATGAGACTGCCACCTGACCATTCACACTTAAACCCAATCGAACTCGTTTTGGCAAAAGTTAAGGATGGAGTGCCACCTAGAATCTGGTCAAGATTCTTTTTGTTCGGGAAATTGAAATGTGTTGGGCTGTTGGGAAAGGATCAATCTTCTTTAAAATACAACTTGAATTTAATGTCTAGCTAGCACCAGTAGTTTTTAAAATATAAACTGTCAAACAGGCCTGCGGTCAGTACCAACAAATTATCCGTTAAAAAAATATAATTTCATCAGTTCTCTCCACTTAATGCATATGGCAGGATATGTTAGTCACAATTTTAGCTGATACAAATTGTAATTTTCAAAGAAAAACAGTTTTGTGAGAATTTTGAGAAATAAAAACATGTGACGCGAAGATAAGAAAGAAAGTTAATAGGAAACGTAAGTTCTGTGATGATAGGTCTACCAAAGGAGCAGATGTTGAACTGTGTGATAATTTAATTAGTGGACTGTAGGTTTGGTCCGTGATTACGTTCTGGTAAACTTAACAACATCAACATTGAATCTTTTAACAGTTCACTGATCTCTGGGTCAGAAACAAAGAGATTGTATGACCTTGTGAATCAGATTGAACTTTTAAGTGAAGATGACAATGTTCACGAAGTGCTGGATAAAAGACCGACAAATTGGGATTTAAATACTACATTTCAAAAACAATAGTTACAGATCTTGTTTGTCACTTTTGTTATTCCAATGCACAATTGTTAGAGACAAAGAGAATGAGTCTAGGCAGTGAGTTTGAGTTTCATTGTAAACAAACAATTATAATATGCATTTATTCATCATTCTCTTCATGTAATCAATTATAAATGGGTAATGTTTGTGTGAATTCAATAAACAGCTGGGCTGTATTAGCATTGAGATGTGTTGGAGGAGGGCTTGCAGACCTGCAGATGTTTTGTAGTGATATGAACTTGTCACTACCAAATTAGAAAAACAGCCACAACAAATGGTGTCCATATAAGAAAGCTGTAGCAGATGAAACTGTTCATACAAACAATCCAGTAACCTACCTGCTGTTGTTATGGCTAATATGAAACCAGTATTTTAGGACCGGGACAGGAATGAACTACTAAAAAGTGTCTTGAAGGAAATACACAAAATGTCAATGATTGACTGAACAGTGCTATCTTGAATTGATGTCCCTAGAATGAGAATCGTGGTCTATTGTGAAAGCTGTTGTTGGTATTGCAGTTTCTGTTGGTAATGATGGGACAACATCTCTGTTGGTAATGATGGGACAACATCTCTGTTTATAATGATGGGACAACATCTCTGTTGGTAATGATGGGACAACATCTCTGTTGGTAATGATAGGACAACATCTCTGTTTATAATGATGGGACAACATCTCTGTTGGTAATGATGGGACAACATCTCTGTTTATAATGATGGGACAACATCTCTGTTTATAATGATGGGACAACATCTCTGTTTATAATGATGGGACAACATCTCTGTTTATAATGATGGGACAACATCTCTGTTGGTAATGATGGGACAACATCTCTGTTGGTAATGATGGGACAACATCTCTGTTTATAATGATGGGACAACATCTCTGTTGGTAATGATGGGCCAACATCTCTGTTGGTAATGATGGGCCAACATCTCTGTTGGTAATGATGGGACAACATCTCTGTTTATAATGATGGGACAACATCTCTGTTGGTAATGATGGGCCAACATCTCTGTTGGTAATGATGGGACAACATCTCTGTTTATAATGATGGGACAACATCTCTGTTTATAATGATGGGACAACATCTCTGTTGGTAATGATGGGACAACATCTCTGTTTATAATGATGGGACAACATCTCTGTTTATAATGATGGGACAACATCTCTGTTGGTAATGATGGGACAGCATCTCTGTTGGTAATGATGGGACAACATCTCTGTTTATAATGATGGGACAACATCTCTGTTGGTAATGATGGGCCAACATCTCTGTTGGTAATGATGGGACAACATCTCTGTTGGTAATGATGGGACAACATCTCTGTTTATAATGATGGGACAACATCTCTGTTGGTAATAATGGGACAACATCTCTGTTTATAATGATGGGACAACATCTCTGTTGGTAATGATGGGACAACATCTCTGTTTATAATGATGGGACAACATCTCTGTTGGTAATGATGGGACAACATCTCTGTTTATAATGATGGGACAACATCTCTGTTGGTAATGATGGGACAACATCTCTGTTTATAATGATGGGACAACATCTCTGTTGGTAATGATGGGGCAACATCTCTGTTGGTAATGATGGGACAACATCTCTGTTTATAATGATGGGACAACATCTCTGTTGGTAATGATGGGACAACATCTCTGTTGGTAATGATGGGACAACATCTCTGTTGGTAATGATGGGCCAACATCTCTGTTGGTAATGATGGGACAACATCTCTGTTGGTAATGATGGGACAACATCTCTGTTGGTAATGATGGGACAACATCTCTGTTTATAATGATGGGACAACATCTCTGTTGGTAATGATGGGACAACATCTCTGTTGGTAATGATGGGACAACATCTCTGTTGGTAATGATGGGACAACATCTCTGTTTATAATGATGGGACAACATCTATGTTTATAATGATGGGACAACATCTCTGTTGGTAATGATGGGACAACATCTCTGTTTATAATGATGGGACAACATCTATGTTTATAATGATGGGACAACATCTCTGTTGGTAATGATGGGACAACATCTCTGTTGGTAATGATGGCACAACATCTCTGTTGGTAATGATGGGACAACATCTCTGTTTATAATGATGGGACAACATCTCTGTTGGTAATGATGGGACAACATCTCTGTTTATAATGATGGGACAACATCTCTGTTGGTAATGATGGGACAACATCTCTGTTTATAATGATGGGACAACATCTCTGTTTATAATGATGGGACAACATCTCTGTTTATAATGATGGGACAACATCTCTGTTTATAATGATAGGACAACATCTCTGTTTATAATGATGGGACAACATCTCTGTTTATAATGATGGGACAACATCTCTGTTTATAATGATGGGACAACATCTCTGTTTATAATGATAGGACAACATCTGTGCTAGAAATGGAGGAAAAGTAAATACATATTTCCAGGTAGCTGTGAGAAAGTCCTGTGAACACAAGAATATTTTGTCGCAAAAAAGAAACTCAGAGAAAAACATATTAAGGCATCCTATGATGCCAAGAGCGCAAAAAAGTGGAGATTTGTACTGAATGATTGGCAGGCAGTTACTGAAGGGTTTATATATCAGGTTGGAGTCATTGATAAGAAATACGGTATTTAATCATTAGAAAATGGTAAAAAATAGTTTCACAAACTTTTTGCCAACAACCGCAATGTACAGACGGTCTGTGTGATAACGTTGTGTCTGTAGAGGAATTGTTCTGCAACTTTGCACATATACTTTAAAAATCCATGGCTGCGTTGAGTGAATGTTTGAATTTTCATAAAAACACAATCATCTAAGATGTAGCTTTGGCTGTAGTCTATTATAAGGAGATACTCCTGTCAATAATTATATGAGAAAATAAAGTATTTATGGTCAATGACACAGTAAATATTACTTGCAGAGTTTTGCCATGTTTTTCGAATATAAATTTTAAGTATTTAAAACACATTTGGAAGGCTACATTACAATAAATGATATTATGATGTAGGGTTATCATCTATAAAACACCAACCCATCCTTTAAATGGATATATCAATTTTTAATAAAGTTACAACAATTATAAAAATAAAACCCATCACTAGGTAGTACATGGTTTGCATGCCAGACTATCGGTTGTCAAAAATAATCTTCTATGGCGAGATGCAGAATGGCGGAAGCTCCCAAGGACGCCAAAACAAAGCGCTTTAAAACACACAAAAAACGTCTTTAAAAGCCTTCAGCATAAACCTCGAAACTTGGGAAGATACTGCAAAAGACCGTATAGCCTGGCGTACAGCTCTCCACAGAGGAGCAGTGCCAAGCGAGGCGTCAAAAAAGACTTCAGCAGAACAACGGAGAAATACCAGAAAAGCCAGTTAAATATCAGTCTCGCGGAGCGAACTTTCCTTGCCCTTACTGTCTGCGAGTATGTAGATCCCAAATTGGACTTGTCATCCATCTCCGCACCCATCCACAACCCGGAAGTACAGCATACTCGACTGAAAGGACTGAAAAAGGAAAGGTCCTCATCACGCGTGATGGACGAACATGTCTTTCTAAAGGGAAAGTAGCAGCTGCGAATTAAACTTTCAAACTATACGATATGAAAGAACTAAAGTATGCAGCCTTCTCAAATACAGACAAATATTATTGGGCTATGTGATGACCATGTCTTGAAAGAGGAAGGGGGCTTTAAAAAATGTTTCTTTTGAGAGCAATCACCAATGTGTTGGAATCACCCGACAATGAATTCGTGAAAAATTAACATACATGTTTGCTTTCCGAGAAATATAAGTTTCCATCACCTGGAAAAACGGTCCCATTCAGAGCCACCCCAATCAGCTAGAAGATGGATCTCAGAACTGGCCACCCCAATCAGCTGGAAGATGGATCTCAGAACTGGCCACCCCAATCAGCTAGAAGATGGATCTCAGAACTGGCCACCCCAATCAGCTAGAAGATGGATCTCAGAATTGGCCACCCCAATCAGCTAGAAGATGGATCTCAGAATTGGCCACCACAATCAGCTAGAAGATGGATTTCAGAATTGGCCAGCCCAATCAGCTAGAAGATGGATCTCAGAATTGGCCAGCCCAATCAGCTAGAAGATGGATTTCAGAACTGAATTATAACCATTTATTATTTGCTCTAACATCTATTCATAAAAATGAGCCAATTCATAGGAAGTATGTACTTTATATGTTCTATATTTCGTGTGCATTTACATTTTCATTTTTATTTGGCAACGAAATTCCCAGTTACTTGTTACAGCATAAACTGCATTACAAAAGGGCATTATGTGGTACCTAATATAGAACATCTCATTCAAATTGGAGAGAAGCCTTTGCCTAAATAACAATACATTTTATAAACAAATTACAGTAAATTATTAACTAAAGGGATACAACAATTTCTTTGCTAACAAATATCAAAAGAACTAACCACTTTAAGAAAATGGCACTTCCAGACACAATGTAAATTAGTAAGTCATTGGGACATTGAAAAGATAAGTTGATGTGCAAATAATTGCGCATATCGGTGTAAGGGTTATTCAGATATTAGGCAGCAATTGACGGCAACCATTGTAAAATGGACGGATCATAGTTAAGACATGAAGGTTTCGTCATCTACTCGTCAGTCTGTCAAGGGGGTTTTCCAATCAGTCCGCAGGCTTATCTATACCATTGGTAGACTCCCACCTTAGCTTCACAGTAGCCCTTCATGGAAACGAGCTGTTTTTATGGCAGCCTGGATAACAAGGTAAGGGATCGACGTGATCCCCGTATTAGTGAGCGACACGCAGATGAAGCCTACCGCCTGGAGGACCCCGGTCCACCTTCATCAGCACGCTCGGGATGTAGGGAAAGCGACAACAACCCGCTACTTAACGTTCTTTTCAGTGCGTACTAAAGAGCAATCCTGCTCACTGTGGGCATTGAACAACAATAACAACAACAACAACCACGTAGGTTGAAGAGGGGTTAATGTCAACCGACTGTATAACGTCATCTATTCTTGATGTCTCCTGTCTCTGAACACCCTCAGCAATAGCATCGCGTCAGTCTGTGTGGTTGGTGCCCATTCTTTCCCAGACATCGTGGTTAATACCTCACTGAATCAGTGATCTCTTAAGCGTGTCCTTGTTCCGTTTCCAGTGTCCACTGCCTGATCTCTTGTCAGTTCCCCATAGATCAGCTCTTTTGGTTGACGTTAATCCTACATGCGTACCACGTGACCAGCCAATCTCAGCTGTGCAGCACATGTCATGGTGCACCATTGATGACATGGTTGGTGTAATAGAGCCACACGCTGTCTGTTGAATCCTCAACCATTTCTACACCTGTGTCAGCAATCTTACGGGATTGTGCAGGGTGTGCCAGCAATGGAATGTAGTATTTCGCAAAAGAACTCGTTTTTGCTGTCAGACCTTTCGGCAGGCGTGATGTCAGTGTGCATTATCAAATTGTTGGTGCGCCACTTCTTAGAGCGATGTCTGCGCACAACGTCTTGATAGTGTTGCAGGAATGTTTAGAGCCCTTCAGTATTCACACTCTGTTGTGCATCTTTCTGTTCAATAATAATTTTAATGCTATAAACAGTTTAGAAAAAGCCATATAAATGTTGATGCTGCCAAAAAATGTAGGAAAAGAAGAAAAAGCCTAAATATGAGTTGTCTAATGCCAGAAAGTCAAACAAGTTTTACGGCACCAACTGAAAAAAGCAAATTTGAGCCATTTAGATTTGTCATGTCATGTGATATATGTTGCCTGCAGTCGGCGGTTGAAAACGGTCGGATTGTTATTTTACTTGCGCGCTTGAATACATGGATCGTGGTATTGTGAAACCTTAAATCCTGGTATTGTGAATACATGATTCCTCGTATTGTGAATACTTGAATCCTGGTATTGTGAATTTTTTTAATCATAGTATTCAATCAGGCTAGATTGTCAGGTAGCTAAAAGCTGCTTAAATCCGAGCATGTCCTTCGACCTGAAGGACTGTGATGGTACAAGGGAGTGATGCAAATCAGCTTTCTATTTCTACGGTGGGCGGACGCGGGCAGTTATATGGCCACCAGATAGACATCGTCGTCGTCAATCTACCGTCAGCCACGGAACCACATGGACGACCCATCTACCGTCAGTCACGCGGACGGCATGGACGACCCATCTACCGTCAGCCACGGGACCACATGGACGACCCATCTACCGTCAGCCAAGGGACCGCATGGACGATCCATCTACCGTCAGCCACGGACCGCATGGACGACCCATCTACCGTCAGTCACGGGACCACATGGACGACCCATCTACCCTCAGTCACGGGACCACATGGACGACCCATCTACGGTCAGTCAAGGGACCACATGGACGACCCATCTACCGTCAGTCACGGGACCACATGGACGACCCATCTACCGCCAATCCCGGGACCACATGGACGACCCATCTACCGTCAGTGAAGGGACCACATGGACGACCCATCTACCGTCAGTCACGCGGACGGCATGGACGACCCATCTACCGTCAGCCACGAGACCACATGGACGACCCATCTACCGTCAGTCACGCGACCACATGGACGACCCATCTACCGTCAGCCACGGGACCACATGGACGACCCATCTACCGTCAGTCACGCGGACGGCATGGACGATCCATCTACCGTCAGTCACGCGGACGGCATGGACGACCCATCTACCGTCAGCCACGAGAAATGGCAGGTGCGAACACTGTGAATGACAAACGCCGTTGTCAAATAACTGTCAACTTTACCTTCACGTTTTATTGACTTTATGAAATGTCATTTAACTGTACTATGATTTATTTTACTTGACAATTTGTCATACTACATACACTAATGTGTTTCCGAGTGGTCCGCCGGGTCTTTGTGTATGACATGACAATAATAGCACCACTGCCCCACAGAGAGGTTGTCGTAAAAGGCGACTAACTGTGCAACATAGCATAACATCGGCCATGTTTATGTGATAAAAGTAAGACGCCAGCGTCTTAACGCCTGTACTCTGGACTCGCTCCGGTGTTTGTTTCATTCCCCGATGATTGGTGGTTCATGTTCGGATTATATTTCCCAACTCCTTCCCCAGATGGTATCAGAGACTTTATTCTGTGGAACTGATGTGCTTTCGATCGGTTATCCTGTTTGTTATGGTGCATTTCATGTCTGGCTCAAGCCGTGCAAAACCAGTCTATGACGGAGTTCAATGTTCCGCTTAACTGCGCACACCAGAACCCAGTCCAGATTATCACTTCTCAAAAACCTTTCTGCTCGGGCTGAAGCCGACTTCCTCCTGTCCACCCCTTCCTCCACCAGAGGTTACATGATACCTCTCCCAACCTCGTATTCTCCGCACAGCAAGGGTCACGCTGACCAACAGGTGGACGCAATCAGAAGCCTCAGTGGTGGGATACGGAAAAACAGGGAGTCTGACACGGACAGACACGGAAAGCCTGACTCAAACATTAGTCTAACACACTACTCAAGGCCCTCATCTTAAGGCTTGGCTCCACCTGGGGAGTATGTAGGGATTTCGGTCGACACGCTACGCATGAACACAACCTCAGCAGTTGGACGTGGTCGATTGACGTAACAGGCCTTATATGGTAGGTGGTTTGTTAAGAGCAGCATAGATGGCGCCCAAACCCAACAGGTCTGCTTTGCTCTAGTGTTTGACTCTATTAAGATGGATTAGCACGCCAGTTAACCACACTCCGCAGCACTTGTCCCAACGAAGCGAGGAATAAGCTGCTCGAGCCTAGCCCACTAAGCAGAAAATCCTTCTCCTGGCTACATACTGCTCATTCCAGAACTCGGACCTGCAGATGCGCATCTGCCCCTGTAAAAGTAACGACTGACTAAGGACATAATGATTTAATTTACATGACAATTTGTCAAATTACATAAACTAATGTTTTAATATACTTGACAATTTGTCATATTACATAAACTAAAATTGTAATATACTTGACAATTTGTCATATTACATAAACTAATGTTTTAATACCTAATAATTTGTTATATTACATAAACTAATGTTTGAATATACCTAACAGTTTGTATTATTACATAAACTAATGTTTTGTTATACTTGACAATTTGTTAAGTTACCTGTGTACATGGATTATTTGGCTAGATTATGTGTACTACCGATTGCGAGCTTGACTTTTATAGCACTGGAAGCAGGTTCAACTGCCGCTGTGCTTGTTATTTCTTATGGGTGTTTTTCATGGTATGACCGATTTCCCCAGTCGACCCAGCTGTAAATTGGTACCTTACAAAAGGCTGAAGATGTAAGAGCTGCCGCAGGAGCGTCAGATGATGTGCTCTGTTGTTAGACAGAGACTTAGCAGATATGGCGGTGGTTTGGTGTATTGAGCTCGAGTTTTAGCTTTGTCTAGTTTGATTCTGGACTATTGTTAACTTCTTGTTTGAAACCGTTTAACTTGACGCACACACGCTGTTTTGTTGTTGTTTGTTGTGGCATGATATTGTGTTCGATTTCTGTGCTACATTTAGCAAATCTTAGCAGTAAAACACACTACATTTACAAGTTGTGTGTCTGAGGGTATGAATGTGAGTGAGGCTGGGAGTGTGAGGATATGAGTGAGTGTGAGGATATGAGTGAGTGTGAGGGTATGAGTGAGTGTGAGGGTATGAGTGGGTGTGAGGGTATGAGTGAGTGTGAGGGTATGAGTGAGTGTGAGGGTATGAGTGAGTGTGAGGGTATGAGTGGGTGTGAGGGTATGAGTGGGTGTGAGGGTATGAGTGGGTGTGAGGGTATGAGTGGGTGTGAGGGTATGAGTGGGTGTGAGGATATGAGTGGGTGTGAGGGTATGAGTGTGTGTGAGGGTATGAGTGGGTGTGAGGGTATGAGTGGGTGTGAGGGTATGAGTGAGTGTGAGGGTATGAGTGGGTGTGAGGGTATGAGTGGGTGTGAGGGTATGAGTGGGTGTGAGGGTATGAGTGAGTGTGAGGGTATGAGTGGGTGTGAGGGTATGAGTGTGAGGATATGAGTGGGTGTGGGGGTATGAGTGGGTGTGAGGGTATGAGTGGGTGTGAGGGTATGAGTGGGTGTGAGGGTATGAGTGGGTGTGAGGGTATGAGTGTGAGGATATGAGTGTGTGTGAGGGTATGAGTGTGAGGATATGAGTGTGTGTGAGGGTATGAGTGAGTGTGAGGGTATGAGTGGGTGTGAGGGTATGAGTGTGAGGATATGAGTGGGTGTGGGGGTATGAGTGTGTGTGAGGGTATGAGTGAGTGTGAGGGTATGAGTGGGTGTGAGGGTATGAGTGAGTGTGAGGGTATGAGTGTGAGGATATGAGTGTGTGTGAGGGTATGAGTGTGAGGATATGAGTGTGTGTGAGGGTATGAGTGAGTGTGAGGGTATGAGTGGGTGTGAGGGTATGAGTGTGAGGATATGAGTGGGTGTGGGGGTATGAGTGTGTGTGAGGGTATGAGTGAGTGTGAGGGTATGAGTGGGTGTGAGGGTATGAGTGAGTGTGAGGGTATGAGTGTGAGGATATGAGTGTGTGTGAGGGTATGAGTGTGAGGATATGAGTGTGTGTGAGGGTATGAGTGGGTGTGAGGGTATGAGTGGGTGTGAGGGTATGAGTGGGTGTGAGGGTATGAGTGGGTGTGAGGGTATGAGTGGGTGTGAGGGTATGAGTGGGTGTGAGGGTATGAGTGGGTGTGAGTGATTATGTGATTTGTAATTTACCGTAAGTGTTTCTATCTTGCATAACAGTATCATTTTCCCGACACGCCAACATCTGCATTTTCCTCCGTACTGACGTGTCATTCTTGTGGCGGTGACTTCTGGACCAATTTATTTAACACGACGATGCTGCTAGACCCATACACACCCATCTTTAGCTGTCTTCCACGACATCGTTGAGCGGCTACAGTTGTCCAAGTATTGGCTTCCTATGTTTGAGACCCACATAAGCAAAGCTCTAATCACGTGTTTGTATTTTAATTTTTTTCAGGAACATTTTCTGGACCGTAAGACGTCAAGGAGGTACACAGTTTTGTTATTCGCAATGCAGCAGCGATTCATGTGTGGATTTCAACTATAAAACATGCAGTGCATCATATAATACGGATGGGAAGTTCTATGTCAGTCAGTTGACAATATTCAACGTGACGGTCGAGGATAGGTACGCTTCTGTAGAATGCAAGGTCCGAGACTATGACAGTTCGAAAGCATTGATAGTGGGGCTGTGGAATTTGTCCAGGGTGTACCCCAAACCAACATGTCTGCCCTGCGAGACTCAGGCTCGACCATGTCTGTGCGGTATTAATGTGTCATGTCATATTGGTGAGTTTAATCGTGATGGTGTCTGTCTGATAAGACTGCCAGTCAACCGGGAACAAGAAAAAGAGCCAGTTAGATTCTACAATACTAGCCTAGTCACAGTTGAGACAGATTACTACACACCCAACTGCTCGTGTTGTGTGTTTGCGTCAGACCAAGTTGGACACACGCTGAGCTTCGATGTGTTCTCTGTAGTTGTCAACAGCGTGACGCAATCAGCATCCTTAATCAGCAATCAAAACGCAAACTGCGACCCAGCATCAATCACACACCAACTGACAGACAGTGCTGACAAGAAAACGCGTGTGGTGCCTTTAGAATGCAAAGCCAAGTGCCTTTTGCGTGGATCTTCACCAATTGATGGTGATCCTAACAATCAGACAGCCAAGGTTATTGGCGCCGACTTCAGGGTGGAATCAAGAAGAGAAAATTGCTCGTACATAACCAGACTAAAGATGGCGCAAGCGGGGCAACACACATGGACACAGGATAAATGTGTAATAGACTTGAAGTATACTGTTGGGGCTATTACACAAATCGAGGCGACAATAGAGCAGCGGTCTCCGCTCCACCATTCCCTGGACCTCAGATTAAGATGTGGTCTTGAGCCAGTGTTACAAAAACACACATACATTGTTGAAGAAAGTGGTAATGTCACATTTGTATGTACGTTCAAGGTCGGAGATGTGGATGTGTCCTCGTTAATCATTGCTTGCAGGCAGCTCGGGAACAGCAGAAAGAGCTTCTATGTTAATTCTGGTTCTGTGATGTTTACCGTAAACGATGCCTACACTTCTCAACAAACCAGCTGTCACTGCTCCAGCCTGCACGCCTCAATATGGTATAATTCTACCACTATCATCCGGTATGTCTCAGTTCTCCCAAAAGATGGTATCGTTCAGACATCTGTAAAGACATTTACAGCTTTGTTCGTTTTTGTTCCGTTGATGGTAATTAGCTTCATACTCCTGTGCGTGAGCAGAAAGTGCTTCACTGGGATCCAACATCGCCCACGCTCTGACCCTGATCACATTACAGGCAGCAGGCTTATAGGAGCTGACAAATCAAACAGAGAGGGAAACCAAGATATTCTTCATGGTGGCCAATACAGTCAGTGTGTGTCAGAGGATAACCGTACACAAACTAACAGTCTAGAAGAAGCTGGAGTCTATGTCAATGGATCATCCAACGATGACTACTTACAGGTATGCGACAGTCCGACATACCGATCTGTAGACCCGTCCAACGATGACTACTTACAGGTATGCGACAGTCCGACATACCGATCTGTATACTTCAACCATAGAGGCTGTAGCAGTGCCCCTGACCATGTACCAAGAACCGAGGAGTGCGCCAACTCTGAACAAGATCATCGCAAGCATAAATTATCACCAATACAACAGACGAGGAGACCACACAAAGTCCAGTTAACCAACAGACGGGACAACTTTCAATCCTGGTTTTCGCCGGTACTTCCTCCTAGAAGTATCATGGCCACATCCGCAGAATGCCACCTCGATTGGAAGGCACGGGCCTCACCTATAGGAGATGAAACAGTTTGCGACGAGCAAATACTGCGAGTAAAAGCACTAGGGGGCGTGACACCTTCTCACGAGACGGAAGACTTGTCAGCATGTTCCAGTAATTATATCAGTCCCTGGAGCAGCATATCATCTTTAGATCGAACTTTCCAGGACCGATCTGCCGACAGCAGGGACTGGACACATCTTGCAGATGATCTATCCGACTGTGAGGAGCTCTGGAAGAACTGCTACATCGTCCCCTTGAGTGCAAGCTCATCAGCTGAGACACCGCTACCCAAAAGGTGTCTTGACAACAGCATCCCATCTGTCCAGATTAAACTAGCACGCAAGATATCAGTATAGCGACATGTTAGGAGTCACATGACTAATTTCTCTTGAAGATAACCGTGTAGCACTTTGTTTGTGATTATATGACTCATGGATAAATCAATGAAGCTACATAACAGGAGTAACATGACTAACTGTACATGAAGGCATCAGTGTAAGCATGTTAGAAGTCATGCTCTGATCCTAACATTCTATTTCCTTACACTCTGGGCAGACTCACTGGTTTTCAGTCCGTCAAAATAAATGGCGAAGGCTGTGGATAATGATGATTCCTGTAGCTGGTTGGTTGAACACATTTCTTCTTTGTCCTCTCAAGCCGCGCTATCCCACAGTCCCTCGTCAAGTTATAAAACTCTGCAGTCTGGGTACTCTTAATTCGCCTTTTCTGACGTCATCACCCAACAGGATCTCATTGATCTACTTCAGAGCTGCACCTCCATTGTGCCCGTACTGGGTACTTGTGAAGTCAGGATATCTTCGTGTCTTAGTTTACAGCAAGGCTGCGAAATCTGCACCTTTCAGCCAGACACATATAATTTCAACTGGCTTTTTCAGGACCGGAAATGCCTTACCACTGATATTCCAATCCCTTGCCTGATAATGTCTGCTGCAGCCGATTTTCAGGGATGCCGGATAAAGACGGAATAAGGTCTTAGTCAGCACTGATTCGCTGACCCAACAACAAGCAGCCAGCCATGGGTTCTGGTTCGCTGACCCTCCGCAAACAGCCAGCCATAGGTTCTGGTTCGCTGACCCTCCGCAAACAGCCAGCTATGGGTTCTGGTTCGCTGACCATCCGAAAACAGCCAGCTATTGGTTCTGGTTCGCTGACCATCCGCAAACAGCCAGCCATAGGTTCTGGTTTGCTGACCCTGATAGAAGAAGCCAGTCACGAGTCGCTAATTACTGTCAGTTCATTAAAATAACTGCTTGGCCTGCTCCACGTCAGGAAAACAGTTCCTTCGTTGAACAGAACCGCAAGCAGAACCAGAACAGTTGATCAATGCCAGGACCTGCTAGTTTGAGATATCTACCATCTGTCTTTGACAGCTCTTCTGTAAAGTCGGAAGCAGAAACGACGACCACCATCGTTAAAGAGGTATCAGTCAGCCCTCACAGGGCTAAGTCGACTGCACTATGCATTCTTCCTTCCCTTCATGTGATTGTATCGCTGATAATTACACCGTCAGGCGAGTTCCCGTGATAAAGTCAAACGTTGTTTGAAGCTCTCGCTTAGTTCCGCACAGTTTTCTGTTAACGTTGAACGGCTGTGCCTGAGGTATCGTCTGAAGTACTAGCCATGTATAAGACAGCCCTGTACGACATATTCTGTAATTTATTAGCTTATTCTACGTGTGCACAGCGGTCAAGCAGACAGCCGAAGCTTGTGCATTTATTTCTCCAGTCTGTGGTGGCTTGTCCTGAGGCGAGAAATGGTGATATGTCCCTGTCGGTCAAGGTTATGATAGGTATCCCCATTCTTGATAGAAGCTTGTTATTATGTATGCCCGGCACCACTCAGCAACAACTTGATGTATGCCCGGCACCACTCAGCAGCAACTTGATGTATGCCCGGCACCACTCAGCAACAACCTGATGTATGCCCGGCACCACTCAGCAACAACCTGACATATCTCTAGCAGGGAAGCCCAAACTTCATATCCCACTGCAAGGTATCGGTGCACAGGACGGCAAGACTCTCACGTGTCTTATCACTTATCAGCCGGTTATTCTTAATCAAGCTTTGTTGTCATGTTGTACACTCATTATATTTCCTGTCTAGGGTTAGGGTTAAGATGTATCTGCACGACACAGGTAGCCAACATCAAACCCACGTGACAAGGCCGAATGCTAACATTTGCGGACACATCCTGTGGTACAGTATTTGAAGCAGATCCCACTGTTTACACTGGGGTAATCTAACTAAAATGTTTCAACAATCAACCACAACATTCATGACCACACACAGCAAAGGACATAGCACACAGCAGATGGTATATTTATTATAAAATACTCATGCAACACTATTAAAGTGAGTCCAATGAAATTACACACAATACAAGAATTATCATCTTACCTAAATATTCATAGGTATATATATATGTTTATATAAATATTAAACTAAAGCGGAAATTTTAAGCATTAGCTATTGATGGAATTCCCAACTATCAAAACCGAGTTCTATTGCCGTACACATATCATACACCCCTCTCCTTGTCTGCATCCTCAACACAATCTAAAAAAACTCTTCCTCACTCAAATCCCATCTGGAGGGTGATCTGGACATATTGCATTCAATATATTCTACGTATACTCACATACGATCTCTCAACTCAGTCGATCTGCGCATACACATAACTCTAGAACATACCTCGTTCCCTCGGTGTCTACACACACCACACACACATCTATATCTCGCCTAGTTGATTTACACACTCGCTTAACTCGTCAGGACATACCTCGTTCACAAGGTGTCCTACTGACAGCCAACGTTCAGGATACCTCTAGATACAAAACGCACACAGCTATTTGAGCGACTGGCCCAGACTCAATGGCGTATGCTGTTTGAGCGATCATGTTCTATCTCTAACATTCGTTCAACAGTCTATCAATCGCTCCTGTATCAAATTGGTGAGCTAAACAGACTCCTATCTACATTCTGTCTCTCGCTTTCATTCCCTCTCCATGGCAGCCTCCTTGAGCTAAACTTTGAATAGTGTTATATACTCTGAAGCAGTATCAGCGCTATCTAATGGATCTCTGGGGGATGGCTTTAATCAGTCGTTATTGGAACAAATTACTCTGAACACCTGTCACTCATCTATCACAGCAAGCTCCGCTGCCCACATACCTGTCACTCATCCCCCACTACCCAAAATCGGAACGCCAGTGGTCAGTTCCTACCTGCACACATTCTTTCCCCAACTCCGATTTCCTTTGTTGAGACGGTGAGTGACCTTGGCGTAGTGTCCAGACAGAGAGTGACCTTGGCACGCATTCATGTACCTTTTTTCTCAGCGTCGCCAACCACATCACCCCTGCGCTAAACGCTCATGCTCCGGCTGGAACTGTTACATATTGGATCAGACCTACCTTCTGCCAGACGCGTCAGCAGGGTTGCGGATCAGATAGACATGAGATGAACAAGGACATTGAGGAGAGTTTGCAGACAATCTCACAGTGCTATGTGGCTCCCAGAGGAGAGTTTGCAGACAATCTCACAGTGGTATGTGGCTCCCAGAGGAGAGCTTGCAGACAATCTCACAGTGATATGTGGCTCCCAGAGGAGAGCTTGCAGACAATCTCACAGTGGTATGTGGCTCCCAAAGGAGAGCTTGCAGACAATCTCACAGTGGTATGTGGCTCCCAGAGGAGAGTTTGCAGAAAATCTACCAGTGGTATGGGGCTCCCAGAGGAGAGTTTGCAGACAATCTACCAGTAGTATGGGGCTACCAGAGGAGAGTTTGGAGACAATCTACCAGTGGTATGTGGCTCCCAGAGGAGAGTTTGCAGACAATCTCACAGTGGTATGTGGCTCCCAGAGGAGAGCTTGTAGACAATCTCACAGTGATATGTGGCTCCCAGAGGAGAGCTTGCAGACAATCTCACAGTGGTATGTGGCTCCCAAAGGAGAGCTTGCAGACAATCTCACAGTGGTATGTGGCTCCCAGAGGAGAGTTTGCAGAAAATCTACCAGTGGTATGGGGCTCCCAGAGGAGAGTTTGCAGACAATCTACCAGTAGTATGGGGCTACCAGAGGAGAGTTTGGAGACAATCTACCAGTGGTATGGGGCTCCCATAGGAGAGTTTGCAGACAATCTACCAGTGGTATGGGGCTCCCAGAGGAGAGTTTGGAGACAATCTACCAGTGGAATGGGGCTCCTAGGGGAGAGTTTGCAGACAATCTACCAGTGGTATGGGGCTCCCAGAGGAGAGTTTGCAGACAATCTACCAGTGGTATGGCGCTCCCAGATCAATCCTAACAAGACCTACATAATGCGGTGCTCCTTAAACAACTCTATAACGAAAATGAATCTAATTGGATGTTACCTTTGATGAATCTGTCACTGGTAGGTTGAAGAGCCTCGGGGTAATCATTGATCGTAGATTTTTATATAGATACCACGTCGATCAGACCACACAGAGATGCAAGCGAGGCATGGGATCACCCAACACCACGGCAGCGGCAAACTTGGAACATCTTCTGTGTTTCATCTTACACCGTCAGTTGTTGATCACCGACTAGATTTTCTCACACTACCTGGATCACCGACTAGATGTCCTCACACTACCTGGATCACCGACTAGATGTCCTCACACTACCTGGATCACCGACTAGACTTTTTCACACTACCTGGATTACCGACTAGACTTTCTCACACTACCATCGTGTCAGACTCCCAATCCGAGCTTCGGAAGGTACAGAGAGGCTGGCTAAAGCAGGTGTAGAGGTATCAAACCTGGGGATGCTTGTGTGGGTATACTGCCCTGGTCATTCTGGGGTTCAGACTAGCGGAAGTGCGGACATCTTCGCTTCACTGGCACCAATTGTGGGTACTCTACATACGGATAGGAGGGACATTTGGAAGTCTTTTACATGACGACACAGCGGAATCACCAATTCACGCGCTGCAGATCTTTGATATCGAACAAGGTTTGAGAGGGCTGGGATGGAAGAGAGGACGGAAGAGAGGACGGAGGAGACGTAAAGTGACTCATTTCTGTACAGGCTATAAACTGACTCATGTGTGCACATGCTAATACACTGACTCATTTGTATACATGTAAAATGACTCATGTGTGTAGATACTGTAAACTGACTCATTTGTGTACAAGCTGTAAACTGATTCATGTGTGTAGATGCTATAAACTGACTCATGTGTGCACATGCTAATACACTGACTCATTTGTATACATGTAAAATGACTCATGTGTGTAGATACTGTAAACTGACTCATGTGTGTACAAGCTGTAAACTGATTCATGTGTGTAGATGCAGTAAATTGACTCATTTGTTTACATCTAACTATAACTCTCTGGTTTATCTGTTAATGTTCCTATCAAAACAAAATGTGTGGTTGCTGCAGTATTTGCCTCAGATGATGAGGCTGCTAGGCTCAATGGCAACGCCTCTTGGTCGCCGAGTCTGATAGAGTATTCTTTGTTCGCCAATATGTGCCAGGGTTTCACACGGGCTAGACCACATAATTTCATCCCCAAGGAGCGTAGGCCGTTCTGTATTTCATTATTGCCAAA
Source organism: Ariolimax columbianus (assembly GCA_036924085.1). Classification (NCBI taxonomy): domain Eukaryota; kingdom Metazoa; phylum Mollusca; class Gastropoda; order Stylommatophora; family Arionidae; genus Ariolimax; species Ariolimax columbianus. The sequence continues at coordinate 116,121,770 of JAVGWX010000006.1, read as the reverse complement.
CTGGCAGTGACAGGTATGGATGCATTGGCTTTCGTCTGGTCAGCCAGCTAGAATAAATGACATTTTCTCTGTCTCTCATTTTATATCGCGGGAAATGGAAGGCATAACCGTAAATTAAAGCGATGAAAACAAGCACATCTCGGCGGGTGGCCGTCTCCACTTGGAACGGGGGCTGATCAGTAGTTGACAAGGGTGTTGTGAGGGATGGAGTGAGCGAAGATAATGTGGTTGCACGGAGTAGAAGCAAGACGTGATCCAATAAACTGAAAAGAAAATATACATTTAAAAAAAGCGATTCGGCTCTACGAGAGGAGCAGAGTGACAGCATGCCATTTCTTAGCCGGTAAAGCAACGATAGAGAAATTCAGATTGATCGCCAATTTTTAAAGTAAATAAATGTGGTTATCTGGGTTTCAGCGATTACACACAAGAAGAATAGTATAGTGGGTTATGTGGACCGAGTGGGTTACGTGGACCGAGTCGGTTACGTGGACCGAGAGGGTTATGTGGACCAAGTGGGTTATGTGGATCGAGTGGGTTATGTGGACCGAGTGGGTTATGCGAATCGTGTTAGTACGTTGATGTAATTCTGTGCCAGCGTGTAGCTTGTGTCAGTGTGTAGCATGTGGCAGTGGGTAGCTTGTCTTATGTGTAGCTTGTATCAGTGTGTAGCTTGTGTCAGTGGGTAGCTTGTCTTATGTGTAGCTTGTGTCAGTGTGTAGCTTGTCTACGTGTGTAGCTTGTGTCAGTGTGTAGCTTGTGTCAGTGTGTAGCTTGTGTCAGCGTGTAGCTTGTGTCAGTGTGTAGCTTGTGTCAGCGTGTAGCTTGTGTCAGCGTGTAGCTTGTGTCAGCGTGTAGCTTGTGTCAGCGTGTAGCTTGTATCAGTGTGTAGCTTGTGTCAGCGTGTAGCTTGTGTCAGCGTGTAGCTTGTGTCAGCGTGTAGCTTGTGTCAGTGCGTAGCTTGTGTCAGCGTGTAGCTTGTGTCAGTGTGTAGCTTGTGTCAGCGTGTAGCTTGTGTCAGCGTGTAGCTTGTGTCAGCGTGTAGCTTGTGTAAGTGTGTAGCTTGTGTCAGCGTGTAGCTTGTGTCAGTGTGTAGCTTGTGTCAGTGTGTAGCTTGTGTCAGTGTGTAGCTTGTGTCTGCGTGTAGCTTGTGTCAGCGTGTAGCTTGTGTCAGCGTGTAGCTTGTGTCATCGTGTAGCTTGTGTAAGCGTGTAGCTTGTGTCAGTGTGTAGCTTGTTTCAGCGTGTAGCTTGTGTCAGCGTGTAGCTTGTGTCAGCGTGTAGCTTGTGTCAGCGTGTAGCTTGTGTCAGCCTGTAGCTTTTGTCAGTGTGTATCTTGTGTCAGCGTGTAGCTTGTGCCAGCGTGTAGCTTGTGTCAGCGTGTAGCTTGTGTCAGCGTGTAGCTTGTGTCAGTGTGTAGCTTGTGTCAGCGTGTAGCTTGTGTCAGCGTGTAGCTTGTGTCAGCGTGTAGCCTGTGTCAGTGTGTAGCTTGTGTCAGCGTGTAGCTTGTGGCAGTGTGTAGCTTGTGTCAGTGTGTAGCTTGTGTCAGCGTGTAGCTTGTGTCAGCGTGTAGCTTGTGTCAGCGTGTAGCTTGTGTCAGTGTGTAGCTTGTGTCAGTGTGTAACTTATGTCAGTGTGTAGCTTGTGTCAGCGTGTAGCTTGTGTCAGCGCGTAGCTTGCTTGTGTCAGCGTGTAGCTTGTGTCAGCGTGTAGCTTGTGTCAGCGTGTAGCTTGTGTCAGTGTGTAGCTTGTGTCAGCGTGTAGCTTGTGTCAGCGTGTAGCTTGTGTCAGCGTGTAGCTTGTGTCAGTGTGTAGCTTGTGTCAGTGTGTAGCTTGTGTCAATGTGTAGCTTGTGTCAGTGTGTAGTGTAAACGTCGTGTTGCTATTATGATGGTGGGTGTGTCAATGTTTTGTTGACTATTTTCTCAATGTGTAAGTGTGTAGGAAGTAAACCTATGTCTGTGTGTTGTGTGTAGGAAGTACACCTATGTCTGTGTGTAGGAAGTACACCTATGTCTGTGTGTTGTGTGTAGGAAGTACACCTATGTCTGTGTGTTGAGTGTAGCTTATTAGGTAGACACGTATTGTCACAGCACGATTGTTGGAAGTATCGTATTGTCACAACACGATTGTTGGAAGTATCATATTGTCACAACACGATTGTTGGAAGTATCGTATTGTCACAACACGATTGTTGGAAGTATCGTATTGTCACAACACGATTGTTGGAAGTATCGTATTGTCACAACACGATTGTTAGAAGTATCGTATTGTCACAACACGATTGTTGGAATCACGAATGTCGAAATGGCGTATCTAGACGATTGAGAACATGACGTCATCACGTAAAGTGCTAAGATTACCAGATAAGGTCAAATTTAATTTGAAAATGACATTTTCTTTTTGTTTCTCTCATTCACTTGTGCTTCTTTGCCTGACTTGATTTGGTAATGGCAGGAGTGAAGAAAAATATGTTTGGAAATGTGTAAGGGGGAAAGAAAGGAAATGTGTAAGGGACCAGAAGGATACGTTTGGTCTTGGCTGAGATTCAAAAGTTTAGCGTGTGGGTTGGGGTGGTTGGGTAGACGTAACTGACAGTACATTGTTGCCACGGAGAGAGGTTTTTCCCAAAGTAATGTAACCTTTTTCGATTCCATGAAATCTGTCACGTGCCGTTGTAGTAGCATTAAGAGATATTACATCTTGCAAGTATTGAGTTATATTCAAACTGACATTTATACCTCTTATGGACCCGACACATATGTACTAACATCAAGAGTAGATGAAAATCTGTTAGACTTTTGAAGAAATGGTTAAATACGTTACTTGCTATCTTCGAATATCTTCATGCAACAGTTATAGAGGACAATATTCAGGATCAAACAATCGTATCACTTATTCAGTTTTCAGGATCTAGCAATCGTATCACTTATTCGGTTTTCAGGATCTAGAAATCGTATCACTTATTCTGTTTTCAGGATATAGCAATCGTATCACTTATTCAGTTTTCAGGACACATGCACATTCCACAAATAACACATTGATACCTTTATACTTCGTGGGCACATACACATTCTCACACGCATCTTGAAAAAATCCTTTCTTTTGTCAACGTGTTCTCACTTTTGACATCGGCTCCAATTTTCGAGGAGTCTAACAGACATGCGTGCTGGTCAACACTATCTATGTGTTAACAATTGCATAAGGGGACAGATGAAATGCAGTTGGTGAATAAACTTTGCTTTACATTCAGAAACGACGGCTTCATCAGCTAATAGGTTCTTCTTCATCTTCTTCTTCTTCTTCATCTTCTTCTTCATCTTCTTCATCTTCTTCTTCTTCTTCATCTTCTTCTTCATCTTCTTCATCTTCTTCTTCATCTTCTTCTTCTTCTTCTTCTTCATCTTCTTGTGATCGCTTCAGCCAATAACAACAGATAATAATATAATAGGGAGAGGGCGACGGGCCCGGAGGAAAACAAAATGTGATCTTTTCTCATCAAATAATGAAACATGAATTAGTTTGAGATTTTCTTACCAAATTTCCCAGTAAAAGAAAACATTTAACAGCTGTTATTCCATTGTCAAGAAACGTTTCATCGTTACGTGAAAGGTCAGAGATTAAAGGGATTTGCCGACAATTTCATGGAATATCAACTGGATCAAATGGAACTGAAAATGATGCTTGTTTAGTGGTCCTAATTCTGATCTACAATGCCGTATTGTTTCTTAATATCCGTTTCACATTTTCAAGTAACACAACGGTTAGGCTTGCGTTGCAGTGCAGTCCTGTTTTATCTGTGTATTTCTTCCATCAAGTTGCAACCATCTGTTATACCATCTTTATTGCTTTCCATCAACCCAATTTCATGAATGTGTCTTCACTATTAAGACCTTGTTTTTCTAATACAGATTTCCATTATGCTATCTTAAGCTCTCGTCAAACATATAGTAGACATTATCAAATACTTTAACACCAATGACGCAATGGGCTCAACACGACCGAACATTTTTTAGTGTAGGTGAGTTGGTATGTCTGTACTCCAAAGACTAGGGCTTGTTTTCTGAGTCATAATGATGTGCCTATGACTCGTCGACAATGACAGTTAAGTGGATTGCTTTCCTGTTCAGATCGAGTCAGATGTTCATAATTCACCTGCTATCGGCGCGATTTCATAGTCGATGTTATCATGCGAGGGACATCATGCGAGGGACTCATCTCGCACACTTGCCTGTACTCAAACAGGGCATGGATAGTGTGATAGATTCGCTCAATCGCGATCATAATCATTGGAGTGATATCTTTCTGCTTGACACGGGGACTGACACGAATCAGTTCGAACACGCTAACATGGCTCTGTGCTTCCACAGCTGTGATTGGCTGCCTTGTCATAGGGGTTCTTCATTAGAGATCATTTTCACAAAGGTGTCACGTAGCTCTGAGCACTGTTGCCATAGTTACGACGCTGGAGGTAACACATTTCAAATCGCCTTCTTTTAAATGTGTTTTTTGTGTGTGTTGAATCTAAACTTGCTGTACCCTTTTTAAAAAAATGTAAACTATTTTTGTTGACCTCTGTTCAATAACAAAATTATATTTGTTTTCTACTTGGACTGTAAACTATGTTCGTTGTCACACGTTTATTGTAACTGATGTCTGTCGTACCCTGTTGAATGTTTCTTATCTCTATGTCGTACCCTGTTGAATGTTTCTTATCTCTAAATCATAGCCTGTAAAATGTTTCTATCTCTCAGTCGTACCCTGTTGAATGTTTCTTATCTCTATGTCGTACCCTGTTGAATGTTTCTTATCTCTATGTCGTACCCTGTTGAATGTTTCTTATCTCTATGTCGTACCCTGTTGAATGTTTCTTATCTCTAAATCATAGCCTGTAAAATGTTTCTATCTCTCTGTTGTACCCTGTTGAATGTTTCTTATCTCTCTGTTGTACCCTGTTGAATGTTTCTTATCTCTCTGGTGTATCCTGTTGAATGTTTCTTATCTCTCTGTTTTACCCTGTTGAATGTTTCTTATCTCTCTGGTGTACCCTGTTGAATGTTTCCTATCTCTCTGGTGTATCCCGTTGAATGTTTCTTATCTCTCTGTTGTACCCTGTTGAATGTTTCTTATCTCTCTGTTGTACCCTGTTGAATGTTTCTTATCTCTCTGGTGTATCCTGTTGAATGTTTCTTATCTCTCTGTTGTACCCTGTTGAATGTTTCTTATCTCTCTGGTGTACCCTGTTGAATGTTTCCTATCTCTCTGGTGTATCCTGTTGAATGTTTCTTATCTCTCTGGTGTATCCTGTTGAATGTTTCTTATCTCTCTGTTGTACCCTGTTGAAGGTTTCTTATCTCTCTGGTGTACCCTGTTGAATGTTTCCTATCTCTCTGGTGTATCCTGTTGAATGTTTCTTATCTCTCTGGTGTACCCTGTTGAATGTTTCTTATCTCTCTGGTGTACCCTGTTGAATGTTTCTTATCTCTAAATCATAGCCTGTAAAATGTTTCTATCTCTCAGTCGTACCCTGTTGAATGTTTCTTATCTCTCTGGTGTACCCTGTTGAATGTTTCTTATCTCTAAATCATAGCCTGTAAAATGTTTCTATCTCTCAGTCGTACCCTGTTGAAGGTTTCTTATCTCTCTGGTGTATCCTGTTGAAGGTTTCTTATCTCTCTGTTGTACCCTGTTGAATGTTTCTTATCTCTCTGTCAATTGTAATCTGTATTTGTCATCTAGTGTCTCACGTGCAAGTCAATCCGATGACGTAAGAGAATGAATTGGTGACGTAAGAGGGTCAAGTAACTTTGCTCGCGCCTTGGGTCACCAAATGGAAAAGAAGGACAATCTATTGTAAAATTGGAGGACATTTCAAAATAAAACAAGATTTTAGACACAGATTAACTATTTTTGACAAAAGTTCTTCATTTCTAATATAGACAACGAACGTCACATCTTTCAAACAGCATTTAAAGAAATAATAGGGCATTCGATGACTCCACATTTAGTCTGGTGATTTTGTTCCAAAATAGTATCAATAGTAATGCCAACCTTTCTATTTTCTTCTCCATAATTAAAGTTTTGTCTACGTGTGTGTTCATGCGTGTGTGTGTGTGTGTGTGTGTAAGTGTGTGTGTAAGTGTGTGTGGGTGTATGTGCGCGTGGGTGTATGTGTAAGTGTGTTTGTGTGTGTGCGTAGCAGCTTTGCAAACCAAAATATTAGGATATTTTAAGGTATATGGAGGACATTATTGTCAATTAAAAATTAGGACTTGTTTTCCTTTAGGACCCCATATGGTAACCCTACTTGTGCCAGGCAGTGAATGTATGGTCCATCATATCATTTACATATCCATACATATGTGCTGTTTCATTGTAATTCGTTCAGTTTTCCTCAATAGAAGTGCACCCTTCTACAAAGACGTCTGTTCAGTTTTCCTCAATAGAAGTGCACCCTTCTACAAAGACGGCTGTTCAATTTTCCCCAATAGAAGTGCACCCTTCTACAAAGACGTCTGTTCAATTTTCCCCAATAGAAGTGCACCCTTCTACAAAGACGTCTGTTCAATTTTCCCCAATAGAAGTGCACCCTTCTACAGAGATGTCTGTATTGTTAAACATATTTTCTGCAATTCAAATTTCAAGAGGGTGGAGAGGAACTGGGGGCTGTGACCTTGACCTTGAGTAATGTACTGACAACCTGGGAGTGATCAAACGAGAACTGATGGTGTCACCTTGACAGAAGGAGCGGATGGCATGAGAACACGTGTTGATCGGTAGGGGGGTGGCCAAGATCATGTTACTTTGGCAGCAGTCAAAGATCAAGTGTTAGAGACTTCATTGTACTAGGTCACAACTTCCTTCTGAACTGGTGTGACCAATGCCCTTCCCCGCTGCCCGTTTTCCCTAACAATAAGTAAGGCACTACTTTGCCATATCGAGATATAGGATTGAACCTGGCCCTTTTGTTGCCAGAGATAGCTAGTATATATAATGGCTCTATCACGATTATACCTTTCATGGTTGTTTGTCTTACGCCAACAATTAATTACGAAAGGTTCTCCAGGTAACAAGTACTGTACTAGGAGTCTCATCAGGGCAATCGTTAGGGTACTGAGCGGCACTAACGCTCAAGAGGGAAAATACACACGAGCATGTTTTGTGGCATTATAATCCGTGGAGCAGTGGCTCAACCTTTAGGTCCACCTTAAAGAGTCCAACTGCAGAGTATGGTTCCCAGAAAAAAAACAGTTGGTAACGGCAATCTCCATATAACAACCATTTCCTCATAATGGACATCTCCCTATAACGATCATCTCCCCATATAGACCCTCTCCCCAAAACTGACATCTCCCCAAGTATATCATCTCCTCATAACGATCATCTCCCAATTTCGACCATCTCCCAATAACGACACTCTCTACATAACGACACTCTCTACTTAACGACCATCTCCCCTTAAAAGCGATCTGCCTATAACGGACATCTCCCCATAACGGACCTCTCCCCATAAAAGCAATCTGCCTATAACGGACATCTCCCCATAACGGCCCTCTCCCCATAAAAGCGATCTGCCTATAACGGACATCTCCCCGTAACGGACATCTCCCCATAACGACTATCTCCCCATAACGGCTATCTCCCCGTAACGGACATCTCCCCATAATGTTTGAACCAAATGACCAAACCACCGACAAGTTGTAGGGGAGGTCGAACCCAGTCACAACTTTGGACCTCAATATTTAAAAACCGTAACGAAATCCAGCCAATAGCAAACTTGAGATGTTAAGCAACAGACCAGGTGGAGTCAACCAATGAGATCTACCAAAAGACAGGCCTGAGATGTTAAACAACTGACCAGGTGCAGTCATCCAATGAGATATGGTTGAATCAACCAATGAGATCTACCAAAAGACAGGCCTGAGATGTTAAACAGCTGATCAGGTGCAGTCATCCAATGAGATGTGATGGAGTCATCCAATGAGATCTACCAAAAGACAGGCCTGAGATGTTAAACAGCTGATCAGGTGCAGTCATCCAATGAGATGTGATGGAATCATCCAATGAGATCTACCAAAAGACAGGCCTGAGATGTTAAACAACTGACCAGGTGCAGTCAACCAATGAGATGTGATGCAGTCATCCAATGAGATCTACCAAAAGACAGGCCTGAGACGTTAAACAACTGACCAGGTGCAGTCAACCAATGAGATGTGATGGAGTCAACCAATGAGATGTGATGGAGTCAACCAATGAGATGTGATGGAGTCATCCAATGAGATGTGATGGAGTCATCCAATGAGATGTGATGGAGTCAACCAATGAGATGTGATTGAATCATCCAATGAGATGTGATGGAGTCAACCAATGAGATGTAATGGAGTCATCCAATGAGATGTGATGGAGTCATCCAATGAGATGTGATGGAGTCATCCAATCAGATGTGATGGAGTCATCCAATGAGATGTGATGTTGTTGTTTGCGAATGCCCATAATGAGTAGGTTACTATTGTGCGCCCTGAACAAGGCGTTAAGTGGCGGGTTGTCGTAGCTTTCTTCACACGCCGAGCATGCTGTTAAAGGTGGACCTGGGTCCTCCAGGCGGTTGTGCTATGCCTGGCTTCATCTGCGTGTCGCTCACTACTGCGGAGATCACGTCGAACTTCCTGTTGTTAGCCAGACTGTTGTCATTGACAGCAGCCCGTTGCCAGGACGACCAAAGAAGAGGTCAGGTGAGAGCTTTGGCCAGTATATTTCTCCTGACCCTGGCTAACATCCGATCAGTGTGTTTTGCCTGACCAGACGTTAGTCTCATCGTCCCACCTGAGCCGTTAAACAGTTAATCTGGTGCAGTCAGCAAACGATACGTGAACAGCATGGCTGCAGTAAGCAAGACGAGAGGTTACCAGACAAAATTAATCAAGAGATTAACACGAGGGGAAATGGTGGGGAGAACAATGACTCATGAAGGTATAAATACCGGAGGTGGGTGCGGGTAGGGGAGGGGGGGAGGAGGTTTGTTAGGTTCGACAAACAAGGGAAGACATCGCTCACAACCAGATTGAAAACTCTAATGCCTTTGTCTAGACACCCACACGTTAGAAGCAATGAATATTACTAAGATCCAGGATGCAGAATTCAAGATTTGTGCAAACAGCCTCAAACATGACAATATTACATGAAATTCAGCTCAGGAATTAAGACGCAGAACAAACAAAATAGCACAATGAACAGAAATGCACAACGAACGAGAGCCAATTATGTACAAGGAATATTTACATTGAGAATAAACGCGGGAGAGCTCTCTAACTTTGCTTAATAACTAGGGTACGAGAATCATGGACATTGAATAAATAAACAATGAAATCGATGTTAGCATTTGAAGATGTGGCTTTGCTGAATAATCTCAGCAAGCATATGGACAACTCGACAATCTAGTGAAGATGTTACGAGAAAAGAACGAATTCAGGAAGAATGAATCTTTTGGGGACAAGAGCAACACACATCGACTGAGAGCAGGCTTTGGGAAGAGAGCATAGAATCTATTGTGAGAAGAAGAAGTATTTGAATATTGGAGTTGGACGGGCAAAGGCAGGTGAGTTAGCAAGGAGCGAAGAAGTTGTGCCATGGAAATATTGTGGGAGAGAGAGACTGATAGAGACAGAGAGATAGAGAAATTGTTAGAATAACAACGCAATGAACACAAGTAGATCATGAAATCAGTTCATAGACAATATGTGTTGAGGCAGAAGGCAGGGCGATTGGTGATAAGACGACAGGGCGATTGGTGATAAGCTGGCAGGGCGATTGGTGATAAGACGACAGGGCGATTGGTGATAAGACGACAGGACGATTGGTGATAAGACGACAGGGCGATTAGTGATAAGACGACAGGGCGATTGGTGATAAGACGACAGGGCGATTGGTGATAAGACGACAGGACGATTGGTGATAAGACGACAGGACGTTTGGTAATAAGACGACAGGACGATTGGTGATAAGACGACAGGACGATTAGTGATAAGACGACAGGATGATTGGTGATAAGCTGGCAGGGCGATTAGTGATAAGCTGGCAGGGCGATTGGTGATACGCTGGCAGGGCGATTGTTGATAAGCTGGCAGGGCGGTTAGTGAAAAACTGACAGGACGATTGGTGATAAACTGACAGGACGATTGGTGATAAACTGACAGGACGATTAGTGATAACACCTCAGTATCTGAGCTGGTAATAATGTGCAATGATAATATATATGAATATTGTTTTCATTATTAACATATTGGTTTTTGTATATATAGATGTGAAGGCCTTCAAATCATCTGGTAGCACATTAATTACAGAGCTGTCTTACGTTATCCTAGACATAACTGATATATCGATTTGCATGAGATATAGTACAGAGATTAGGGTATAGTTTGTTGGGACTTGGATTCCCCCGTGGTCTCTTATGTTGAGAGAGACAACAAGATCTCAATTCTGCCACACAGACACTCAGTTCATAATAGGAGAAGAGAGATATATAAAGCAATGCTGAACAAAATAGATTGGTCAGGAAGATTCATTGCTGATGTCTAGATGAAATCTTGAGCTGATTTGTGTCATGTTGGCTTCTCTCTCATGTAGCATGTCCTTTATAGAACCTCGCTCCCATCACAGTCTGTCTGAAAGAAACTCGTTCCCTTTCCAAAACTCCAGCTTCCGCCACTGTCATACTCAGGCACTCCTGGATATCTTGGTGCCATCGTTTTCTTGGTCTACCCCTTCCTCTTTTGCCTGACACCATACCTTCCATCACCGTCCTCTCAAGGCCGTTGTGTCTCTTGATGTGACCAAAGTATTTGCATTTTCTAGCCAAAATGGAATTGATAAACCAGTTCTCCTCTATGCTCAACTCTTGCCGAATGTCTGCATTTGTTCTTTTCTCTGTCCAGGGTATTCTGAGGATCTTTCTGTAACATTTTGACTCGAAGGATTCGATTCTTTGTCTGGAAGTTTTGGTAATCGTCCATGCTTCACAGCCATAAGCTGCCACAGGAAAAACACAGGCTCTCAAGACTTTTACTTTTATCGTTTTGTTGGTGCCCTGCCATAATTTCTTCAGGCTGTTCAGTCTCTGCATTGCCATAGCTAGTCTTCTTCTGATTTCTTTCGAGCAGTCGCCATTTTTGTCAATTCTGGAGCCCAGATATTCAAAATGTGTAACCTGATCTATTTCCTCACCACCCACTGTAAATGTATGCTGACATTATGTTTTATCGGTGGTCATTATCTTTGTTTTGTTTATGTTTATGAGCAGATTTTGATCTTTACTATGTCCATTAACGGCTGAAAGTAGCTGCTCTAGCCTTCTGCACTTCTTGATAGTATCACTGTGTCATCTGCATATCGTAACTCTGGAATCTCGCACCCCCAAATCGTAAATGGGTCGAAACTTTCAATGTTCTCAATTTCTCGCACATTTCTCATTATACATTCCGCATATATGTTGTACAGATAAGGTGAGAGTATACATCCCTGTCGGACTCCCTTTTGAACTGCAAACCAATCTGATGTTTGCCCAGATACTCGGACAGCGGCTTGTTGATCTTGGTATAATGTTTCAATGAGATAGACTATATGCAAAGGAAACCCCATTTCCTTCATGATTCTCCACAGATTTTGATGTTTTACCGCGTCGAAGGCCTTAGTGTAATCAATGAAACATGTGTATAGGTCTACATTAAACTCTCTACATTTTTCATAGATATTCCTTAAATTGAATATGTGGTCCCGGGTCCCTCTGTCTTTCCTAAAACCTGCCTGGACTACGTGAATTTCAGATTCAAACCTTTTCTCTATCCTTCTTAATAGGATTCGCAAGAGTATCTTGCTAGCATGGCTGATCAGTGCGATAGTTCGGTAGTTCGTGCACAGCTTCAGGTTGCCTTTTTTGGGGAGGGGAATATAAATTGATTTCTTCCATGCTTCTGGCCACTCTGCACTGTGCCATATCTGTTTACACAGCTTGTGGTAGACTCGAGCACATGCCTCTCCTCCTGCTTGTATTAGCTCTGCTGGGATATCATCGCATCCTGGGGACTTTCCCTTTTTCAGGCTTTTAATTGCAGAGCGTACTTCTTCCAATGTTGGTTCAGGTTCTTTCTCATCCTTTGGCAGGATTGTAACTGAGTGCTTTGTGCTGTCTCCATACATGGTTCTGCAGTACTTTCTCCATCTATTCAGCATGTCTTTGGTTTCTGTTAATGTGTTATCCTCTTCGTCATTTATGACATGTGGAACCGGACGGAATTCCCTTGTCAGTGTTCTTATTGCTTTGAATGCATCTCTTTCTTTGCCTTGTTGTTGTAGGTTTTCTATATCTTTACATGTTTCTACTATGTATCTTCTTTTATCTTTTCTTATTTCTCTTCTAACTTTTCTTGCGCAGTTTTTATATGCTGTGTTGGTCCCCTTACTTCCCATTTGTATTAATTGTTGCCTCTCTGCAATGAGTTTCTGTGTTTCGTCTGTTATATAGCTCTGTGTCTTGTGCAATATTTTTGGAATCATTGGCTTACCAGGGGTGTTAAGGAGGTTCTATATATCCTGACACGTGACCAGGCAGGTTTGTCAATGAAGTCATATGTCTTGACAGGTCGCCAGATATGCTAACATGGGTTTCTAGGTGAGATAAGAGGGTCACGTGTGTACTGACAGGTCGCCAGGTATGCCCACGTGAATCACTAGGTGAGATAAGCAGGTCACGTGTGTACTGACAGGTCGCCAGGTATGCCCACGTGAATCACTAGGTGAGATAAGAGGTCACGTGTGTACTGACAGGTCGCCAGGTATGCCCACGTGAATCACTAGGTGAGATAAGCAGGTCACGTGTGTACTGACAGGTCGCCAGGTATGCCCACGTGAATCATTAGGTGAGATAAGCAGGTCACGTGTGTACTGACAGGTCGCCAGGTATGCCCACGTGAATCACTAGGTGAGATAAGAGGGTCACGAAGGGCGTCAAGGATGTCATGTATGTCTCGCCTGGGCATCGTGTGAATTCATTATATGTATTTTCTAACAGGTCAAAAGGTCTGTCAGCGGGCGTGTTATCGTGTGTATCTAGGAAGTGGGTCAGCAGGTGGGTTGACAGGTGTGTCTAGGAGGTGGGTCGGCATATGTTTCTAGGAGGTGGGTCTGCAGATGTGTCTAGGAGGTGGGTATAAGAGATGGTGTAGCAGATCTGACTTTCTGACCTACTGTAGCAGATGGTGAAAGGCGTCTGCACTAACTATATTCAAACTCAAAGTAATTGAAGATTCTTCCCTAGGCCGTTGGATCAATAACCAACCATTTCTAATAACTATAAATTTATTACAAATCAAATTCTCTCACACGCTTTCTAAAACACTGCTACAACTTGATCGACAAACTAAAACGTAATTGACAAACTAAACTTGATTGACAAACTGAACTGATTGACAAACTGAACGTGATTTACGAACAGTATGTGGATTGATAGAGACTGGAAGATTCGTGTCTGTTCTAAAAAACAGGTGATTCGTCCGTGGTCCTGTTCACCTCGTCGACGGTGATTAGACGATGATTCTTGAGATAATTATGCTAAACGCGTGTGTACAATTCGGGTATCTCGTTGAACACAAAGTGTTCCTTATTTTATCAACCACTGCGTGTGGGACTTCAAAGTGTAAGTGTCTCTAGTGGACGTAGTTCAACACTTTAGGATCTGTTAACTTTCAGACGAGATCTCAGACGCTTGGTAAATTGGGTAATGACTAGTTACTGAATGAATCTGTGTAGTTACTGCCTTAAGAAGCTGTCATGAGATATATTTAGGCTGAGAGAAAGTTGCTGGAATTTGACGCTGTTAATAGTATCAAAGATGTCTATCTCGTGCGTGTCGCTCTGCCATATTTGTTTCTAACACTAGTTATGCGAAACATCAATTACTAATTACATCTCCTTGCTAATTTGCTCAACATCTGGACTCTCGTAGTAAAATATTGTCTGTCAAAACCTCTCGCTGAGCTCCAAGGATCTATCTACCTTCTCAAGACTCGTCTGTAGACTATGTGTTTCGGGATCTCCTTTCCTCTCCACTCACTATCTCAAAACGGTCCTGTTCTCTCCGCTGCTCTCTCTGGAATTAATCTAATTCGGGCTCTCATAGCTATCTATATCCGCGTATTTCTCTAGATCATGTTTTGCGCAAACGACGCGGGCTTTCTGATCTCGTACCTAGGTTTTTCTCCCCAAGATTTAAAAAAAAAGCTGTTAATAGCATATCCAGTTTCAATCGTGACTACTGATCACGCCGTAAGAGACGTCTAGCGTTACGCAAAAACACGTCCATGTTACGTAGTTTAACATCGGCGTGGCTAGGGAAATAACGCTATGCATTCCAGACATTCCGATGCACAGGTTTGAGTACATCTAGAATTCCTAGAATTTGCACGATGTAATAAGTTGTTAGTAGCAAACACGTTCGGGTTAAACAAGCCCTCTAGACGCTGGACATGTCATAACCCAAACAATGAAGTACACAGTCAAATTGATTATATACTGGTCCAGAAGAATGTTTAATTTAGCATTAGCACCGACAAAACGAGAAGTTTCCCCGGAGCAGATATAGGGAGCGACCATTATCTTGTTATGATGACTATGCGTCTGCGATTAAAGGGGGTCGCAAAGGAAGAAGTGACTAGACTAAAGTTTGGCCTGGACAAACTAAAAGACCCAACAATCATCAAAGTGTTCCAATCAAGGGTAGGAGGGACATGTGCTCTGCTGTTGGCTCTCAGAGAGGGACTGGATACAGATACAACAACACAGATCATGGGATGCCACCCAAAAAAAAAGAAGCCATGGGTGACAAAACAAATTCTTGATCTTTGTGATAGGCCACTGAAAAACCAAAATCATCCACCTGCTGAGGTCGGCAAATATAAAGAGGTCAAGAAAGCGATACAACAAAAGATGAAAGAGGCAAATGAAGCGTAGATATGTGAGCAAAGCACAAACATCGAAGAGAGATTAAACAGAAATGACGCTAAAGGAGCATACAAGGTGGTCAAAGAACTGGTAACACCAGTAAATTACAGAACAATAAGCCTCATCAGCCACCCTAGCAAGGTCATGTTTAGATTAATCCTCGACCGATTGAAACCCCAAGCAGAGAACATCATTGCCGAGGAGCAAGCAGGGTTCAGACATGGAAGAAGCACTACAGAACATATATTTAATTTAAGGCCGCTAAGCGAGAAATATCTAGAACAGTAGCAAAAACTGTATCATGTCTTTTTTAAAATTGTAATAATGAGTTTGATAGGGTATGGCATAAAGCGCTATGGGCAACCATGAGGATGTATAAAATCAACGGAGATATTATAAAGGTCGTTGAACACCTGTATGAAAAGGCGTCCAGCGCAGTTCATGTGAATCGGAGGCGAGGGGACTGGTTTCGCACATCAGTTGATGTGAGACAGGGGTGTACACTCTCTCCAACTCTTTTCAATATATTCCTTGAGGGAATTATGTGTGAGGCACTTGGAGGTCACGTTGGTACTGTCAAGATAGGGGGCCGAACGATTACCAACCTTATTTTGCAGATGATATCGACGGTTGGCGGGTTCAGAGGCAGAACTCCAGGAATGGGTCAGAAGGCTCGATGAAACAGCTCTTGGCTATGGTATGGAGATAAACGCTGGAAAGACACAATTAATGACCAACAACGCCACGGGCTTCAACAGCAAGATAAAAGCTAATGGCCAGGAACTCGAAGTAGTTGACCGTTTTAAATATCTTTGGTCGATTGTCAGTGATGAAGGATCAAAATGTGAAGTATTGGCCAGAATAGCACAGACAATAGCGGCGCTTGCATGGCTTAACAAAATCTGGCAAGATAAACGGTTAGCACTATGCACGAAAATCAGATTAATGCGTACACTGGTCCTGTCAATATTCCTCTATGCTTGTGAGACATGGACAGTTACAGCTGACCTTCAACGAAGGTTACAGGCCTTGAAGATGAGATGCTTCCGAAGAGTTTTAAATGTCACGTACAAAGATCGAGTTACACATGAGGAAATTCGAGATAGAATTACAACAGCAATAGGGCCTTTTGAAGACCTCTTGGCAACTGTCGAAAAAAGAAAACTCACTTGGTACGGTCACATATCGAGATCAAATGTTCTTGTAAATACAATCCTCCACGGAAAGGTGCATGGCAGACGACGAAGAGGCTGGCCCAAAAAGAAGGCGGAGGACAACATGAAAGAATTGATCAATCTCCGACCAGAAGAGGCACAGGTAGCGGCCGCTTACAGAGAAGGGTGGCGTGGGATTGTGAGGATGTCTTCATGTGTGCCCCAACGACCTCACCGGTTACATAGAAGGGTGGCGTGGGATTGTGAGGATGTCTTCATGTGTGCCCCAACGACCTCACCGGTTACAGAGAAGGGTGGCGTGGGATTGTGAGGATGTCTTCATGTGTGCCCCAACGACCTCACCGGTTACAGAGAAGGGTGGCGTGGGATTGTGAGGATGTCTTCATGTGTGCCCCAACGACCTCACCGGTTACAGAGAAGGATGGCGTGGGATTGTGAGGATGTCTTCATGTGTGCCCCAACGACCTCACCGGTTACATAGAAGGGTGGCGTGGGATTGTGAGGATGTCTTCATGTGTGCCCCAACGACCTCACCGGTTACAGAATCGACCTAGCCTGACCTGTATGGGGTTGCCGTGTTCCTTTAATTCTATAAGAAAAGAAAAATGAATGGCTACTGACTGTCAGTGCCCAACTTAGAATCTTGAATCATAACATCCTATCCCTAATGATCTACAAATCTAAGATCTGTTAAAGTGGCTCAGCAGTTGGGTCGGCAGGTGGGTCAGCAGGTGGTTCGGCAGGTGGGTCTAGGAGATGTGTTGGCAGGTGGGTCAGCAGGTGGGTCAGCAGGTGGGTCGGCAGGTCTGTTGAGATGCATCATCATCCGATAGTGTAGTAGGAAACACGCAAGTAAAACATCAAGAACACTCCGGTAAAACATCAATAACATACCAGTAAAACATCAAGAAACGACTGTAAAACATCAAGAATACCAGTAAAATATCAATAACACACCAGTAAAACATTAATAACACACCAGTAAAACATCAAGAACACATCGGTAAAACATCAAGAACACCAGTAAAACATTAATAACAACCCAGTAAAACATCAAGAATACACCGGTAAAATTGAAATAATACACAGGTAAAATATCAATAACACACCGGTAAAATTGAAATAATACACAGGTAAAATATCAATAACACACAACTAAAACATCAAGAACACACCAGTAAAACATCAAGAACACACCAGTAAAACATCAAGAACACACCAGTAAAACATCAAGAACACACCAGTAAAACATCAAGAACACACCAGTAAAACATCAAGAACACATCGGTAAGACATCAAGAACACCAGTAAACCATCAATAAAAAACCGGTAAAACATCAAGAACACACCAGTAAAACATCAAGAACACACCAGTAAAACATCAAGAACACACCAGTAAAACATCAAGAACACACCAGTAAAACATCAAGAACACACCAGTAAAACATAAAGAGCACACCAGTAAAACATCAAGAACACACCAGTAAAACATCAAGAACACACCAGTAAATCATCAAGAACACATCAGTAAAACATCAAGAACACCAGTAAATCATCAAGAACACATCAGTAAAACATCAAGAACACACCAGTAAAACATCAAGAACACACCGGTAAAACCTCAAGAACACACCAGTAAATCATCAAGAACACATCCGTAAAACATCAAGAACACTCCAGTAAAACATCAAGAACACACTAGTAAAACATTAAGAACACACCGGTAAAACATCAAGAATACACCAGTGAAACATCAAGAACACATCCGGAAAACATCAAGAACACACCAGTAAAACATCAAAAACACACCAGTAAAACATCAAGAACACACCAGTAAAACATCAAGAAACAACTGTAAAACATCAAGAACACTCCAGTAAAACATCAAGAACACTCCAGTAAAACATCAAGAACACTCCAGTAAAACATCAAGAACACACCAGTGAAACATCAAGAACACATCCGGAAAACATCAAGAACACACCAGTAAAACATCAAAAACACACCAGTAAAACATCAAGAACACACCAGTAAAACATCAAGAAACAACTGTAAAACATCAAGAACACACCAGTAAAATATCAATAACACACCGGTTAAACATCAAGAAGACCAGTAAAACATTAATAACACACCAGTAAAACATCAAGAACACACCAGTAAAACATCAAGAACACACCAGTAAAACATCAAGAACACTCCAGTAAAACATCAAGAACACACCGGTAAAACATCAAGAACACACCGGTAAAACATAAAGAACACACCAGTAAATCATCAAGAACACATCAGTAAAACATCAAGAACGCATGTAATCAAGAACACATCCGTAAAACATCAAGAACACTCCAGTAAAACATCAAGAACACACCGGTAAAACATCAAGAACACTCCAGTAAAACATCAAGAACACTCCAGTAAAACATCAAGAATACATCGGTAAAACATCAAGAACACACTGGTAAAACATCAAGAACACACTGGTAAAACATCAAGAACACACTGGTAAAACATCAAGAACACACCAGTAAAACATCAAGAACACACTGGTAAAACATCAAGAACACACCAGTAAAACATCAAGAACACACTGGTAAAACATCAAGAACACACTGGTAAAACATCAAGAACACACCAGTAAAACATCAAGAACACACCAGTAAAACATCAAGAACACATCAGTAAAACATCAAGAACACACTGGTAAAACATCAAGAACACACCAGTAAAACATCAAGAACACACTGGTAAAACATCAAGAACACACCAGTAAAACATCAAGAACACACCAGTAAAACATCAAGAACACATCAGTAAAACATCAAGAACACACTGGTAAAACATCAAGAACACACCAGTAAAACATCAAGAACACACTGGTAAAACATCAAGAACACACCAGTAAAACATCAAGAACACTACAGTAAAACACCAAGAACACATCGGTAAAACATAAAGAACACACCAGTAAAACATCAAGAACACTACAGTAAAACACCAAGAACACATCGGTAAAACATAAAGAACACACCAGTAAAACATCAAGAACACACTGGTAAAACATCAAGAACACACCAGTAAAACATCAAGAACACACCAGTAAAACACCAAGAACACATCGGTAAAACATAAAGAACACACCAGTAAAACATCAAGAACACATCGGTAAAACATAAAGAACACACCAGTAAAACATCAAGAACACTACAGTAAAACACCAAGAACACATCGGTAAAACATAAAGAACACACCAGTAAAACATCAAGAACACATCGGTAAAACATAAAGAACACACCAGTAAAACAGAATGGAAGGTCCTGGTGTACGATTGTAAATCGAGACACGTACTTCGAAATCACGTCGTGTCCAAATTGACGGGTATATCGGGGATTTTTTTAGGTATGCCAGCTTCTCCACACACATAAAGGAATGGCAACACTACTGTAATGCAAAACTGACACAGGCAGATACATACACCCACCACACACTGGCCAATACGTCCACATTACAAACAGATACATACAGGCATTCACACACTGGCCAATACGTCCACATTACAAACATATATATACACGCATCCATGCACTGGCCAATACGTCCACACTACAAACAGATACATACACGCATCCATGCACTGGCCAATACGTCCACACTACAAACAGATACATACACGCATCCATGCACTGGCCAATACGTCCACACTACAAACAGATACATACACGCATCCATGCACTGGCCAATACGTCCACACTACAAACATATACAAACACTGCGCAATACATTCTGATATCCCCAAAGGGACTACTTTCTGGTGTGAAAACGGGCGTGTATTCGAGAATCCAGAAAAAGAAACCTAAAAAAAGAACCAAAACTAACACAGGAAGTTCCTACGAGTAACAGAAAGCAAATACAAGCAACAGTATCAAACACGGTAGTGACCACTAAAGCATATACAAGTTGAAAACAAACATATGCTAAAGACAAAACCATGTGAGCCCCGTATATCTATGACCGTAGTTTGGTTCCGTATTGTTTTTCGTTTCTGTTTTTATTGTGTTTTTATCCCAGTTCTTAAAATAGGATTGCATTGACAATCGTTATTAAGACGTTATTATTCACCAGCACAAAACGTGTTCGCCATATTGACCTACATTGCCCAGCCCGACGCTCCTTACATTAAGCATCTGCACTTGCATAATCCTACTCTCCATATGTTGATGACGTGTTTGGTCCCTGCCAGTCTCAACGGTCTGAGAACCATTGGTAAGGACAGCCGTGTCACCGCCAGAGTTAAAGAGCTGTAATTGAGTGGTCCGGTGGCCATTTTTGACATTCTGAGCCACCAGTTTCCTGAATGATCTCGTCAATTCTTCTCAATGTTCTATGCTGACTGGCTTGGGTAATCACGATCCTTCACAACATCATGTACTTACAAACTATTTACTGATAGCGATCACAGAACGAGACGGATATCGATCCCAGATTGTACTGATGTCACTTTGGATGTCCTCGCAAATTCATCTCACAGATTCTATCTGACCTCCAGTCGTCTTTGTGTTTATGTGTGTTCTGTTTACTTTGGATGTCCTCGCAAATTCATCTCACAGATTCTATCTGACCTCCAGTCGTCTTTGTGTTTATGTGTGTTCTGTTTACTTTGGATGTCCTCGCAAATTCATCTCACAGATTCTATCTGACCTCCAGTCGTCTTTGTGTTTATGTGTGTTCTGTTTACTTTGGATGTCCTCGCAAATTCATCTCACAGATTCTATCTGACCTCCGGTCGTCTTTGTGTTTATGTGTGTTCTGTTTACTTTGGATGTCCTCGCAAATTCATCTCACAGATTCTATCTGACCTCCAGTCGTCTTTGTGTTTATGTGTGTTCTGTTTACTTTGATGTACTCACTTCCTTGTCATCCATGGGCTGTTGTGTTGGTGGGTTGTTGTGTTGGTGGGTTGTTGTGTTGGTGGGTTGTTGTGTTGATGGGTTGTTGTATTGGTGGGTTGTTGTATTGGTGTTGGTAGTTAAAGTGTGAAAGAGACATATGTTGGTGAGTGGTGGCAGTCAGAGTGAGAGAGGGATATATGTTTGTGGGTGGTGGCAGTCAGAGTGAGAGAGGGATATATGTTTGTGGGTGGTGGCAGTCAGAGTGAGAGAAATATGTTGGTGGGTGGTGGCAGTCAGAGTGAGAGAAATATGTTAGTGGGTGGTGGCAGTGAGAATGAGAGAAATATGTTGGTGGGTGGTTGCAGTGAGAGTGAGAGAAATATGTTGGTGGGTGTTGGCAGTGAGAGTGAGAGAAATATGTTGGTGGGTGGTGGCAGTGAGAGTGAGAGAAATATGTTGGTGGATGGTGGCAGTGAGAGAGAGAGAGAGGGATATATGTTTGTGGGTGGTGGCAGTCAGAGTGAGAGAAATATGTTGGTGGGTGGTGGCAGTCAGAGTGAGAGAAATATGTTGGTGGGTGGTGGCAGTGAGAGTGAGAGAAATATGTTGGTGGGTGGTGGCAGTGAGAGTGAGAAAAATATGTATTTCTCTATAAGCAGCCACGACCTGTCTTATTTTATCTAATCCTTTCCAGTATATTTGTATTTATATTTTTTTTAAATATTGCGCTCGCCTTATTTCTCTATTCATCAATACGGTGTGCGTTGCACTGTTTTTATGTTACACCTGTCGGCCCAGTGCATCCTACTTCAGCATGCATTTTATGTAATGGTCTGCATCCTCCTGCATTTTCTATGGGTTTGCTCCCCCGGGGTAACGCCGGTACTGTGATGGGGAGCGGACCTAGCACTATCGGGTATTTTGATTTGATAAGCATTTAGTAACTGCAGTGTACTTTAGTATAACCATATGTTATATATATAAGGTGAAGCTCGTTTCTAGATGTTGTATTTGGGATTTTGTGATTTTGTTTTACTGTTTGTGTGTTTGTGTTTTTGTTTTTGTGTTTTTGTGTTTTAGTGTTTTAGCGTTTGTGTTGTTTGTGTTTCTGTTTCTGTGTTGTGTTTTTGTTTTTGTGTTGTGTTTTCGTGTTTTGTGTTTTTGTGTTGTGTGTTTATGTTTTTGTGCTTTTGTTTTTGTGTTGTGTTTTTTGTGTTGTGTTTTAGAGTTTGTGTTTTTGTGTTGCGTTTTTGTGTTTGTGTTTTTGAGTTTTTGTGTTGTGGTTGTGTGTTTTTTTTGGTTTTGTTTTTGTGTTGTGTGTTTGTACTTTTGTGTTTTTGTTTTTGTGTTTGTGTTTTTGTGTTGTGTTTTTGTTGTTTTTGTGTATGTTGTATTTTTGGGTTTGTGTTTTTGTGTTTGTTTTAGTATTTTTATGTTTTTGTGTTGAATTTTTGTTTTTGTGTTGTGTTTTTTGGGTTTGTGTTGTGTTTTTGTTTTTGTGTTTATGTTTTTCAATGATATACTGTGTTTGTGTGTTTTACTTTTTCTTTTTCTATTGTTAAAGTAAGTATTGTGTTTATCTGTTTGTAATTTCTTGTAAGCAAGATTTTAAACTGTTGGTAAATAGTTTCTTTGGTAAGATACTCTCTAATATTAGGTGAGTTTCTCATTTTAAATATTACTCTCTAATATTAGGTGAGTTTCTTTGTAGTTTTAGATGTTACTCTCTAATATTAGGTGAGTTTGTCTCTAATATTATATGAGATACTTTCTAAGTAAAATGTGAGTTACTATCTAATACTAGGGGAATTACTCTCTGATATTATGTGAGTTACTCGTTAATATTAGGTGAGTTACTCTCTATCATTAGGAGAGTCACTCTCGAATATTAGGTAAATTGCTCTCTAATATTAGGTGAGATACCCTCTACCATAGGTGAGTTACTCTATACCACTAGGTGAGATACTCTCTTCCGCTAGGTGAGTTACTTCTACCCCTAGGTGAGCCACTCTTTAATATTAAGTGAAATACCCTCTATCACAAGGTGAGTTACTCTCTACCCCTAGTTGAGGTACCCTCTACCACTGGGTGAGGTACCCTCTACCACTGGGTGAGGTACCCTCTACCACTAGGTGAGGTACCCTCTACCAATAGGTGAGGTACTCTCTAATATTAGGTGAGGTATTCTAAAGTGCGAGGTGAGATACTCTAGGCTACATAAATCATATGTTTTACCTGTCCCATAAGTTGGAGAATCTTCCGCTCTTGATGAGTAACACTCCCCTGTTGGTCTACCCCTCCCCTGCTCTCTGCAAGTGTGGCATGTGGCCTAATCCAGTGTCTTGTCACACAGAAGGATATCCAACTCAAGTGTCGCTGTTTCCCTTGATTGTCCCAAGTGACCCACTTCAAGACACTGGAAGGAAGTGAAATGAGAGAGGATCGCCAAAAATAGTGATTACACTACACGGGTCTTGACACCTTGTCACATCAGGCACGACACTTCATTAAGTGATCGCCACTCGTTAAACAGTGTCTCTTTGCGGAGCTGTGCAGGTCACATCCCTGTTGTAAATCAGTCTGGGTATGTACATTATCAACATATGTGTCTCATATAATCATAGTTCATCTGTAGCTAGTAGGAAACGTTGGGATCCTAGTGCATTGCGGGAAGCTTGCACCAAGCGTATATGTAATCTTCCAGTTTGTATTTATGTATCTCTTATCCAAAAGGTGGTTGCCAGTACTGCGTACAGCTGTTTGAGTCTAAGAAATTTAAGCAGGGTGTTACATGGCTGTCGTCTTTCCTAGAGGTGTTACATGGCTGTCGTCTTTCCTAGAGGTGTTATATGGCTGTCGTCTTTCCTAGAGGTGTTTGTTGGCTGTCGTCTTTCCTAGAGGTGTTACATGGCTGTCGTCTTTCCTAGAGGAGTTACTTGGCTGTCGTCTTTCCTAAAGGTGTTTGTTGGCTGTCGTCTTTCCTAGAGGTGTTACATGGCTGTCGTCTTTCCTAGAGGTGTTACATGGCTGTCGTCTTTCCTAGAGGTGTTACTTGGCTGTCGTCTTTCCTAGAGGTGTTACATGGTTGTCGTCTTTCCTAGAGATGTTACTTGGCTGTCGTCTTTCCTAGAGGTGTTACATGGCTGTCGTCTTTCCTAGAGATGTTTGTTGGCTGTAATCTTTCCTAGAGGTGTTACTTGGCTGTCGTCTTTCCTAGAGGTGTTACATGGCTGTCGTCTTTCCTAGAGGTGTTCCTTGGCTGTCGTCTTTCCTAGAGATGTTTGTTGGCTGTCGTCTTTCCTAGAGATGTTTGTTGGCTGTCGTCTTTCCTAGAGAAATTTGTTGGCTGTCGTCTTTCCTAAAGATGTTTGTTAGCTGTCGTCTTTCCTAGAGATGTTTGTTGGCTTTCGTTTTTCCTAGAGATGTTTGTTGGCTGTCATCTTTCCTAGAGATGTGTATTGGCTGTCGTCTTTCCTAGAGATGTTTGTTGATTGTCGTCTTTCCTAGAGATGTTTGTTGGCTGTCGTCTTTCCTAGAGATGTTTGTTGGCTGTCGTCTTTCCTAGAGATGTTTGTTGGCTGTCGTCTTTCCTACAGATGTTTGTTGGTTGTCGTCTTTCCTAGAGATGTTTGTTGGCTTTCGTTTTTCCTAGAGATGTTTGTTGGCTGTCGTCTTTCCTAGAGATGTGTGTTGGCTGTCGTCTTTCCTAGAGATGTTTGTTGATTGTCGTCTTTCCTAGAGATGCTGGTTGGCTGTCGTCTTTCCTAGAGATGTTTGTTCGCTGTCGTCTTTCCTAGAGATGTTTGTTGGCTGTCGTCTTTCCTAGAGATGTTTGTTGGCTGTCGTCTTTCCTACAGATGTTTGTTGGTTGTCGTCTTTCCTAGAGATGTTTGTTGGCTTTCGTTTTTCCTAGAGATGTTTGTTGGCTGTCGTCTTTCCTAGAGATGTGTGTTGGCTGTCGTCTTTCCTAGAGATGTTTGTTGATTGTCGTCTTTCCTAGAGATGTTTGTTGGCTGTCGTCTTTCCTAGAGATGTTTGTTGGCTGTCGTCTTTCCTAGAGATGTTTGTTGGCTGTCGTCTTTCCTACAGATGTTTGTTGGTTGTCGTCTTTCCTAGAGATGTTTGTTGGCTTTCGTTTTTCCTAGAGATGTTTGTTGGCTGTCGTCTTTCCTAGAGATGTGTGTTGGCTGTCGTCTTTCCTAGAGATGTTTGTTGATTGTCGTCTTTCCTAGAGATGTTTGTTGGCTGTCGTCTTTCCTAGAGATGTTTGTTCGCTATCGTCTTTCCTAGAGATGTTTGTTGGCTGTCGTCTTTCCTAGAGATGTTTGTTGGCTGTCGTCTTTCCTAGAGATGTTTGTTGGCTGTCGTCTTTCCTAGAGATGTTTGTTGGTTGTCGTCTTTCCTAGAGATGTTTGTTGGCTGTCGTCTTTCCTAGAGATGTTTGTTGGTTGTCGTCTTTCCTAGAGATGTTTGTTGGCTGTTGTCTTTCCTAGAGATGTTTGTTGGCTGTCGTCTTTCCTAGAGATGTTTGTTGGCTGTCGTCTTTCCTAGAGATGTTTGTTGGCTGTCGTCTTTCCTAGAGATATTTGTTGGCTGTCGTATTTCCTAGGGATGTTTGTTGGCTGTCGTCTTTCCTAGAGATGTTTGTTGGCTGGGTTGTTTTAGTGATGTTTGTTGGCTGGGTTGTTTTAGTAATGTTTGTTGGTTGGATTGTTTTAGTGATGTTTGTTGGTTGAGTTGTTTTAGTGATGTTTGTTGGTTGAGTTGTTTTAGTGATGTTTGTTGGCTGGGTTGTTTTAGTGATGTTTGTTGGTTGGGTTGTTTTAGTGATGTTTGTTGGTTGAGTTGTTTTATTGATGTTTGTTGGTTGGGTTGTTTTAGTGATGTTTGTAGGGTAGGTCTGTTTTAGTGATGTTTGTTGGTTGGGTTGTTTTAGTGATGTTTGTTGGTTGGGTTGTTTTAGTGATGTTTGTAGGGTAGGTCTGTTTTAGTGATGTTTATTGGTTGGGTTGTTTTAGTGAAGTTTGTTGGTTAAGTTGTTTTAGTGATGTATGTTGGTTGGATTGTTTTAGTGATGTTTGTTGGTTGGGTTGTTTTAGTGATGTTTGTTGGTTGGTTTGTTTTAGTGATGTTTATTGGTTGGATAAACATAGTTATGTTTGTTGGTTGGGTTGTTTTAGTGATGTTTGTTGGTTGGGTTGTTTTAGTGATGTTTGTTGGTTAGGTATGTTCTAGTGATGTTTGTTGGTTGGGTTGTTTTAGTGATGTTTGCTGGCTGTGTTGTTTTAGTGATGTTTGTTGGTTGGGTTGTTTTAGTGATGTTTGTTGGTTGGGCTGTTTTAGTGATGTTTGTTGGCTGGGTTGTTTTAGTAATGTTTATTGGTTGGGTTGTTTTAGTGATGTTTGTTGATTGGGTTGTTTTAGTGATGTTTGTTGGTTGTGTTGTTTTAGTGATGTTTGTTGGTTAGGTTGTTTTAGCAATGTTTGTTGGTTGGGTTGTTTTAGTGATGTTTGTATGGTAGGTCTGTTTTAGTGATGTTTGTTGGTTGGGTTGTTGTAGTGATATTTGTTGGTAGGGTTGTTTTAGTGATGTATGTTGGTTTGGTTGTTTTAGTGATTTTTGTTGGTTGGGTTGTTTTAGTGATGCTTGTTGGTTGGGTTGTTTTAGTGATGTTTGTTGGTTGGGTAAACATAGTTATGTTTGTTGGTTGGGCTGTTCTATTGATGTTTGTTGGCTATCGTCTTTCCTAGAGATGTTTGTTGGCTGTCGTCTTTCCTAGAGATGTTTATTTGCTGTCGTCTTTCCTAGAGATGTTTGTTGGCTGGGTTGTTTGAGTGATGTTTGTTGGCTGGGTAGTTTTAGTGATGTTTGTTGGTTGGGTTGTTTTAGTGATGTTTTTTGGTCTAGTTATTTTAGTGATGTTTGTTGGTTGTGTTGTTTTAGTGATGTTTGTTGGTTAGGTTGTTTTAGTGATGTTTGTAGGGTAGGTCTATTTTAGTGATGTTTGTTGGTTGGGTATTTTTAGTGATGTATGTTGGTTGGGTTGTTTTATTGTTTTAGTGATGTTTGTTGGTTGGGTTGTTTTAGTGATGTTTGTTGGTTGTGTTGTTTTAGTGATGTTTGTTGGTTGGGTAAACATAGTTATGTTTATTGGTTGGGTTGTTTTAGTGATGTTTGTTGGTTAGGTATGTTCTAGTGATGTTTGTTGGTTTGGCTGTTCTAGTGTTGTTTGTTGGTTGGGTTGTTTTAGTGATGTTTGCTGGCTGTGTTGTTTTATTGATGTTTTTTGGCTGGGTTGTTTTAGTGATTATTTTTGGTTGGGTTGTTTTAGTGATTTTTGTTGGTTCGGTTGTTTTAGTGATGTTTGTTGGCTGGGCTGTTTTAGTGATGTTTGTTGGTTGGGTTATTTTAGTGATGTTTGTTGGTTGAGTTGTTTAAGTGATGTTTGTTGGTTGTGTTGTTTTAGTGATGTTTGTTGGTTGGGTTGTTTTAGTGATGTTTGTTGGTTGGGTGGTTTTAGTGATGTCTGTTGGTTGGGTTGTTTTAGTGATGTTTGTTAGTTGGGTTGTTTTAGTGATTTTTGTTGGTTGGGTTGTTTTAGTGATGTTTGTTGGTTGGATTGTTTTATTGATGTTTGTAGGGTAGGTCTGTTTTAGTGATGTTTGTTGGTTGGGTTGTTTTAGTGATGTTTGTTGGTTGGGTTGTTTTAGTGATGTATGTTGGTTGGGTTGTTTTAGTGATTTTTGTTGGTTGGGTTGTTTTAGTGATGTTTGTTGGTTGGGTTGTTTTAGTTATGTTTGTTGGTTGGGTTGTTTTAGTGATGTTTGTTGGTTGGGTTGTTTTAGCAATGTTTGTTGGTTTGGTTGTTTTAGTGATGTTTGTTGGTTGGGTTGTTTTAGTGATGTTTGTAGGGTAGGTCTGTTTTAGTGATGTTTGTTGGTTGAGTTGTTTTAGTGATGTATGTTGGTTGGGTTGTTTTAGTGATGTTTGTTTGTTGGGTTGTTTTAGTGATGTCTGTTGGTTGGGTTGTTTTAGTGATGTTTGTTAATTGGGTAAACATAGTTATGTTTGTTGGTTGGGTTGTTTTATTGATGTTTGTTGGTCGGGTTGTTTTAGTGTTGTTTGTTGGTTAGGTATGTTCTAGTGATGTTTGTTGGTTGGGCTGTTCTAGTGATGTTTGTTGGTTTGGTTGTTTTAGTGATTTTGCTGGCTGTGTTGTTTTAGTGATGTTTGTTGGCTGGGTTGTTTTAGTGATGTTTGTTGGTTGGGTTGTTTTAGTGATGTGTGTTGGCTGGGTTGTTTTAGTGATGTTTGTTGGATGGGTTGTTTTAGTGATGTTTGTTGGTTGGGTTGCTTTAGTGGTATTTGTTGGTTGTGTTGTTTTAGTGATGTTTGTTGGTTGGGTTGTTTTAGTGATGTTTGTTGGTTGGGTTGTTTTAGCAATGTTTGTTGGTTGGGTTGTTTTAGTGATGTTTGTTGGTTGGGTTGTTTTAGTGATTTTTGTTGGTTGGGTTGTTTTATTGATGTTTGTAGGGTAGGTCTATTTTAGTGATGTTTGTTGGTTGGGTAAACATAGTTATGGTTGTTGGTTGGGTTGTTTTAGTGATGTTTGTTGGTTGGGTTGTTTTAGTGATGTTTGTATGCTGTCGTCTTTCCTAGAGATGTTTGTTGGCTGTCGTCATTCCTAGAGATGTTTGTTGGCTGTCGTATTCCTAGAGATGTTTGTTGGCTGCCGTCTTCTCTAGAGATGTTTGTTGGCTGGGTTGTTTTATTGATGTTTGTTGGTTGGGTTGTTTTAGTGATGTTTGTTGGTTGGGTTGTTTTAGTGATTTTTGTTGGTTGGGTAAACATAGTTATGTTTGTTGATTGGGCTGTTTTATTAATGTTTGTTTGCTGTCGTCTTTCCTAGAGATGTTTGTTGGCTGTCGTCTTTCCTAGAGATGTTTTTTGGCTGTCGTCTTTCCTAGAGATGTTTGTTGGCTGGGTTGTTTTAGTTACTTTTGTTGGCTGGGTTGTTTTAGTGAAGTTTGTTGGTTGGGTTGTTTTAGTGATGTTTGTAAGGTAGGTCTGTTTTATTGATGTTTGTAGGGTAGGTCTGTTTTAGTGATGTTTGTTGGTTGGGTTGTTTTAGTGATGTTTGTTGGTTGGGTTGTTTTAGTGATGTATGTTGGTGGGGTTGTTTTAGTGATGTTTGCTGGTTGAGTAAAAATAGTTATGTTTATTGGTTGGGTTGTTTTAGTGATGTTTGCTGGCTGTGTTGTTTTAGTGTTGTTTGTTGGTTGGGTAAACATAGTTATGTTTGTTGGTTGGGCTTTTCTATTGATGTTTGTTGGCTGTCGTCTTTCCTAGAGATGTTTGTTGGCTGTCGTCTTTCGTAGTGATATTTGTTGGCTGTCGTCTTTCCTAGAGATGTTTGTTGGCTATCGTCTTTCCTAGAGATGTTTGTTGGCTGTCGTCTTTCCTAGAGATGTTTGTTGGCTGGGTTGTTTTAGTTACTTTTGTTGGCTGGGTTGTTTTAGTGAAGTTTGTTGGTTGGGTTGTTTTAGTGATGTTTGTTGGTTGAGTTGTTTTATTGATGTTTGTTGGTTGTGTTGTTTTAGTGATGTTTGTTGGTTGGGTTGTTTTAGTGATGTTTGTAGGGTAGGTCTGTTTTAGTGATGTTTGTAGGGTAGCTCTGTTTTAGTGATGTTTGTTGGTTGGGTTGTTTTAGTGATGTTTGTTGGTTGGGTTGTTTTAGTGATGTATGTTGGTGGGGTTGTTTTAGTGATGTTTGTTGGTTGGGTTGTTTTAGTGATGTTTGTTGGTTGGGTTGTTTTAGTGATGTTTGTTGGTTGGGTAAAAATAGTTATGTTTATTGGTTGGGTTGTTTTAGTGATGTTTGCTGGCTGTGTTATTTTAGTGATGTTTGCTGGCTGTGTTGTTTTAGTGATGTTTTTTGGCTGGGTTGTTTTAGTGATGTTTGTTGCTTGGGTTGTTTTAGTGATGTTTGTTGGTTGGGTTGTTTAAGTGATGTTTGTTGTTTGGATTGTTTTAGTGATGTTTGTTGGTTGGGTTGTTTTAGTGATGTTTGTTGTTTGGGTTGTTTTAGTGATGTTTGTTGGTTGGGTTGTTTTAGTTATGTTCGTTGGTTTGGTAAACATAGTAATGTTTGTTGGTTGGGTTGTTTTAGTGATTATTGTTAGTCGGGTTGTTTTAGTGATGTTTGATGGTTAGGTATGTTCTAGTGATGTTTGTTGGTTGGGCTGTTCTAGTGATGTTTGTTGGTTGGGTTGTTTTAGTGATGTTTGTTGGTTGGGTTGTTTTAGTGATGTATGTTGGTTGGGTTGTTTTAGTGATGTTTGTTGGTTGGGTTGTTTTAGTGATATTTGTTGGCTGGGTTGTTTTAGTGATGTTTGTTGGTTTGGTAAGCATAGTAATGTTTGTTGGTTGGGTTGTTTTAGTGATTATTGTTAGTTGGGTTGTTTTAGTGATCTTTGCTGGCTGTGTTATTTTAGTGATGTTTGTTGGCTGGGTTGTTTTAGTGATGTTTGATGGTTGGGTAAACATAGTTTTGTTTGTTGATTGGGCTGTTCTATTGATGTTTGTATGCTGTCGTCTTTCCTAGAGATGTTTGTTGGCTGTCGTCTTTCCTAGAGATATTTGTTGGCTGTCGTCTTTCCTAGAGATGTTTGTTGGCTCTCGTCTTTCCTAGAGATGTTTGTTGGCTGGGTTGTTTTAGTGATGTTTGTTGTCTGGGTTGTTTTAGTGATGTTTGTTGGTTGGATTGTTTTAATGATGTTTGTTGGTTAAGTTGTTTTAGTGATGTCTGTTGGTTGTGCTGTTTTAGTGATGTTTGTTGGTTGGGTTGTTTAGTGATGTTTGTTGGTTGTGTTGTTTTAGTGATGTTTGTTGGTTGGATTGTTTTATTGATTTTTGTTGGTTTGGTTGTTTTATTGATGTTTGTAGGGTAGGTCTATTTTAGAGATGTTTGTTGGTTGGATAAACATAGTTATGTTTGTTGGTTGGGTTGTTTTAGTGATGTTTATTGGTTGGGTTGTTTTAGTGATGTTTGTTGGTTAGGTATGTTCTAGTGACGTTTGTTGGTTGGGCTGTTCTAGTGTTGTTTGTTGGTTGGGTTGTTTTAGCGATGTTTGCTGGCTGTGTTGTTTTTAGTGATGTTTTTTGGCTGGGTTGTTTTAGAATGTTTGTTGGTTGGGTTGTTTTAGTGATGTTTGTTAGTTGGGTTGTTTTAGTGATATTTGTTGGCTGGGTTGTTTTAGTGATGTTTGTTGGTTGGGTTGTTTTAGTGATGTTTGTTGGTTGAGTTGTTTTAGTGATGTTTGTTGGTTGTGTTGTTTTAGTGATGTTTGTTGGTTGGGTTGTTTTAGTGATGTGTGTTGGTTGGGTTGTTTTAGTGATGTTTGTTAGTTGGGTTGTTTTAGGAATGTTTGTTGGTTGGCTTGTTTTAGGAATGTTTGTTGGTTGGGTTGTTTTAGTTAAGTTTGTTGGTTGGGTTGTTTTAGTGAGGTTTGTTGGTTGGGTTGTTTTAGTGATGTTTGTTGGTTGGGTTGTTTTAGTGATTTTTGTTGGTTGGGTGGTTTTATTGATGTTTGTAGGGTAGGTCTATTTTAGTGATGTTTGTTGGTTGGGTTGTTTTAGTGATGCTTGTTGGTTGGGTTGTTTTAGTGATGTTTTTTGGTTGGGTAAACATAGTTATGTTTGTTGGTTGGGCTGTTCTAGTGATGTTTGTTGGTTGGGTTGTTTTAGTGATGTTTGTTAGTTGGGTGGTTTTAGTGATGTTTGTTGGTTGGGTTGTTTTAGTGATGTTTGTATGTTGGGATATTTTAGTGATGTTTGTTGGTTGGGTTGTTTTAGTGATGTTTGTTGGTTTGGTTGTTTTAGTGATGTTTGTTGTTTGGGTTGTTTTAGTGATGTTTGTTGGTTGGGTTGTTTTAGTGATGTTTGTTGGTTGGGTTGTTTTAGTGATGTTTGTTGGTTGGGTTGTTTTAGTGATATTTATAGGGTAGGTCTGTTTTAGTGATGTTTATTGGTTGGGTTGTTTTAGTGATGTTTGTTGGTTGGGTTGTTTTAGTGATGTATGTTGGTTGGGCTGTTTTAGTGATGTTTGTTGGTTGGGTTGTTTTAGTGATATTTGTTGGTTGGGTTGTTTTAGTGATGTTTGTTGGTTTGTTAAACATGGTAATGTTGTTGGTTGGGTTGTTTTAGTGATGTTTGTTAGTTGGGTTGTTTTAGTGATGTTTGTTGGTTAGGTATGTTCTAGTGATGTTTGTTGGTTGGGCTGTTCTAGTGATTTTTGTTGGTTGGGTTGTTTTAGTGATTTTTGCTGGCTGTGTTGTTTTAGTGATGTTTGTTGGCTGGGTTGTTTTAGTGATGTTTGTTGGTTGGGTTGTTTTACTGATTTTTGTAGGGTAGGTCTATTTTAGTGATGTTTTTTGCTTGGGTTGTTTTAGTGTTGCTTGCTTGTTGGTTGGTTTGTTTTAGTGATGTTTTTTGGTTAGGTAAACATAGTTATGTTTGTTGGTTGGGCTGTTCTAGTGATGTTTGTTGGTTGGGTAAACATAGTTATGTTTGTTGGTTGGGTTGTTTTAGTGATGTTTGTTGGTTGGGTTGTTTTAGTGATGTTTGTTTTTTTGTTTTTTTTTAGTGATGTTTGTTGGTTTGATTGTTTTAGTGATGTTTGTTGTTTGGTTTTTTTAGTGATGTTTGTTGGTTGGGTTGTTTTAGTGATGTTTGTTGGTTGGGTAGTTTTAGTGATGTCTGTTGGTTGGGTTGTTTTAGTGATGTTTATAGGGTAGGTCTGTATTAGTGATGTTTATTGGTTGGGTTATTTTAGTGATGTTTGTTGGTTGGGTTGTTTTAGTGATGTCTGTTGGTTGGGCTGTTTTAGTGATGTTTGTTGGTTGGGTTGTTTTAGTAATATTTGTTGGTTGGGTGTTTTTAGTGATGTTTGTTGGTTTGGCAAACATAGTAACGTTTGTTGGTTGGGTTGTTTTAGTGATGTTTGTTAGTTGGGTTGTTTTAATGATGTTTGTTGGTTAGGTATGTTCTACTGATGTTTGTTGGTTGGGCTGTTCTAGTGATGTTTGTTGGTTGGGTTGTTTTAGTGATGTTTGCTGATTGTGTTGTTTTAGTGATGTTTGTTGGCTGGGTTGTTTTAGTGATGTTTGTTGGTTGGGTTGTTTTAGTGATGTTTGTTAGTTGGGTTGTTTTAGTGATGTTTGTTAGTTGGGTTGTTTTAGTGATGTTTGTTAGCTGGGTTGTTTTAGTGATGTTTGTTGGTTGGGTTGTTTTAGTGATGTTTGTTGGTTGGGTTATTTTAGTGATTTTTGTTGGTTGGGTTGTTTTATTGATGTTTGTAGGGTAGGTCTATTTTAGTGATGTTTGTTGGTTGTGTAAACATAGTTATGGTTGTTGGTTGGGTTGTTTTAGTGATGTTTGTTGGTTGGGTTGTTTTAGTGATGTTTGTTGGTTGGGTTGTTTTAGTGATGTCTGTATGCTGTCGTCTTTCCTAGAGATGTTTGTTGGCTGTCGTCATTCCTAGAGATGTTTTTTGGCTGTCGTCTTTCCTAGAGATGTTTGTTGGCTGCCGTCTTCCCTAGAGATGTTTGTTGGCTGGGTTGTTTTATTGATGTTTGTTGGTTGGGTTGTTTTAGTGATGTTTGTTGGTTGGGTTGTTTTAGTGATTTTTGTTGGTTGGGTAAACATAGTTATATTTGTTGATTGGGCTGTTTTATTAATGTTTGTATGCTGTCGTCTTTCCTAGAGATGTTTGTTGGCTGTCGTCTTTCCTAGAGATGTTTGTTGGCTGTCGTTTTTCCTAGAGATGTTTATTGGCTATCGTCTTTCCTAGAGATGTTTGTTGGCTGTCGTCCTTCCTAGTGATGTTTGTCAGCTGTCGTCTTTCCTAGAGATGTTTGTTGGCTGTCGTCTTTCCTAGAGATTTTTGTTTGCTGTCGTCTTTCCTAAAGATGTTTGTTGGCTGGGTTGTTTAGTGATGTTTGTTGGTTGGGTTGTTTTAGTGATGTATGTTGGTTGGGTTCCTTTAGTGATGTTTGTTGGTTGGGTTGTTTTAGTGATGTTTGTTGGTTTGATTGTTTTCGTGATGTTTGTTGGTTGGGTAAACATAGTTATGATTGTTGGTTGGGTTGTTTTAGTGATGGTTGCTGGTTGGGTTGTTTTAGTGATGTTTGTTGGTTGGGTGGTTTTAGTGATGCTTGTTGGTTGGGTTGTTTTAGTGATGTTTTTTGGTTGGGTAAACATAGTTATGTTTGTTGGTTGGGCTGTTCTAGTGATGTTTGTTGGTTGGGTTGTTTTAGTGATGTTTGTTAGTTGGGTGGTTTTAGTGATGTTTGTTGGTTGGGTTGTTTTAGTGATGTTTGTATGTTGGGTTGTTTTAGTGATGTTTGTTGGTTGGGTTGTTTTAGTGATGTTTGTTGGTTTGGTTGTTTTAGTGATGTTTGTTGTTTGGGTATTTTTAGTGATGTTTGTTGGTTGGGTTGTTTTAGTGATGTTTGTTGGTTGGGTTGTTTTAGTGATGTTTGTTGGTTGGGTTGTTTTAGTGATATTTATAGGGTAGGTCTGTTTAAGTGATGTTTATTGGTTGGGTTGTTTTAGTGATGTTTGTTTGTTGGTTGGGTTGTTTTAGTGATGTATGTTGGTTGGGCTGTTTTAGTGATGTTTGTTGGTTGGGTTGTTTTAGTGATATTTGTTGGTTGGGTTGTTTTAGTGATGTATTTTGGTTTGTCAAACATGGTAATGTTTGTTGGTTGGGTTGTTTTAGTGATGTTTGTTAGTTGGGTTGTTTTAGTGATGTTTGTTGGTTAGGTATGTTCTAGTGATGTTTGTTGGTTGGGCTGTTCTAGTGATGTTTGTTGCTTGGGTTGTTTTAGTGATGTTTGCTGGCTGTGTTGTTTTAGTGATGTTTGTTGGCTGGGTTGTTTTAGTGATGTTTGTTGGTTGGGTTGTTTTAGTGATGTTTGTAGGGTAGGTCTATTTTAGTGATGTTTTTTGCTTGGGTTGTTTTAGTGTTGCTTGCTTGTTGGTTGGGTTGTTTTAGTGATGTTTTTTGGTTGGGTAAACATAGTTATGTTTGTTGGTTGGGCTGTTCTAGTGATGTTTGTTGGTTGGGTAAACATAGTTATGTTTGTTGGTTGGGTTGTTTTAGTGATGTTTGTTGGTTGGGTTGTTTTAGTGATGTTTGTTGGTTGGGTTGTTTTAGTGATGTTTGTTGGTTTGATTGTTTTAGTGATGTTTGTTGTTTGGTTTTTTTTAGTGATGTTTGTTGGTTTGATTGTTTTAGTGATGTTTGTTGTTTGGTTTTTTTTAGTGATGTTTGTTGGTTGGGTTATTTTAGTGATGTTTGTTGGTTGGGTTGTTTTAGTGATGTCTGTTGGTTGGGCTGTTTTAGTGATGTTTGTTGGTTGGGTTGTATTAGTGATATTTGTTGGTTGGGTGTTTTTAGTGATGTTTGTTGGTTTGGCAAACATAGTAACGTTTGTTGGTTGGGTTGTTTTAGTGATGTTTGTTAGTTGGGTTGTTTTAGTGATGTTTGTTGGTTAGGTATGTTCTAGTGATGTTTGTTGGTTGGGTTGTTTTAGTGATGTTTGCTGATTGTGTTGTTTTAGTGATGTTTGTTGGCTGGGTTGTTTTAGTGATGTTTGTTGGTTGGATTGTTTTAGTGATGTTTGTTAGTTGGGTTGTTTTAGTGATGTTTGTTAGTTGGGTTGTTTTAGTGATGTTTGTTGGCTGGGTTGTTTTAGTGATGTATGTTGGTTGGGTTGTTTTAGTGATGTTTTTTGGTTGAGTTGTTTTAGTGATGTTTGTTGGTTGTGTTGTTTTAGGCATGTTTGTTTGTTGGGTTGTTTTAGTGATGTTTGTTGGTTGGGTTGTTTTAGTGATGTTTGTTGGTTGGGTTGTTTTAGTGATATTTGTTGGTTGGGTTGTTTTAGTGATGTTTGTTGGTTGGGTTGTTTTAGTGATGTTTGTTGGTTGGGTTGTTTTAGTGATGTTTGTTGGTTGGGTTGTTTTAGTGATTTTTGTTGGTTGGGTTGTTTTATTGATGTTTGTAGGGTAGGTCTATTTTAGTGATGTTTGTTGGTTGGGTAAACATAGTTATGGTTGTTGGTTGGGTTGTTTTAGTGATGTTTGTTGGTTGGGTTGTTTTAGTGATGTTTGTATGCTGTCGTCTTTCCTAGAGATGTTTGTTGGCTGTCGTCATTCCTAGAGATGTTTGTTGGCTGTCGTCTTTCCTAGAGATGTTTGTTGGCTGCCGTCTTCCCTAGAGATGTTTGTTGGCTGGGTTGTTTTATTGATGTTTGTTGGTTGGGTTGTTTTAGTGATGTTTGTTGGTTGGGTTGTTTTAGTGATTTTTGTTGGTTGGGTAAACATAGTTATGTTTGTTGATTGGGCTGTTTTATTAATGTTTGTATGCTGTCGTCTTTCCTAGAGATGTTTGTTGGCTGTCGTCTTTCCTAGAGATGTTTGTTGGCTGTCGTTTTTCCTAGAGATGTTTATTGGCTGTCGTCTTTCCTAGAGATGTTTGTTGGCTGTCGTCCTTCCTAGTGATGTTTGTCAGCTGTCGTCTTTCCTAGAGATGTTTGTTGGCTGTCGTCTTTCCTAGAGATGTTTGTTGGCTGTCGTCTTTCCTAGAGATGTTTGTTTGCTGTCGTCTTTCCTAAAGATGTTTGTTGGCTGGGTTGTTTTAGTGATGTTTGTTGGCTGGGTTGTTTTAGTGATGTTTGTTGGTTGTGTTGTTTTAGTGATGTTTGTTGGTTGGGTTGTTTTAGTGATGTTTGTAGGGTAGGTCTGTTTTAGTGATGTTTGTTGGTTGGGTTGTTTAGTGATGTTTGTTGGTTGGGTTGTTTTAGTGATGTATGTTGGTTGGGTTGCTTTAGTGATGTTTGTTGGTTGGGTTGTTTTAGTGATGTTTGTTGGTTGGGTTGTTTTCGTGATGTTTGTTGGTTTGGTAAACATAGTTATGATTGTTGGTTGGGTTGTTTTAGTGATGGTTGCTGGTTGGGTTGTTTTAGTGATGTTTGTTGGTTAGGTATGTTCTAGTGATGTTTGTTGGTTGGGCTGTTCTAGTGATGTTTGCTGGCTGTGTTGTTTTTAGTGATGTTTTTTGGCTGGGTTGTTTTAGTGATGTTTGTTGGTTGGGTTGTTTTAGTGATGTTTTTAGTTGGGTTGTTTTAGTGATGTTTGTTGGCTGGGTTGTTTTAGTGATTTTTGTTGGTTGGGTTGTTTTATTGATGTTTGTAGGGTAGGTCTATTTTAGTGATGTTTGTTGGTTGGGTAAACATAGTTATGTTTGTTCGTTGGGTTAATTTAGTGATGTTTGTTGGTTTGGTTGTTGTTTTAGTGATGTTTGTTGGTTAGGTATGTTCTAGTGATGTTTGTTGGTTGGGCTGTTCTAGTGTTGTTTGTTGGTTGGGTTGTTTTAGTGATGTTTTCTGGCTGTGTTGTTTTTAGTGATGTTTGTTGGCTGGGTTGTTTTAGTGATGTTTGTTGGTTGGGTTGTTTTAGTGATGTTTGTTGGTTGGGTTATTTTAGTGATGTTTTTTGGTTGGGTTGTTTTAGTGATGTTTGTTGGTTACGTATGTTCTAGTGATGTTTGTTGGTTGGGCCGTTCTAGTGTTGTTTTTGGTTGGGTTGTTTTAGTGATGTTTGTTGGTTGGGTTGTTTTAGTGAAGTTTGTTGGTTGGGTTGTTTTAGTGATTTTTGTTGGTGGGTTTTTTTTATTGATGTTTGTAGGGTAGGTCTATTTTAGTGATGTTTGTTGGTTGGGTTGTTTTAGTGATGTATGTTGGTTGGGTTGTTTTAGTGATTTTTGTTGGTATGGTTGTTTTAGTGATGCTTGTTGGTTGGGTTGTTTTAGTGATGTTTTTTGGTTGGGTAAACATAGTTATGTTTGTTGATTGGGCTTTTCTAGTGATGTTTGTTGGTTCAGTTGTTTTAGTGATGTTTGTTTGTTGGGTTGTTGTAGTGATGTTTGTTGGTTGGGTTGTTTAAGTGATGTTTGTTGGTTTGGTTGTTTTAGTGATGTTTGTTGGTTTGGTTGTTTTAATGATGTTTTTTGGTTGGGTTGTTTTAGTGATGTTTGTTGGTTGGGTTGTTTTAGTGATGTTTGTTGGTTGGGTTGTTTTAGTGATGTTGTTTGGTTGGGTTGTTTTAGTGATGTTTGTTGGTTGGATTGTTTTAGTGATGTTTGTTAGTTGGGTTGTTTTAGTGATGTTTGTTAGTTGGGTTGTTTTAGTGATGTTTGTTGGCTGGGTTGTTTTAGTGATGTATATTGGTTGGGTTGTTTTAGTGATGTTTTTTGGTTGAGTTGTTTTAGTGATGTTTGTTGGTTGTGTTGTTTTAGGCATGTTTGTTTGTTGGGTTGTTTTAGTGATGTTTGTTGGTTGGGTTGTTTTAGTGATGTTTGTTGGTTGGGTTGTTTTAGTGATATTTGTTGGTTGGGTTGTTTTAGTGATGTTTGTTGGTTGGGTAAACATAGTTATATTTGTTGATTGGGCTGTTTTATTAATGTTTGTATGCTGTCGTCTTTCCTAGAGATGTTTGTTGGCTGTCGTCTTTCCTAGAGATGTTTGTTGGCTGTCGTTTTTCCTAGAGATGTTTATTGGCTATCGTCTTTCCTAGAGATGTTTGTTGGCTGTCGTCCTTCCTAGTGATGTTTGTCAGCTGTCGTCTTTCCTAGAGATGTTTGTTGGCTGTCGTCTTTCCTAGAGATGTTTGTTTGCTGTCGTCTTTCCTAAAGATGTTTGTTGGCTGGGTTGTTTAGTGATGTTTGTTGGTTGGGTTGTTTTAGTGATGTATGTTGGTTGGGTTCCTTTAGTGATGTTTGTTGGTTGGGTTGTTTTAGTGATGTTTGTTGGTTTTATTGTTTTCGTGATGTTTGTTGGTTGGGTAAACATAGTTATGATTGTTGGTTGGGTTGTTTTAGTGATGGTTGCTGGTTGGGTTGTTTTAGTGATGTTTGTTGGTTGGGTGGTTTTAGTGATGCTTGTTGGTTGGGTTGTTTTAGTGATGTTTTTTGGTTGGGTAAACATAGTTATGTTTGTTGGTTGGGCTGTTCTAGTGATGTTTGTTGGTTGGGTTGTTTTAGTGATGTTTGTTAGTTGGGTGGTTTTAGTGATGTTTGTTGGTTGGGTTGTTTTAGTGATGTTTGTATGTTGGGTTGTTTTAGTGATGTTTGTTGGTTGGGTTGTTTTAGTGATGTTTGTTGGTTTGGTTGTTTTAGTGATGTTTGTTGTTTGGGTATTTTTAGTGATGTTTGTTGGTTGGGTTGTTTTAGTGATGTTTGTTGGTTGGGTTGTTTTAGTGATGTTTGTTGGTTGGGTTGTTTTAGTGATATTTATAGGGTAGGTCTGTTTAAGTGATGTTTATTGGTTGGGTTGTTTTAGTGATGTTTGTTTGTTGGTTGGGTTGTTTTAGTGATGTATGTTGGTTGGGCTGTTTTAGTGATGTTTGTTGGTTGGGTTGTTTTAGTGATATTTGTTGGTTGGGTTGTTTTAGTGATGTATTTTGGTTTGTCAAACATGGTAATGTTTGTTGGTTGGGTTGTTTTAGTGATGTTTGTTAGTTGGGTTGTTTTAGTGATGTTTGTTGGTTAGGTATGTTCTAGTGATGTTTGTTGGTTGGGCTGTTCTAGTGATGTTTGTTGCTTGGGTTGTTTTAGTGATGTTTGCTGGCTGTGTTGTTTTAGTGATGTTTGTTGGCTGGGTTGTTTTAGTGATGTTT
The DNA here is from genome assembly GCA_036924085.1 of Ariolimax columbianus. Lineage (NCBI taxonomy): Eukaryota > Metazoa > Mollusca > Gastropoda > Stylommatophora > Arionidae > Ariolimax > Ariolimax columbianus. The sequence continues at coordinate 116,081,977 of JAVGWX010000006.1, read as the reverse complement.
GTTGGTTGGGTTGTTTTAGTGATGTTTGTAGGGTAGGTCTATTTTAGTGATGTTTTTTGCTTGGGTTGTTTTAGTGTTGCTTGCTTGTTGGTTGGGTTGTTTTAGTGATGTTTTTTGGTTGGGTAAACATAGTTATGTTTGTTGGTTGGGCTGTTCTAGTGATGTTTGTTGGTTGGGTAAACATAGTTATGTTTGTTGGTTGGGTTGTTTTAGTGATGTTTGTTGGTTGGGTTGTTTTAGTGATGTTTGTTGGTTGGGTTGTTTTAGTGATGTTTGTTGGTTTGATTGTTTTAGTGATGTTTGTTGTTTGGTTTTTTTTAGTGATGTTTGTTGGTTTGATTGTTTTAGTGATGTTTGTTGTTTGGTTTTTTTTAGTGATGTTTGTTGGTTGGGTTATTTTAGTGATGTTTGTTGGTTGGGTTGTTTTAGTGATGTCTGTTGGTTGGGCTGTTTTAGTGATGTTTGTTGGTTGGGTTGTATTAGTGATATTTGTTGGTTGGGTGTTTTTAGTGATGTTTGTTGGTTTGGCAAACATAGTAACGTTTGTTGGTTGGGTTGTTTTAGTGATGTTTGTTAGTTGGGTTGTTTTAGTGATGTTTGTTGGTTAGGTATGTTCTACTGATGTTTGTTGGTTGGGCTGTTCTAGTGATGTTTGTTGGTTGGGTTGTTTTAGTGATGTTTGCTGATTGTGTTGTTTTAGTGATGTTTGTTGGCTGGGTTGTTTTAGTGATGTTTGTTGGTTGGATTGTTTTAGTGATGTTTGTTAGTTGGGTTGTTTTAGTGATGTTTGTTAGTTGGGTTGTTTTAGTGATGTTTGTTGGCTGGGTTGTTTTAGTGATGTATGTTGGTTGGGTTGTTTTAGTGATGTTTTTTGGTTGAGTTGTTTTAGTGATGTTTGTTGGTTGTGTTGTTTTAGGCATGTTTGTTTGTTGGGTTGTTTTAGTGATGTTTGTTTGTTGGGTTGTTTTAGTGATGTTTGTTGGTTGGGTTGTTTTAGTGATATTTGTTGGTTGGGTTGTTTTAGTGATGTTTGTTGGTTGGGTTGTTTTAGTGATGTTTGTTGGTTGGGTTGTTTTAGTGATGTTTGTTGGTTGGGTTGTTTTAGTGATTTTTGTTGGTTGGGTTGTTTTATTGATGTTTGTAGGGTAGGTCTATTTTAGTGATGTTTGTTGGTTGGGTAAACATAGTTATGGTTGTTGGTTGGGTTGTTTTAGTGATGTTTGTTGGTTGGGTTGTTTTAGTGATGTTTGTATGCTGTCGTCTTTCCTAGAGATGTTTGTTGGCTGTCGTCATTCCTAGAGATGTTTGTTGGCTGTCGTCTTTCCTAGAGATGTTTGTTGGCTGCCGTCTTCCCTAGAGATGTTTGTTGGCTGGGTTGTTTTATTGATGTTTGTTGGTTGGGTTGTTTTAGTGATGTTTGTTGGTTGGGTTGTTTTAGTGATTTTTGTTGGTTGGGTAAACATAGTTATGTTTGTTGATTGGGCTGTTTTATTAATGTTTGTATGCTGTCGTCTTTCCTAGAGATGTTTGTTGGCTGTCGTCTTTCCTAGAGATGTTTGTTGGCTGTCGTTTTTCCTAGAGATGTTTATTGGCTGTCGTCTTTCCTAGAGATGTTTGTTGGCTGTCGTCCTTCCTAGTGATGTTTGTCAGCTGTCGTCTTTCCTAGAGATGTTTGTTGGCTGTCGTCTTTCCTAGAGATGTTTGTTGGCTGTCGTCTTTCCTAGAGATGTTTGTTTGCTGTCGTCTTTCCTAAAGATGTTTGTTGGCTGGGTTGTTTTAGTGATGTTTGTTGGCTGGGTTGTTTTAGTGATGTTTGTTGGTTGTGTTGTTTTAGTGATGTTTGTTGGTTGGGTTGTTTTAGTGATGTTTGTAGGGTAGGTCTGTTTTAGTGATGTTTGTTGGTTGGGTTGTTTAGTGATGTTTGTTGGTTGGGTTGTTTTAGTGATGTATGTTGGTTGGGTTGCTTTAGTGATGTTTGTTGGTTGGGTTGTTTTAGTGATGTTTGTTGGTTGGGTTGTTTTCGTGATGTTTGTTGGTTTGGTAAACATAGTTATGATTGTTGGTTGGGTTGTTTTAGTGATGGTTGCTGGTTGGGTTGTTTTAGTGATGTTTGTTGGTTAGGTATGTTCTAGTGATGTTTGTTGGTTGGGCTGTTCTAGTGTTGTTTGTTGGTTGGGTTGTTTTAGTGATGTTTTCTGGCTGTGTTGTTTTTAGTGATGTTTGTTGGCTGGGTTGTTTTAGTGATGTTTGTTGGTTGGGTTGTTTTAGTGATGTTTGTTGGTTGGGTTATTTTAGTGATGTTTTTTGGTTGGGTTGTTTTAGTGATGTTTGTTGGTTACGTATGTTCTAGTGATGTTTGTTGGTTGGGCCGTTCTAGTGTTGTTTTTGGTTGGGTTGTTTTAGTGATGTTTGTTGGTTGGGTTGTTTTAGTGAAGTTTGTTGGTTGGGTTGTTTTAGTGATTTTTGTTGGTGGGTTTTTTTTATTGATGTTTGTAGGGTAGGTCTATTTTAGTGATGTTTGTTGGTTGGGTTGTTTTAGTGATGTATGTTGGTTGGGTTGTTTTAGTGATTTTTGTTGGTATGGTTGTTTTAGTGATGCTTGTTGGTTGGGTTGTTTTAGTGATGTTTTTTGGTTGGGTAAACATAGTTATGTTTGTTGATTGGGCTGTTCTAGTGATGTTTGTTGGTTCAGTTGTTTTAGTGATGTTTGTTTGTTGGGTTGTTGTAGTGATGTTTGTTGGTTGGGTTGTTTAAGTGATGTTTGTTGGTTTGGTTGTTTTAGTGATGTTTGTTGGTTTGGTTGTTTTAATGATGTTTTTTGGTTGGGTTGTTTTAGTGATGTTTGTTGGTTGGGTTGTTTTAGTGATGTTTGTTGGTTGGGTTGTTTTAGTGATGTTGTTTGGTTGGGTTGTTTTAGTGATGTTTGTTGGTTGGATTGTTTTAGTGATGTTTGTTAGTTGGGTTGTTTTAGTGATGTTTGTTAGTTGGGTTGTTTTAGTGATGTTTGTTGGCTGGGTTGTTTTAGTGATGTATGTTGGTTGGGTTGTTTTAGTGATGTTTTTTGGTTGAGTTGTTTTAGTGATGTTTGTTGGTTGTGTTGTTTTAGGCATGTTTGTTTGTTGGGTTGTTTTAGTGATGTTTGTTGGTTGGGTTGTTTTAGTGATGTTTGTTGGTTGGGTTGTTTTAGTGATATTTGTTGGTTGGGTTGTTTTAGTGATGTTTGTTGGTTGGGTTGTTTTAGTGATGTTTGTTGGTTGGGTTGTTTTAGTGATGTTTGTTGGTTGGGTTGTTTTAGTGATTTTTGTTGGTTGGGTTGTTTTATTGATGTTTGTAGGGTAGGTCTATTTTAGTGATGTTTGTTGGTTGGGTAAACATAGTTATGGTTGTTGGTTGGGTTGTTTTAGTGATGTTTGTTGGTTGGGTTGTTTTAGTGATGTTTGTATGCTGTCGTCTTTCCTAGAGATGTTTGTTGGCTGTCGTCATTCCTAGAGATGTTTGTTGGCTGTCGTCTTTCCTAGAGATGTTTGTTGGCTGCCGTCTTCCCTAGAGATGTTTGTTGGCTGGGTTGTTTTATTGATGTTTGTTGGTTGGGTTGTTTTAGTGATGTTTGTTGGTTGGGTTGTTTTAGTGATTTTTGTTGGTTGGGTAAACATAGTTATGTTTGTTGATTGGGCTGTTTTATTAATGTTTGTATGCTGTCGTCTTTCCTAGAGATGTTTGTTGGCTGTCGTCTTTCCTAGAGATGTTTGTTGGCTGTCGTTTTTCCTAGAGATGTTTATTGGCTGTCGTCTTTCCTAGAGATGTTTGTTGGCTGTCGTCCTTCCTAGTGATGTTTGTCAGCTGTCGTCTTTCCTAGAGATGTTTGTTGGCTGTCGTCTTTCCTAGAGATGTTTGTTGGCTGTCGTCTTTCCTAGAGATGTTTGTTTGCTGTCGTCTTTCCTAAAGATGTTTGTTGGCTGGGTTGTTTTAGTGATGTTTGTTGGCTGGGTTGTGTTAGTGATGTTTGTTGGTTGTGTTGTTTTAGTGATGTTTGTTGGTTGGGTTGTTTTAGTGATGTTTGTAGGGTAGGTCTGTTTTAGTGATGTTTGTTGGTTGGGTTGTTTAGTGATGTTTGTTGGTTGGGTTGTTTTAGTGATGTATGTTGGTTGGGTTGCTTTAGTGATGTTTGTTGGTTGGGTTGTTTTAGTGATGTTTGTTGGTTGGGTTGTTTTCGTGATGTTTGTTGGTTTGGTAAACATAGTTATGATTGTTGGTTGGGTTGTTTTAGTGATGGTTGCTGGTTGGGTTGTTTTAGTGATGTTTGTTGGTTAGGTATGTTCTAGTGATGTTTGTTGGTTGGGCTGTTCTAGTGATGTTTGTTGGTTGGGTTGTTTTTGTGATGTTTGCTGGCTGTGTTGTTTTTAGTGATGTTTTTTGGCTGGGTTGTTTTAGTGATGTTTGTTGGTTGGGTTGTTTTAGTGATGTTTTTAGTTGGGTTGTTTTAGTGATGTTTGTTGGCTGGGTTGTTTTAGTGATTTTTGTTGGTTGGGTTGTTTTATTGATGTTTGTAGGGTAGGTCTAATTTAGTGATGTTTGTTGGTTGGGTAAACATAGTTATGTTTGTTCGTTGGGTTAATTTAGTGATGTTTGTTGGTTTGGTTGTTGTTTTAGTGATGTTTGTTGGTTAGGTATGTTCTAGTGATGTTTGTTGGTTGGGCTGTTCTAGTGTTGTTTGTTGGTTGGGTTGTTTTAGTGATGTTTTCTGGCTGTGTTGTTTTTAGTGATGTTTGTTGGCTGGGTTGTTTTAGTGATGTTTGTTGGTTGGGTTGTTTTAGTGATGTTTGTTGGTTGGGTTATTTTAGTGATGTTTTTTGGTTGGGTTGTTTTAGTGATGTTTGTTGGTTACGTATGTTCTAGTGATGTTTGTTGGTTGGGCCGTTCTAGTGTTGTTTTTGGTTGGGTTGTTTTAGTGATGTTTGTTGGTTGGGTTGTTTTAGTGAAGTTTGTTGGTTGGGTTGTTTTAGTGATTTTTGTTGGTGGGTTTTTTTTATTGATGTTTGTAGGGTAGGTCTATTTTAGTGATGTTTGTTGGTTGGGTTGTTTTAGTGATGTATGTTGGTTGGGTTGTTTTAGTGATTTTTGTTGGTATGGTTGTTTTAGTGATGCTTGTTGGTTGGGTTGTTTTAGTGATGTTTTTTGGTTGGGTAAACATAGTTATGTTTGTTGATTGGGCTGTTCTAGTGATGTTTGTTGGTTCAGTTGTTTTAGTGATGTTTGTTTGTTGGGTTGTTGTAGTGATGTTTGTTGGTTGGGTTGTTTAAGTGATGTTTGTTGGTTTGGTTGTTTTAGTGATGTTTGTTGGTTTGGTTGTTTTAATGATGTTTTTTGGTTGGGTTGTTTTAGTGATGTTTGTTGGTTGGGTTGTTTTAGTGATGTTTGTTGGTTGGGTTGTTTTAGTGATGTTGTTTGGTTGGGTTGTTTTAGTGATGTTTGTTGGTTGGGTTGTTTTAGTGATGTTTGTTGGTTGGGTTGTTTTAGTGATGTTTGTTGGTTGTTTTAGTGATGTTTGTTGGTTGGGTTGTTTTAGTGATGTTTGTTGGTTGGGTTGTTTTATTGATGTTTGTTGGTTGGGTAAACATAGTTATGTTTGTTGGTTCGGTTGTTTTAGTGATGTTTGTTGGTTGGGTTGTTTTAGTGATGTTTGTTGGTTAGATATGTTCTAGTGATGTTTGTTGGTTGGGTTGTTTTAGTGATGTTTGTTGGTTGTGTTGTTTGTTGGTTGGGTTGTTTTAGTGAAGTTTGTTGGTTGGGTTGTTTTAGTGATGTTTGTTGGTTGGGTTGTTTTAGTGATGTTTGTTGGTTGGGTTGTTTTTGTAATGTTTGTTGGTTGGGTTGTTTTAGTGATGTTTGTTGGTTGGGTTGTTTTAGTGATGTTTGTTGGTTGGGTTGTTTTAGTGATGTTTGTCGGGTAGGTCTGTTTTAGTGATGTTTGTTGGTAGGGTTGTTTTAGTGATGTTTGTTTATTTGGGTTGTTTTAGTGATGTATGTTGGTTTGGTTGTTTTAGTGATTTTTGTTGGTTGGGTTCTTTTAGTGATGCTTGTTGGTTGGGTTGTTTTAGTGATGTTTGTTGGTTGGGTAAACATAGTTATGTTTGTTGGTTGGGTTGTTTTAGTGATGTTTGTTGGTTTCGTTGTTTTAGTGTTGTTTGTTGGTTGGGTTGTTTTAGTGATGTTTGTCGGGTAGGTCTGTTTTAGTGATGTTTGTTGGTTGGTTTTTTTTAGTGATGTTTGTTTATTTGGGTTGTTTTAGTTATGTATGTTGGTTTGGTTGTTTTAGTGATTTTTGTTGGTTGGGTTGTTTTAGTGATGCTTGTTGGTTGGGTTGTTTTAGTGATGTTTGTTGGTTGGGTAAACATAGTTATGTTTGTTGGTTGGGCTGTTCTATTGATGTTTGTTGGTTGGGTTGTTTTAGTGATGTTTGCTGGCTGTGTTGTTTTAGTGATGTTTGTTGGTTGGGTTGTTTTATTGATGTTTGTAGGGTAGGTCTATTTTATGGATGTTTGTTGGTTGGGTAAACATAGTTATGGTTGTTGGTTGGGTTGTTTTAGTGATGTTTGTTGGTTTGGTTGTTTTAGTGATGTTTGTATGCTGTCGTCTTTCCTAGAGATGTTTGTTGGCTGTCGTCATTCCTAGAGATGTTTGTTGGCTGTCGTCTTTCCTAGAGATGTTTGTTGGCTGCCGTCTTCCCTAGAGATGTTTGTTGGCTGGGTTGTTTTATTGATGTTTGTTGGTTGGGTTGTTTTAGTGATGTTTGTTGGTTGGGTTGTTTTAGTGATGTTTGTTGGCTGTGTTGTTTTAGTAATGTTTGTTGGCTGTGTTATTTTAGTGATGTTTGTTGGTTGGGTTGTTTAGTGATGTTTGTTGGTTGGGTTGTTTTAGTGATGTATGTTGGTTGGGTTGCTTTAGTGATGTTTGTTGGTTGGGTTGTTTTAGTGATGTTTGTTGGTTGGGTTGTTTTCGTGATGTTTGTTGGTTGGGTAAACATAGTTATGTTTGTTGATTGGGCTGTTTTATTAATGTTTGTATGCTGTCGTCTTTCCTAGAGATGTTTGTTGGCTGTCGTCTTTCCTAGAGATGTTTGTTGGCTGTCGTTTTTCCTAGAGATGTTTATTGGCTGTCGTCTTTCCTAGAGATGTTTGTTGGCTGTCGTCCTTCCTAGTGATGTTTGTCAGCTGTCGTCTTTCCTAGAGATGTTTGTTGGCTGTCGTCTTTCCTAGAGATGTTTGTTGGCTGTCGTCTTTCCTAGAGATGTTTGTTTGCTGTCGTCTTTCCTAAAGATGTTTGTTGGCTGGGTTGTTTTAGTGATGTTTGTTGGCTGGGTTGTGTTAGTGATGTTTGTTGGTTGTGTTGTTTTAGTGATGTTTGTTGGTTGGGTTGTTTTAGTGATGTTTGTAGGGTAGGTCTGTTTTAGTGATGTTTGTTGGTTGGGTTGTTTAGTGATGTTTGTTGGTTGGGTTGTTTTAGTGATGTATGTTGGTTGGGTTGCTTTAGTGATGTTTGTTGGTTGGGTTGTTTTAGTGATGTTTGTTGGTTGGGTTGTTTTCGTGATGTTTGTTGGTTTGGTAAACATAGTTATGATTGTTGGTTGGGTTGTTTTAGTGATGGTTGCTGGTTGGGTTGTTTTAGTGATGTTTGTTGGTTAGGTATGTTCTAGTGATGTTTGTTGGTTGGGCTGTTCTAGTGATGTTTGTTGGTTGGGTTGTTTTTGTGATGTTTGCTGGCTGTGTTGTTTTTAGTGATGTTTTTTGGCTGGGTTGTTTTAGTGATGTTTGTTGGTTGGGTTGTTTTAGTGATGTTTTTAGTTGGGTTGTTTTAGTGATGTTTGTTGGCTGGGTTGTTTTAGTGATTTTTGTTGGTTGGGTTGTTTTATTGATGTTTGTAGGGTAGGTCTAATTTAGTGATGTTTGTTGGTTGGGTAAACATAGTTATGTTTGTTCGTTGGGTTAATTTAGTGATGTTTGTTGGTTTGGTTGTTGTTTTAGTGATGTTTGTTGGTTAGGTATGTTCTAGTGATGTTTGTTGGTTGGGCTGTTCTAGTGTTGTTTGTTGGTTGGGTTGTTTTAGTGATGTTTTCTGGCTGTGTTGTTTTTAGTGATGTTTGTTGGCTGGGTTGTTTTAGTGATGTTTGTTGGTTGGGTTGTTTTAGTGATGTTTGTTGGTTGGGTTATTTTAGTGATGTTTTTTGGTTGGGTTGTTTTAGTGATGTTTGTTGGTTACGTATGTTCTAGTGATGTTTGTTGGTTGGGCCGTTCTAGTGTTGTTTTTGGTTGGGTTGTTTTAGTGATGTTTGTTGGTTGGGTTGTTTTAGTGAAGTTTGTTGGTTGGGTTGTTTTAGTGATTTTTGTTGGTGGGTTTTTTTTATTGATGTTTGTAGGGTAGGTCTATTTTAGTGATGTTTGTTGGTTGGGTTGTTTTAGTGATGTATGTTGGTTGGGTTGTTTTAGTGATTTTTGTTGGTATGGTTGTTTTAGTGATGCTTGTTGGTTGGGTTGTTTTAGTGATGTTTTTTGGTTGGGTAAACATAGTTATGTTTGTTGATTGGGCTGTTCTAGTGATGTTTGTTGGTTCAGTTGTTTTAGTGATGTTTGTTTGTTGGGTTGTTGTAGTGATGTTTGTTGGTTGGGTTGTTTAAGTGATGTTTGTTGGTTTGGTTGTTTTAGTGATGTTTGTTGGTTTGGTTGTTTTAATGATGTTTTTTGGTTGGGTTGTTTTAGTGATGTTTGTTGGTTGGGTTGTTTTAGTGATGTTTGTTGGTTGGGTTGTTTTAGTGATGTTGTTTGGTTGGGTTGTTTTAGTGATGTTTGTTGGTTGGGTTGTTTTAGTGATGTTTGTTGGTTGGGTTGTTTTAGTGATGTTTGTTGGTTGTTTTAGTGATGTTTGTTGGTTGGGTTGTTTTAGTGATGTTTGTTGGTTGGGTTGTTTTATTGATGTTTGTTGGTTGGGTAAACATAGTTATGTTTGTTGGTTCGGTTGTTTTAGTGATGTTTGTTGGTTGGGTTGTTTTAGTGATGTTTGTTGGTTAGATATGTTCTAGTGATGTTTGTTGGTTGGGTTGTTTTAGTGATGTTTGTTGGTTGTGTTGTTTGTTGGTTGGGTTGTTTTAGTGAAGTTTGTTGGTTGGGTTGTTTTAGTGATGTTTGTTGGTTGGGTTGTTTTAGTGATGTTTGTTGGTTGGGTTGTTTTTGTAATGTTTGTTGGTTGGGTTGTTTTAGTGATGTTTGTTGGTTGGGTTGTTTTAGTGATGTTTGTTGGTTGGGTTGTTTTAGTGATGTTTGTCGGGTAGGTCTGTTTTAGTGATGTTTGTTGGTAGGGTTGTTTTAGTGATGTTTGTTTATTTGGGTTGTTTTAGTGATGTATGTTGGTTTGGTTGTTTTAGTGATTTTTGTTGGTTGGGTTCTTTTAGTGATGCTTGTTGGTTGGGTTGTTTTAGTGATGTTTGTTGGTTGGGTAAACATAGTTATGTTTGTTGGTTGGGTTGTTTTAGTGATGTTTGTTGGTTTCGTTGTTTTAGTGTTGTTTGTTGGTTGGGTTGTTTTAGTGATGTTTGTAGGGTAGGTCTGTTTTAGTGATGTTTGTTGGTTGGTTTTTTTTAGTGATGTTTGTTTATTTGGGTTGTTTTAGTTATGTATGTTGGTTTGGTTGTTTTAGTGATTTTTGTTGGTTGGGTTGTTTTAGTGATGCTTGTTGGTTGGGTTGTTTTAGTGATGTTTGTTGGTTGGGTAAACATAGTTATGTTTGTTGGTTGGGCTGTTCTATTGATGTTTGTTGGTTGGGTTGTTTTAGTGATGTTTGCTGGCTGTGTTGTTTTAGTGATGTTTGTTGGTTGGGTTGTTTTATTGATGTTTGTAGGGTAGGTCTATTTTATGGATGTTTGTTGGTTGGGTAAACATAGTTATGGTTGTTGGTTGGGTTGTTTTAGTGATGTTTGTTGGTTTGGTTGTTTTAGTGATGTTTGTATGCTGTCGTCTTTCCTAGAGATGTTTGTTGGCTGTCGTCATTCCTAGAGATGTTTGTTGGCTGTCGTCTTTCCTAGAGATGTTTGTTGGCTGCCGTCTTCCCTAGAGATGTTTGTTGGCTGGGTTGTTTTATTGATGTTTGTTGGTTGGGTTGTTTTAGTGATGTTTGTTGGTTGGGTTGTTTTAGTGATGTTTGTTGGCTGTGTTGTTTTAGTAATGTTTGTTGGCTGTGTTATTTTAGTGATGTTTGTTGGTTGGGTTGTTTAGTGATGTTTGTTGGTTGGGTTGTTTTAGTGATGTATGTTGGTTGGGTTGCTTTAGTGATGTTTGTTGGTTGGGTTGTTTTAGTGATGTTTGTTGGTTGGGTTGTTTTCGTGATGTTTGTTGGTTGGGTAAACATAGTTATGTTTGTTGATTGGGCTGTTTTATTAATGTTTGTATGCTGTCGTCTTTCCTAGAGATGTTTGTTGGCTGTCGTCTTTCCTAGAGATGTTTGTTGGCTGTCGTTTTTCCTAGAGATGTTTATTGGCTGTCGTCTTTCCTAGAGATGTTTGTTGGCTGTCGTCCTTCCTAGTGATGTTTGTCAGCTGTCGTCTTTCCTAGAGATGTTTGTTGGCTGTCGTCTTTCCTAGAGATGTTTGTTGGCTGTCGTCTTTCCTAGAGATGTTTGTTTGCTGTCGTCTTTCCTAAAGATGTTTGTTGGCTGGGTTGTTTTAGTGATGTTTGTTGGCTGGGTTGTTTTAGTGATGTTTGTTGGTTGTGTTGTTTTAGTGATGTTTGTTGGTTGGGTTGTTTTAGTGATGTTTGTAGGGTAGGTCTGTTTTAGTGATGTTTGTTGGTTGGGTTGTTTAGTGATGTTTGTTGGTTGGGTTGTTTTAGTGATGTATGTTGGTTGGGTTGCTTTAGTGATGTTTGTTGGTTGGGTTGTTTTAGTGATGTTTGTTGGTTGGGTTGTTTTCGTGATGTTTGTTGGTTTGGTAAACATAGTTATGATTGTTGGTTGGGTTGTTTTAGTGATGGTTGCTGGTTGGGTTGTTTTAGTGATGTTTGTTGGTTAGGTATGTTCTAGTGATGTTTGTTGGTTGGGCTGTTCTAGTGATGTTTGTTGGTTGGGTTGTTTTTGTGATGTTTGCTGGCTGTGTTGTTTTTAGTGATGTTTTTTGGCTGGGTTGTTTTAGTGATGTTTGTTGGTTGGGTTGTTTTAGTGATGTTTTTAGTTGGGTTGTTTTAGTGATGTTTGTTGGCTGGGTTGTTTTAGTGATTTTTGTTGGTTGGGTTGTTTTATTGATGTTTGTAGGGTAGGTCTATTTTAGTGATGTTTGTTGGTTGGGTAAACATAGTTATGTTTGTTCGTTGGGTTAATTTAGTGATGTTTGTTGGTTTGGTTGTTGTTTTAGTGATGTTTGTTGGTTAGGTATGTTCTAGTGTTGTTTGTTGGTTGGGTTGTTTTAGTGATGTTTGTTGGCTGGGTTGTTTTAGTGATGTTTGTTGGTTGGGTTGTTTTAGTGATGTTTGTTGGTTGGGTTGTTTTAGTGATGTTTTTTGGTTGGGTTGTTTTAGTGATGTTTGTTGGTTACGTATGTTCTAGTGATGTTTGTTGGTTGGGCCGTTCTAGTGTTGTTTTTGGTTGGGTTGTTTTAGTGATGTTTGTTGGTTTGGCTGTTTTAGTGAAGTTTGTTGGTTGGGTTGTTTTAGTGATTTTTGTTGGTGGGGTTGTTTTATTGATGTTTGTAGGGTAGGTCTATTTTAGTGATGTTTGTTGGTTGGGTTGTTTTAGGGATGTATGTTGGTTGGGTTGTTTTAGTGATTTTTGTTGGTATGGTTGTTTTAGTGATGCTTGTTGGTTGGGTTGTTTTAGTGATGTTTTTTGGTTGGGTAAACATAGTTATGTTTGTTGATTGGGCTGTTCTAGTGATGTTTGTTGGTTCAGTTGTTTTAGTGATGTTTGTTTGTTGGGTTGTTGTAGTGATGTTTGTTGGTTGGGTTGTTTAAGTGATGTTTGTTGGTTTGGTTGTTTTAGTGATGTTTGTTGGTTTGGTTGTTTTAATGATGTTTTTTGGTTGGGTTGTTTTAGTGATGTTTGTTGGTTGGGTTGTTTTAGTGATGTTTGTTGGTTGGGTTGTTTTAGTGATGTTGTTTGGTTGGGTTGTTTTAGTGATGTTTGTTGGTTGGGTTGTTTTAGTGATGTTTGTTGGTTGGGTTGTTTTAGTGATGATTGTTGGTTGGGTTGTTTTAGTGATGTTTGTTGGTTGGGTTGTTTTAGTGATGTTTGTTGGTTGGGTTGTTTTATTGATGTTTGTTGGTTGGGTAAACATAGTTATGTTTGTTGGTTCGGTTGTTTTAGTGATGTTTGTTGGTTGGGTTGTTTTAGTGGTGTTTGTTGGTTAGGTATGTTCTAGTGATGTTTGTTGGTTGGGTTGTTTTAGTGATGTTTGTTGGCTGTGTTGTTTTAGTAATGTTTGTTGGCTGTGTTGTTTTAGTGATGTTTGTTAGTTGGGTTGTTTTAGTGATGTTTGTTGGCTGGGTTGTTTTAGTGATGTTTGTTGGCTGGGTTGTTTTAGTGATGTTTGTTGGTTGGGTTGTTTTAGTGATGTTTGTTGGTTGAGTTGTTTTAGTGATGTTTGTTGGTTGTGTTGTTTGTTGGTTGGGTTGTTTTAGTGAAGTTTGTTGGTTGGGTTGTTTTAGTGATGTTTGTTGGTTGGGTTGTTTTAGTGATGTTTGTTGGTTGGGTTGTTTTAGTAATGTTTGTTGGTTGGGTTGTTTTATTGATGTTTGTTGGTTGGGTTGTTTTAGTGATGTTTGTTGGTTGGGTTGTTTTAGTGATGTTTGTCGGGTAGGTCTGTTTTAGTGATGTTTGTTGGTTGGGTTGTTTTAGTGATGTTTGTTTATTTGGGTTGTTTTAGTGATGTATGTTGGTTTGGTTGTTTTAGTGATTTTTGTTGGTTGGGTTCTTTTAGTGATGCTTGTTGGTTGGGTTGTTTTAGTGATGTTTGTTGGTTGGGTAAACATAGTTATGTTTGTTGGTTGGGTTGTTTTAGTGATGTTTGTTGGTTGGGTTGTTTTAGTGTTGTTTGTTGGTTGGGTTGTTTTAGTGATGTTTGTCGGGTAGGTCTGTTTTAGTGATGTTTGTTGGTTGGGTTGTTTTAGTGATGTTTGTTTATTTGGGTTGTTTTAGTTATGTATGTTGGTTTGGTTGTTTTAGTGATTTTTGTTGGTTGGGTTGTTTTAGTGATGCTTGTTGGTTGGGTTGTTTTAGTGATGTTTGTTGGTTGGGTAAACATAGTTATGTTTGTTGGTTGGGCTGTTCTATTGATGTTTGTTGGTTGGGTTGTTTTAGTGATGTTTGCTGGCTGTGTTGTTTTAGTGATGTTTGTTGGTTGGGTTGTTTTAGTGATGTTTCTAGGGTAGGTCTGTTTTAGTGATGTTTGTAGGGTAGGTCTGTTTTAGTGATCTTTGTTGGCTGGGTTGTTTTAATGATGTTTGTTGGTTGGGTTGTTTTAGTGATGTTTGTTGGTTGGGTTGTTTTAGTGATGTTTTTGGTTGGGTCTGTTCTAGTGATGTTTGTTGGTTGGGCTGTTTTAGTGATGTTTGCTGGCTGTGTTGTTTTAATGAGGTTTGTTGATTGGGTTGTTTTAGTGATGTTTGTTGGTTGGGTTGTTTTAGTGATGTTTGTAGTGTAGGTCTGTTTTAGTGATGTTTGTTGGTTGGGTAAACATAGTTATGTTTGTTGGTTGGGTTGTTTTAGTGATGTTTGTTGGTTGGGTTGTTTTAGTGATGTTTGTTGGTTAGGTATGTTCTAGTGATGTTTGTTGGTTGGGCTGTTCTAGTGATGTTTGTTGGTTGGGTTGTTTTAGTGATGTTTGTTGGCTGTGTTGTTTTAGTAATGTTTGTTGGCTGTGTTGTTTTAGTGATGTTTGTTAGTTGGGTTGTTTTAGTGATGTTTGTTGGTTGGGTTGTTTTAGTGATGTTTGTTGGCTGGGTTGTTTTAGTGATGTTTGTTGGTTGGGTTGTTTTAGTGATGTTTGTTGGTTGAGTTGTTTTAGTGATGTTTGTTGGTTGTGTTGTTTGTTGGTTGGGTTGTTTTAGTGAAGTTTGTTGGTTGGGTTGTTTTAGTGATGTTTGTTGGTTGGGTTGTTTTAGTGATGTTTGTTGGTTGGGTTGTTTTTGTAATGTTTGTTGGTTGGGTTGTTTTAGTGATGTTTGTTGGTTGGGTTGTTTTAGTGATGTTTGTTGGTTGGGTTGTTTTAGTGATGTTTGTCGGGTAGGTCTGTTTTAGTGATGTTTGTTGCTTGGGTTGTTTTAGTGCTGTTTATTTATTTGGGTTGTTTTAGTGATGTATGTTGGTTTGGTTGTTTTAGTGATTTTTGTTGGTTGGGTTCTTTTAGTGATGCTTGTTGGTTGGGTTGTTTTAGTGATGTTTGTTGGTTGGGTAAACATAGTTATGTTTGTTGGTTGGGTTGTTTTAGTGATGTTTGTTGGTTGGGTTGTTTTAGTGTTGTTTGTTGGTTGGGTTGTTTTAGTGATGTCTGTCGGGTAGGTCTGTATTAGTGATGTTTGTTGGTTGGGTTGTTTTAGTGATGTTTGTTTATTTGGGTTGTTTTAGTTATGTATGTTGGTTTGGTTGTTTTAGTGATTTTTGTTGGTTGGGTTGTTTTAGTGATGCTTGTTGGTTGGGTTGTTTTAGTGATGTTTGTTGGTTGGGTAAACATAGTTATGTTTGTTGGTTGGGCTGTTCTATTGATGTTTGTTGGTTGGGTTGTTTTAGTGATGTTTGCTGGCTGTGTTGTTTTAGTGATGTTTGTTGGTTGGGTTGTTTTAGTGATGTTTCTAGGGTATGTCTGTTTTAGTGATGTTTGTAGGGTAGGTCTGTTTTAGTGATCTTTGTTGGCTGGGTTGTTTTAATGATGTTTGTTGGTTGGGTTGTTTTAGTGATGTTTGTTGGTTGGGTTGTTTTAGTGATGTTTTTGGTTGGGTCTGTTCTAGTGATGTTTGTTGGTTGGGCTGTTTTAGTGATGTTTGCTGGCTGTGTTGTTTTAATGAGGTTTGTTGATTGGGTTGTTTTAGTGATGTTTGTTGGTTGGGTTGTTTTAGTGATGTTTGTAGTGTAGGTCTGTTTTAGTGATGTTTGTTGGTTGGGTAAACATAGTTATGTTTGTTGGTTGGGTTGTTTTAGTGATGTTTGTTGGTTGGGTTGTTTTAGTGATGTTTGTTGGTTAGGTATGTTCTAGTGATGTTTGTTGGTTGGGCTGTTCTAGTGATGTTTGTTGGTTGGGTTGTTTTAGTGATGTTTGTTGGCTGTGTTGTTTTAGTAATGTTTGTTGGCTGTGTTGTTTTAGTGATGTTTGTTAGTTGGGTTGTTTTAGTGATGTTTGTTGGTTGGGTTGTTTTAGTGATGTTTGTTGGCTGGGTTGTTTTAGTGATGTTTGTTGGTTGGGTTGTTTTAGTGATGTTTGTTGGTTGAGTTGTTTTAGTGATGTTTGTTGGTTGTGTTGTTTGTCGGTTGGGTTGTTTTAGTGAAGTTTGTTGGTTGGGTTGTTTTAGTGATGTTTGTTGGTTGGGTTGTTTTAGTGATGTTTGTTGGTTGGGTTGTTTTTGTAATGTTTGTTGGTTGGGTTGTTTTAGTGATGTTTGTTGGTTGGGTTGTTTTAGTGATGTTTGTTGGTTGGGTTGTTTTAGTGATGTTTGTCGGGTAGGTCTGTTTTAGTGATGTTTGTTGGTTGGGTTGTTTTAGTGATGTTTATTTATTTGGGTTGTTTTAGTGATGTATGTTGGTTTGGTTGTTTTAGTGATTTTTGTTGGTTGGGTTCTTTTAGTGATGCTTGTTGGTTGGGTTGTTTTAGTGATGTTTGTTGGTTGGGTAAACATAGTTATGTTTGTTGGTTGGGTTGTTTTAGTGATGTTTGTTGGTTGGGTTGTTTTAGTGTTGTTTGTTGGTTGGGTTGTTTTAGTGATGTTTGTCGGGTAGGTCTGTTTTAGTGATGTTTGTTGGTTGGGTTGTTTTAGTGATGTTTGTTTATTTGGGTTGTTTTAGTGATGTTTATTTATTTGGGTTGTTTTAGTGATGTATGTTGGTTTGGTTGTTTTAGTGATTTTTGTTGCTTGGGTTGTTTTAGTGATGCTTGTTGGTTGGGTTGTTTTAGTGATGTACGTTGGTTGGGTAAACATAGTTATGTTTGTTGGTTGGGCTGTTCTATTGATGTTTGTTGGTTGGGTTGTTTTAGTGATGTTTGCTGGCTGTGTTGTTTTAGTGATATTTGTTGGTTGGGTTGTTTTAGTGATGTTTATAGGGTAGGTCTGTTTTAGTGATGTTTGTAGGGTAGGTCTGTTTTAGTGATCTTTGTTGGCTGGGTTGTTTTAATGATGTTTGTTGGTTGGGTTGTTTTAGTGATGTTTGTTGGTTGGGTTGTTTTAGTGATGTTTTTGGTTGGGTCTGTTCTAGTGATGTTTGTTGGTTGGGCTGTTTTAGTGATGTTTGCTGGCTGTGTTGTTTTAATGAGGTTTGTTGATTGGGTTGTTTTAGTGATGTTTGTTGGTTGGGTTGTTTTAGTGATGTTTGTAGTGTAGGTCTGTTTTAGTGATGTTTGTTGGTTGGGTAAACATAGTTATGTTTGTTGGTTGGGTTGTTTTAGTGATGTTTGTTGGTTGGGTTGTTTTAGTGATGTTTGTTGGTTAGGTATGTTCTAGTGATGTTTGTTGGTTGGGCTGTTCTAGTGATGTTTGTTGGTTGGGTTGTTTTAGTGATGTTTGTTGGCTGTGTTGTTTTAGTAATGTTTGTTGGCTGTGTTGTTTTAGTGATGTTTGTTAGTTGGGTTGTTTTAGTGATGTTTGTTGGTTGGGTTGTTTTAGTGATGTTTGTTGGCTGGGTTGTTTTAGTGATGTTTGTTGGTTGGGTTGTTTTAGTGATGTTTGTTGGTTGAGTTGTTTTAGTGATGTTTGTTGGTTGTGTTGTTTGTCGGTTGGGTTGTTTTAGTGAAGTTTGTTGGTTGGGTTGTTTTAGTGATGTTTGTTGGTTGGGTTGTTTTAGTGATGTTTGTTGGTTGGGTTGTTTTTGTAATGTTTGTTGGTTGGGTTGTTTTAGTGATGTTTGTTGGTTGGGTTGTTTTAGTGATGTTTGTTGGTTGGGTTGTTTTATTGATGTTTGTCGGGTAGGTCTGTTTTAGTGATGTTTGTTGGTTGGGTTGTTTTAGTGATGTTTATTTATTTGGGTTGTTTTAGTGATGTATGTTGGTTTGGTTGTTTTAGTGATTTTTGTTGGTTGGGTTCTTTTAGTGATGCTTGTTGGTTGGGTTGTTTTAGTGATGTTTGTTGGTTGGGTAAACATAGTTATGTTTGTTGGTTGGGTTGTTTTAGTGATGTTTGTTGGTTGGGTTGTTTTAGTGTTGTTTGTTGGTTGGGTTGTTTTAGTGATGTTTGTCGGGTAGGTCTGTTTTAGTGATGTTTGTTGGTTGGGTTGTTTTAGTGATGTTTGTTTATTTGGGTTGTTTTAGTGATGTTTATTTATTTGGGTTGTTTTAGTGATGTATGTTGGTTTGGTTGTTTTAGTGATTTTTGTTGCTTGGGTTGTTTTAGTGATGCTTGTTGGTTGGGTTGTTTTAGTGATGTACGTTGGTTGGGTAAACATAGTTATGTTTGTTGGTTGGGCTGTTCTATTGATGTTTGTTGGTTGGGTTGTTTTAGTGATGTTTGCTGGCTGTGTTGTTTTAGTGATATTTGTTGGTTGGGTTGTTTTAGTGATGTTTATAGGGTAGGTCTGTTTTAGTGATGTTTGTAGGGTAGGTCTGTTTTAGTGATCTTTGTTGGCTGGGTTGTTTTAATGATGTTTGTTGGTTGGGTTGTTTTAGTGATGTTTGTTGGTTGGGTTGTTTTAGTGATGTTTTTGGTTGGGTCTGTTCTAGTGATGTTTGTTGGTTGGGCTGTTTTAGTGATGTTTGCTGGCTGTGTTGTTTTAATGAGGTTTGTTGATTGGGTTGTTTTAGTGATGTTTGTTGGTTGGGTTGTTTTAGTGATGTTTGTAGTGTAGGTCTGTTTTAGTGATGTTTGTTGGTTGGGTAAACATAGTTATGTTTGTTGGTTGGGTTGTTTTAGTGATGTTTGTTGGTTGGGTTGTTTTAGTGATGTTTGTTGGTTAGGTATGTTCTAGTGATGTTTGTTGGTTGGGCTGTTCTAGTGATGTTTGTTGGCTGTGTTGTTTTAGTAATGTTTGTTGGCTGTGTTGTTTTAGTGATGTTTGTTAGTTGGGTTGTTTTAGTGATGTTTGTTGGTTGGGTTGTTTTAGTGATGTTTGTTGGCTGGGTTGTTTTAGTGATGTTTGTTGGTTGGGTTGTTTTAGTGATGTTTGTTGGTTGAGTTGTTTTAGTGATGTTTGTTGGTTGTGTTGTTTGTTTGTTGGTTTTTTTTAGTGAAGTTTGTTGGTTGGGTTGTTTTAGTGATGTTTGTTGGTTGGGTTGTTTTAGTGATGTTTGTTGGTTGGGTTGTTTTTGTAATGTTTGTTGGTTGGGTTGTTTTAGTGATGTTTGTTGGTTGGGTTGTTTTAGTGATGTTTGTTGGTTGGGTTGTTTTAGTGATGTTTGTCGGGTAGGTCTGTTTTAGTGATGTTTGTTGGTTGGGTTGTTTTAGTGATGTTTATTTATTTGGGTTGTTTTAGTGATGTATTTTAGTTTGGTTGTTTTATTGATTTTTGTTGGTTGGGTTCTTTTAGTGATGCTTGTTGGTTGGGTTGTTTTAGTGATGTTTGTTGGTTGGGTAAACATAGTTATGTTTGTTGGTTGGGTTGTTTTAGTGATGTTTGTTGGTTGGGTTGTTTTAGTGTTATTTGTTGGTTGGGTTGTTTTAGTGATGTTTGTCGGGTAGGTCTGTTTTAGTGATGTTTGTTGGTTGGGTTGTTTTAGTGATGTTTGTTTATTTGGGTTGTTTTAGTTATGTATGTTGGTTTGGTTGTTTTAGTGATTTTTGTTGGTTGGGTTGTTTTAGTGATGCTTGTTGGTTGGGTTGTTTTAGTGATGTACGTTGGTTGGGTAAACATAGTTATGTTTGTTGGTTGGGCTGTTCTATTGATGTTTGTTGGTTGGGTTGTTTTAGTGATGTTTGCTGGCTGTGTTGTTTTAGTGATATTTGTTGGTTGGGTTGTTTTAGTGATGTTTCTAGTGTAGGTCTGTTTTAGTGATGTTTGTAGGGTAGGTCTGTTTTAGTGATCTTTGTTGGCTGGGTTGTTTTAATGATGTTTGTTGGTTGGGTTGTTTTAGTGATGTTTGTTGGTTGGGTTGTTTTAGTGATGTTTTTGGTTGGGTCTGTTCTAGTGATGTTTGTTGGTTGGGCTGTTTTAGTGATGTTTGCTGGCTGTGTTGTTTTAATGAGGTTTGTTGATTGGGTTGTTTTAGTGATGTTTGTTGGTTGGGTTGTTTTAGTGATGTTTGTAGTGTAGGTCTGTTTTAGTGATGTTTGTTGGTAGGGTTGTTTTAGAGAAATTTGTTGGTTGTGTTGTTTTAGTGATGTTTTTTGGGTGGGTTGTTTTAGTAAGGTTTGTTGGTTGGGTTGTTTTAGTGATGTCTGTTGCTTAGCTCTGTTCTAGTGATGTTTGTTGGTTAGGTCTGTTTTAGTTAGTGGTGTTTGTTGACTTAATTTGTTCTAGCCAGTTATGTTTGTTGATTGAGTCTGTTCTAGTGATGTTTGTTGTTGAGGTCTGTTTTAGCTAGTGTTGTTTGTTGACTTGATTTGTTCTAGTGAGTGATGTTTGTTGATTGAGTCTGTGATATGTTTTCACTGAATTTTCTATGATGGTGTTAGTCTCTAAACTTTGTTGTATTTGTTGACACCTCTGAAAGTACTGAGATAGTTGTGTTCTTGTTGCTAACTCTCTGATGCTGCTAATTGGTGGTGTTGCTCCTTGCATAGAGCACACACAACAACTTCCTGACTTACTAGGCAGGTACACCTGGCGTTTAGTCTGGCTGCACGACCTTATAATAA
Organism: Ariolimax columbianus; assembly: GCA_036924085.1. Classification (NCBI taxonomy): domain Eukaryota; kingdom Metazoa; phylum Mollusca; class Gastropoda; order Stylommatophora; family Arionidae; genus Ariolimax; species Ariolimax columbianus. The sequence goes on along the minus strand of JAVGWX010000006.1, from coordinate 116,062,016 downwards.
AGCGTGACTGACACGCAGCACGCTGTCCGTCAATGAGACTTAACATCCGACCAAGAGCCGGATCATCCCAGAATGAGAAAAGAGGACCTGACGGTTAGCACGTCACGCCAATGAGCGGCATCATCCTCAGACGGTTAAAGTTACTGGTACCATGAGGCGAGTGGACGAAAAATGAACAGAAATAAAGAGAACAGAAGGACATTGTCTTTCACAGACAAATTAGAAAATGTTGCTCAGTTTTGCTTTTTGAAATGGAAGACGGTCAAATACTAGTTGGCAAACTACGCATGGGATAGGAGTATATGATTCCAGGATAGTTTATTCTAATTGTCATGTCACGTGTTGTTAGCTGCGTTGGTATCTGGCGGACTGGCAACAACTGCCATCAGATTATGACAAGAACGAATTTCATATCCACGCCGGCATGTTACACGTGGTTCTCACCATCTGTTATATCAAAGCACAACGGGACATATTTGGGGGTTCATAACTACATCAACTTTGCCAACCCAACGATGGTGTTTTCAGCATAAGCCCGCACACAAATGGCTAAGAAATGATACATATTGTCACAATGTTAGCGACATTTGTGACTAATAGAATTCAACATTTTAAATTTGTTGTATTTATAGTTTATACAATGTTATTTACAAACAAAATGTGAATTCAAGATACAAATTAATAATGTGTTTCAAAATGTATTTGTTAATCACATTTTTTTCTAACGGTTCGCTTTTCTTATTCCACTTGGTGAAGGCACACGCTCTCCATCATTGACGGCAGTCTTTGGGACCTTATCAAAAAGTGTTGGCCAGTGCATGGATGAGTGAGTGAATCTCTATGTACCGAGCAGCTCATGTTTCTGAAGCGTAGATGTGTTTCTGTGGATTGAAGATCCTCTCGAGGATCCTTCCATACCGCTGATCAGACATGTCCGCTGATGTGTGCTATCTTGTCGATGATCCTTCCATACCGCTGATCAGACATGGCCGCTGATGTGTGCTATCTTGTCGATGATCCTTCCATACCGCTGATCAGACATGGCCGCTGATGTGTGCTATCTTGTCGATGATCCTTCCATACCGCTGATCAGACATGGCCGCTGATGTGTGCTATCTTGTCGATGATCCTTCCATACCGCTGATCAGACATGGCCGCTGATGTGTGCTATCTTGTCGATGATCCTTCCATACCGCTGATCAGACATGGCCGCTGATGTGTGCTATCTTGTCGATGATCCTTCCATACCGCTGATCAGACATGGCCGCTGATGTGTGCTATCTTGTCGATGATCCTTCCATACCGCTGATCAGACATGTCCGCTGATGTGCGCTATCTTGTCGATGATCCTTCCATACCGCTGATCAGACATGGCCGCTGATGTGCGCTATCTTGTCGATGATCCTTCCATACCGCTGATCAGACATGGCCGCTGATGTGTGCTATCTTGTCTATGATCCTTCCATACCGCTGATCAGACATGGCCGCTGATGTGCGCTATCTTGTCGATGATCCTTCCATACCGCTGATCAGACATGGCCGCTGATGTGTGCTATCTTGTCGATGATCCTTCCATACCGCTGATCAGACATGGCCGCTGATGTGTGCTATCTTGTCGATGATCCTTCCATACCGCTGATCAGACATGGCCGCTGATGTGTGCTATCTTGTCGATGATCCTTCCATACCGCTGATCAGACATGGCCGCTGATGTGTGCTATCTTGTCGAGGATCCTTCCATACCGCTGATCAGACATGGCCGCTGATGTGTGCTATCTTGTCGATGATCCTTCCATACCGCTGATCAGACATGGCCGCTGATGTGTGCTATCTTGTCGATGATCCTTCCATACCGCTGATCAGACATGGCCGCTGATGTGTGCTATCTTGTCGATGATCCTTCCATACCGCTGATCAGACATGGCCGCTGATGTGTGCTATCTTGTCGATGATCCTTCCATACCGCTGATCAGACATGGCCGCTGATGTGTGCTATCTTGTCGATGATCCTTCCATACCGCTGATCAGACATGGCCGCTGATGTGTGCTATCTTGTCGATGATCCTTCCATACCGCTGATCAGACATGGCCGCTGATGTGCGCCATCTTGCTCTTGAGGCCTTATCCCAACATTCACCAATTTAGGGCGCCATTTTTTTCTATTTACTTTACAAAACACTTTTGCAAACCAGGGACCTTTCTTAATTATTTAAAACAGAACAACATCAAATCGGCATATAGACATGAAAATCAAATCATCATACGAACGTCATTTAAAATAGTGAATAGAACTCTAGTTAATAGAAATTAATGAAAATATGAAATTCAATGAATGAAAGTGGTACATGAAATGAAATGAAAAAGACAAGCACATATAAATACAAATCTAAATTGAAATACAAAATAGAAACAATTACATACATTGAATCGAGTTTTTGCCAAGTTAGCAAAGTGTGTAGGAACATCCCCACAAACAGACCTGAACATCACACATAATGAGGACAAGACCATCAGTAAAGCTAACTTCAGGGGAAAATGGGCTGATCAACACCTCGACTTCCCAAAAAAAAAGACAGCAAATCATCATCTTCAGACTGAGAATTGCGCATAACAGACTCAAGGGTCATGAGGATTGGGACAGACAAGTACCCATGTGGGGAGCATACCATGACCGTGGAACACATCCTTCAACGATGTATGTTCCCGCAAGAAAAGATAGAACAATACAGGCGTCACGAGACAGATATGAGACAAAAGCTGAATGGAGGTAAATCAAAATACAAACAACGGTGTTCTTTGTAAGAGAAACCGCGACCTTGGTATGAGGATGAACGAAGAAGAAGAAGAAGAAATTGAGTTCTGCTGTCTGATTTGAGGCTATCTGCGAGAATCTTTCTCGTCGTCTGTTTCTGAAACTTGAGCGGTCGTAGTTTCTTCTTGCTCCAGGTGTGTGGGATAGCCTATCTTTGAAGAAAAAACTAGACTTTGGGCAAAAGCGGCGTAGAACTGTTGGATCTAATCTTTGGACATTTCAATCAGCTTTCAGTCTTATTCTGATGACTTTACACAAACGGTATGCATTTCACAGAGGTCAGGGGCACATAGGTCAGGACCACATAGGTCAGGAACGGAAGGTAAAGGTACGTGCAGACGCACACACGTATATGTAATACTCGTGTTTGTGTGTATGTGTGTATGTGTGTGTGTGTGTATGTATGTATGTGGGCATGTGTATGTGTGTGTGTATGTGTGTGTGTGTATGTATGTGTGTATGTGTGTGTGCATGTGTATGTGTATGTGTGTGTTAGTTAAGCTACTCATAGAACGTCTCATGAACATCCTATGTGTTGCTCGTTGAAGATCAGAGCAGCAGTGACGTTCGTGGAGTCAGTGGCGTTCGTGGAGTCAGTGGCATTCGTGGAGTCAGTGGCATTCGTGGAGTCAGTGGCATTCGTGGAGTCAGTGGCATTCGTGGAGTCAGTGACTTTCGTGGAGGTATACGGTGGTAACTGATGTTGTCTTTGTTTCTTGGGGTGTGTGTGTGAGGGGCGGGAAAAAGGGGGGGGGGGGCGGGTGTGTGTTTCACATGCTGGCGAGCGAATGGAGATCTGATGACAAATTCAACCCCAGCCTCGTGAATTTCCTTGTCGTTGCGAACACTCCAGAAGAATATACAACCACCTATAGCCTCTGTGGTCTCACCTTCACCAGGTAGACGTGTTTCACTGAAAGCCACCATATCTAGGTTGAACCGTGCCAGTTAATGGTCACCTAGGACGTCCGTCTCTCAGGTCTTTCGGTCACAGCATAATTGGGTCACGTGTTCTGTCATGTTGTCCGACTGGACAAGGAGGTTCCAGCTCACCAGATTCCTTAAAAGACAGTCAACAGTGTAAGCTTAGATGGAACTCGCCGTCCTATCCGTTGATCCAGCACATGGTTTCATCCACATATTTAGCCGAGACCAGGCTTCCCTTTGGTCATGTAGACAAGCCCTCATGGAGATGTCAGAATAGCGATGAAACCACCATCGGACGTGAGAGGGAACCGACCATCGGACGTGAGAGGGAACCGACCATCGGGACGTGAGAGGGAACCGACCATCGGACGTGAGAGGGAACCGACCATCGGACGTGAGAGGGGACCAACTATCGGACGTGAGAGGGAACCGACCATCGGACGTGAGAGGGAACCGACCATCGGACGTGAGAGGGAACCGACCATCGGACGTGAGAGGGGACCAACCATCGGACGTGAGAGGGGACCAACCATCGGACGTGAGAGGGAACCGACCATCGGACGTGAGAGGGAACCGACCATCGGACGTGAGAGGGAACCGACCATCGGACGTGAGAGGGGACCAACCATCGGACGTGAGAGGGGACCAACCATCGGACGTGAGAGGGAACCGACCATCGGACGTGAGAGGGGACCAACCATCGGACGTGAGAGGGAACCGACCATCGGACGTGAGAGGGGACCGACCATCGGACGTGAGAGGGGACCAACCATCGGACGTGAGAGGGAACCGACCATCGGTCGGGAGAGGGAACCGACCATCGGACGTGAGAGGGGACCAACCATCAGACGTGAGAGGGAACCGACCATCGGTCGGGAGAGGGAACCGACCATCGGACGTGAGAGGGGACCAACCATCAGACGTGAGAGGGAACCGACCATCGGTCGGGAGAGGGAACCGACCATCGGACGTGAGAAGGAACCGACCATCGGACGTAAGAGGGAACCAACCATCGGACGTGAGAGGAGGACCATTTTCGTACACGACATGGGGAAATGCACCAGCAACGGACTGCGCGTTCTGAGCCTGAAAGCCCCGCACGATCTGTCTATCATAAACACACTGATTGGCCAGCCCCAGTCGTCAAACACACTCTGGATATGTCCTGGTTCTAAGCGAGGCACCCTGTCACTAGAAGGGGCGACATACGTGATGTGCAGGTGACAAAGGCTGTGTATGGGCCCGATTGCTGGACACGATGATTGGGTCAACATGTAACTTAAATATAGAGCCCATGAGACGGGATTAGAACCTAAGATATGAGGGACAGTGCCAGAATAGGAGGTTTGAACGTTGACAGGAGGTGATTAGACGCATGAGGGACAGTCCCATAATGGGAGGTCTCAACGTTGACAGGAGGTGATTAGACGCATGAGGGACAGTGCCAGAATGGGAGGTTTGAACGTTGACAGGAGGTGATTAGACGCATGAGGGACAGTCCCATAATGGGAGGTCTCAACGTTGACAGGAGGTGATTAGACGCATGAGGGACAGTGCCAGAATGGGAGGTTTGAACGTTGAAAGGAGGTGATTAGACGCGCGAGGGACAGTGCCAGAATGGGTGGTTTGAACGTTGACAGGAAATGATTAGACTCATGAGGGACAGTGCCAGAATGGGAGGTTTAAACGTTGACAGGAGGTAATTAGACGCGTGAGGGACAGTGCCAGAATGGGTGGTTTGAACGTTGACATGAGGTAATTAGACATATAAGGATCATTGCCAGAATAAGAAAATTTGGAGATAATCCTTGCGACAGATCGACAGACCGTCAGACAGACACAAATATGGGAGATGAGAAATATATTGGTATAAGTGACCCGTTGTTGGTCTTAGCTTAATGACAATCCACTGTTAAGTTGAGCGTCACGTGGATGCTATATGTGTATGGTAACATACTGTGAGAACACTTTTTATTTGTTAGAACGATTCTTAGTTTGCTGTTGATTATGTTTATGTACTTGTGTGCTTCCAGGGTAACATGATTTTTTTGCAAGAGTACCCAATCAGGACCAAGATGTGTATGTTTCTATTAGTATGGCACTTGCGTAGTCTACTAGCAGAAATAAGTGATACACACCAAATCAAGTTGGATATCTTTCGCTCGTTTTCCAACCAAGTTCTTCACATTCTAATAAATAATTTGAGTGCAAGACAATTGGAGGACGTATTACGCGTATTCGATGGTCAACCAGTGTATTTGCATTGTTTCTTTGAAAGTACACATCCAAACGCGACCGATTTGAGTGTATGCTGCATCAGTTCACACGTGACTAAATCTAACCAATCAACGACAGGTCACGCAGGAACTTTGATGCCTGACCAAGTGGACCCTCATGGCAATAGATCTTGTGTTTGCAGAGCGCGGATCGACGGGATGTGTCGCAGCTCTCGGGTGATGGTAACCTTCCCGGCAAGAACCGTGCCACCAACACTAACAACATGCGCCACACACTCGTGGAAGAACTACATGAGGGATGTCTTTGTGGCTAGTATTCCCATGGGCATCATCTTTAGTGCACTTTTGTTGTTTGTGACAAAGTGGATTAACAGGATTTTCATTAAACATGATGGAGGCCTCGATCAGAGTGAAACAAGCAGCTCCATTCAGCCCTCGGTGTGTCCTACTGGAGCACAGGGTGCAGATATAGCTGCCAGCATCCGTGACGATAATATGGGCATTTACTTAAATTGTAGTTCAAATCAACAAAAAGATACATTATCTCATTTGGGAAGTAGGAGAAAAATGGCGACCATTCTATCAATGTCAAACTCACGTCCGTGTGGCATACCAGACGATAACTGCGACACTACCAGTTTAGGGGCCAGTGGTAGAAGCTGTAAAAGTCGGCATCTCATCGCCTCGAGCCAAAAGATGTCGTGTGGCAAACAATGCATGAACACAGTACGTCACAAGCGACGGAGACAGACAACCAGCACCAACTTTCTGCCTGAGACTTCCAATTCCACCAGAACCTGCAAATCTCTCAATCGAATAGTTAATGCGTTTTCAGAACCGCGACAAGAAGGCACTACCGGATTGGTTCTGACGTCTACGGAACAGTCACACAGAAGCCCTCATGGAATGGTTCGGACTTCCCCGGAACAGTCACACAGAAGCCCTCATGGAATGGTTCGGGCTTTCCCGGAACAGTCACACAGAAGCTTTCATGGAATGGTTCGTGCTTTCCCGGAACAGTCACACAGAAGCCCTCATGGAATGGTTCGGGCTTCCCCGGAACAGTCACACAGAAGCCCTTGCGGAATGGTTCAGGCTTCCCCGGAACAACTAAAAGATAACAGAAACGGTAGAAGATATGCTCTCAAAGTTTCAGAGAAAGATGTGGAGAAGTCTGGTGATTCCAACGATAATATGTATACAAACATTAACCACAGATCGGGCAAGGTGAACGACATAATTAGTGCTTTCAATAACCATGCATTTAGCGATTCCATCATCCATCAAACGTATTCTTCATCTCCATATACGTTGATAAAAGTTAATGACGATAACAGAGGTGAGCTTATTACAGACGACAAATTGAGACACGAGAACCGGCAGTTGGACATAGACGACATTGATAATGTTAGCGTCGCACAAAGCTCGTGGTCTATAAATAGATGTTCTACCATTGCTCACGCCGACCTGGACATCACTCGTTTGAGTGCTAGCAGTTTGATAGATAGATCTAGCTACATGACTCGGTGTCTGACACAATCTATCATTCATGAGAAGAGGTGAAGGAGGCGCTCTGGAAGGAAAGCGGAGGGAGGCGCAGTAGAAGGAGAGATGTAATCAGGGAGTAGTTGATTGAGAGAATTGTTAGCAAGCTGAATAAACTGTTAAAGTAGAGTGGTACATGTGTGTGTGTGTGTGTGTGTGACAGAGATATAGAGGCTCGCAGATATATTTGTATGTGTGTGTGTTTGTATGTAAGAGCTGGCTTGACTAACACGCTCAGCCAACTGATTGTCTGTGTGTGCTCCAAGCTTACACTAACTGGGTAGTCCAGTATTCGTATTCCAAACTATAGTATGAATTGGAGAGCTAGTAGTTTAGTTGGAGAGTTGATGGTTTAGTTGGAGAGTTGATAGTTTAGTTGGAGAGTTGATAGTTTAGTTTGAGAGTTGATAGTTTAGTTGGAGAGTTGATAGTTTAGTTGGAGAGTTGATAGTTTAGTTGGAGAGTTGATAATTTAGTTGGAGAGCTGATAGTTTAGTTGGAGAGTTGGTTGTTTAGTTTCATAGCAACACTGAAGCTGAAAGTACATGACCAGCCTAAGTCATTGATTGTCGTGCAGTGCTTTGCGCCCCACATTGGATATACAGATGACGACATCGAATATTTCTATAAACTGCTTGAAGTTGAATTATGCCAACCAGCATATCAAATAGTCGCCATTTGGGGACTTTAGTGCGAGTGGAGGGTGTAGGCAGACAGGCGAGCGTTACATCGGCGCCTTCTCTGTGGAGATCCGAAATACCAGAGGTGAGAGTCTGGCTGTCTTTGTCCAAATGCGGAACGGAAGCTTTAAGTAATTAACACCTACCTACAAAAGCCGGCTGGAAGCAGATGGACCAGGCACTACCGGAACTGGGAAACCAAAGCGGAAATAGACTATGTGCTAAGCAACGACACCAAGTTCATTACAAATGTGGAAGTGTTGGATCGATTATATATATACATATGGACGACGTGGGCTGGTGGTTAAGTGACACGGCTCACAATCAGGAGGTGCTGGATTCGATCCCCATCACAGCACCGGTCGCTGGGGAGGCAAACCCTTAGAAAATGCAGGAGGAAGCAGACCCTTACATAAAATGCATGTTGAAGTCGGATGCACTGGGCCGACAGGCGCAAAATAAAAACCACAGTGTAACACACACCGCCTTCGGGATTATAGAAATTAGGCGAACGCAAAACAAAACAAAAATGGACCACAGACCCAATAGGGCAACCTTAAACATGGGCTAATTATCGCACAAAAGACGTTTCTAGATTCCAACGATACTGGACGCTGCAAGGCTGTCAGAGTAAGTCCATAAAAGATAATTGACGGTGCGCGGGATCTATTACCTTCACCTGAAACAGCTGACGGAAAAGCTGAAACAGGACATCACTGCAGCAAAAGGATGTCGGTTTATCAAAGACACCCTACAACTTCTACATACGGAGACAAGGCTGAAACATAATGGCATGCACAACATCATCGAGTTATGCGAGCTCAACAAGCTGACCAGAAGCAGACTACAAGAGGACTTTGAACAGCATAGTCTGAACAAGCTGACCAGAAGCAGACTACAAGAGGACTTTGAACAGCATAGTCTGAAAAAGCTGACTAGAAGCAGACTACAAGAGGACTTTGAACAGCATAGTCTGAACATGCTGACCAGAAGCAGACTACAAGAGGACTTTGAACAGCATAGTCTGAACAAGCTGACCAGAAGCAGACTACAAGAGGACTTTGAACAGCATAGTCTGAACAAGCTGACCATAAGCAGACTACAAGAGGACTTTGAACAGCATAGTCTGAAAAAGCTGTCCAGAAGCAGACTACAAGAGGACTTTGAACAGCATAGTCTGAACAAATGCAGACGATTTCAGCGCGAAGGAAAGAGGAAATATACAGGCAAAATGTCAGAGGTACTACACTGACCTCTTTGCACCAAAGGCGATAGTCACCAAATTGAGGCAGGTTTCAGGAAAGGCTTCTCAACCCCTGATCACCTCCACACAACCAACCAATCAATGGAGAGGGTTCATGATGTATACATTTTTATGTTCGTGGATTATGAGAAGGTTTCAGAAATAACTGCGGCGCTGAATGCCTCATCGGATTTACAACAGATATCAGCCTCTTCTATGGACCGGTCACCATACCGGTACAACGTGCCGTCCGACGGATTGATACAATCTCACTAAAGCTCTTTACACACGTTCTTAATGAGGTCTTTAACCACATGGACTGGGAGGAGAGGGGCATAAACATTTACGGGGACATTCTTACTCATCTGTGGTTCGCTGATGACACAGTCATCCTGAGCTACGGCGTTAAAGAAGCGGAGAAAAGCCCGAATGAGCTCAATAGAAAGGAAAGCCAGTTCATGCTCAACACCGTCTGCCCTAAAGGAGATATGCGACTTGTGGATCGTCCCGTCAAGAACATATTTCTACTTGAACCACTAGATCAAGATCTCCTATTATTGCTGAGGGTGGTCCGAGACATGAGGCAACAAGAATAAATGAGGCTATTCAGGGTGTCCTATGTCCCTGTACTAAAGGCGACAGACAATTCAGTGCTAAGATTGGCTCATTTAGCCATCTTCGAACTCATGCGAACAGTGAAGGTTGACACATAGTGGTCCTCATCGATTACGGTGGACGAACAACATCATGAACATATTATTGGTTCGGTGGGAGTGATTAAGTGGTAGGGGTTCAGTGGTAGTGGTAGTGGTTCAGTGGTAGTGGTTCAGTGGTAGTGGTTCAGTGGTAGTGGTAGTGGTTCAGTGGTAGTGGTTCAGTGGTAGTGGCACAGTGGTAGTGGTTCAGGGGTAGTGGCTCAATTCATTGCTGCTCTCTCTATACCGACCGCTGGTCTACTTTCATCTGATGTATTAGCCCATCACGGGCCGTCAGGACATGGATTTGTTTGGAATTCACACTAGACGACTTACACTTGTGTTCACGGAAACGTGTCGTAGTTTTTCACGTGGACTGGTTAATTCGTTCGTTTTTGTGTGCTCTCTTCCCTCCCATTGTATTATATGTACCATTACCTTGATCTGTACATCAGCTATTTGAATTATCACTACACTTAAACCTGTGTCGTATTTTCATGGTCTAGTTCACACACACACTGCTGAACTTCACGAGATTGACCATTCGCCTTAGCTGCAAACAGTGTCGGTTTCGTGCATCTGAGAAATGTAGACACGACTATAATGAACTAGAACACGGCCTGGGAAAGATGTCCAATACATGACTCACACGCTGAATAATGAACCTCTTGCAGTTATGGGAAATGTACAACACACAACGTTTGATGCCATCCCGTTTGCTGTCAACGGTAAAGACTTCGGGAGTAAAGCGAGAGAATAAAATCTGCACCCTGTGTAATCTTCAATCGTCTCGATAAAATCTTGCCACTGGCCAATCGTAGCTCAGGACGAGAGAGCGAGGTTGGCAAAAGGCGCAGTTTCTTTCTCACTTTAATCCAAATCACCCGCGCGTCACCAATTTTAGCGGACACAGCAAGAGAAAACACAAGCAGCTGAACAAAGAGAGTGATCATCACTTGTGATGGACGAACATCACACTGGTGTAATGATAGTGGTGATGTGGCAGTGTTGGTGGTTATAGAGAAAATCAACTATTGCATAAATATACACTTTTGATATTGTAAAGACACGAAAACCACATCTTAGAATAGACGGAATGCGGAACTTTCTAAAACGTTCATAAATGTGGGCGAAATACATGCCTGCACGGTACAGGCATTTGGATGCTGAACATGCGCAGTTTGTCTTGAAGAACGCATTTATGTAAGCTGTACAGGATATTAAATCTGAGATGTGTTTGTTTGTCTGGTTTTACGTGTTATTGTATCTAATTTTGTAAGTGCTACATTTTAGTATAAGTTTCATGTGGTTGACTGACAGTCTAATTAATGGTGTAGACTGGAAGGAGTACACAATTGTTCATTGGTTGTGTGTGTAAATAGACGAGAAAAAGGGTAAATGGTTGTGTGTGAATGGTCAAGAAAAAGGGTAAATGGTTGTGTGAGAACGGTGGAGGGAAAAAATACGTGTCTATTGCAGGTAGTCAAAGAAAATATAATACATGGTCGAGTGAGTGAATGCGTAAAAAAAGTGTAGATACGGTCGAGTGAGAGTGTAAATTATCGTGTGAAAATAGTCGCTGAACATGAAAATGGTCGTGCGACACGGAAAGTGTCTAAGTGATAGTGTCAATGATTTCAGTATACCGGTCCGCTCTTTAAACGTTCAGGACTAGATATTAAATTTCATTGTCTAGTGCCCAATGCTTCAGCGTCCTCATTTACACCTGTAGTCTCCAAGTAAAACAATACTCCCCTTTCACACTGTTGATACTGACTGTTATCTTGGCATTAATACGGGAGTCAACTGTGTGTAAATGGTGTTTTAACATAACGAGTGAGACGAATGTGTCCGGAGGATATGATAACACGTGAGAAATGTACGCTTAGGTTAAGCCTTAAATCAGTAGTCTATGTATTACTTATGTTGCCATATGTAGCCCTGGTCCACATCAGAACTATGTCAGTAATGTCTGACCCAGTCCGCAGCCAGTTCTCTGTGTTGTACGTGATGACACCAACCAATGACTGATACTACCGCCCAGATTTTTTTTCAGCCAGAGACAACTGCAAGAAATACGGTCAATCAAAAAGACTTCATGAGCGTACTCCAAACCATTTATAGCTCCAACTACAACAAATACGGTCATTCTAACAGACTTCATGAGCGTACTCCAAACCATTTATAGCTCCAACTACAACAAATACGGTCATTCTAACAGACTTCATGAGCGTACTCCAAACCATTTATAGCTCCAACTACAACAAATACGGTCAATCTACCAGACTTCATAAGCGTACTCCAAACCATTTATAGCTCCAACTACAACAAATACGGTCATTCTAACAGACTTCATGAGTGTACTCCAAACCATTTATAGCTCCAACTACAACAAATACGGTCATTCTAACAGACTTTATGAGCGTACTCCAAACCATTTATAGCTATAACTACAACAAATACGGTCAATCTAACAGACTTCATGAGCGTACTCCAAACCATTTATAGCTCCAACTACAACAAATACGGTCATTCTAACAGACTTCATGAGCGTACTCCAAACCATTTATAGCTCCAACTACAACAAATAATGTCATTCTAACAGAATTCATGAGCGTACTCCAAACCATTTATAGCTCCAACTACAACAAATACGGTCATTCTAACAGACTTCATGAGCGTACTCCAAACCATTTATAGCTCCAACTACAACAAATACGGTCAATCTACCAGACTTCATGAGCGTACTTCGAACCATTTATAGCTCCAACTACAACAAATACGGTCATTCTAAGAGATGTCCCAAACAAGATTACTTCTTAGAGGAAACAAACAATATCGGATTAATACTAATAATAATGTTCGCGTAGGCGTCAAAGGCCTGTTGCGTCGATCGACCATGTCCAACTGCTGAATCTGTATTCATCCCTATAGACTCCACAGGTGGAGCCGTGTACTCCGCAGCCTTGCAATGAGGGCCGCGAGCAGTGTGTTAGACCAGTGCCTTCCGTTTCTGTCCGTGTCAATTTCCCTGTTTTTACGTGTCTTGCCACCCCGGCTTCTTACTGTGTCCACCTTTTGGTCAGCGTGATCCTTGCTGTGCTGAGAATATACGAGGTGGGGAGAGATATCGTGCAACCTCCGGTGGAGGGAGGGGCGGGCAGAAGGAAGTCGGCTACAGTCCGAGCAGAAATGTCCGTGAGTAGTGATAATCTACATTGGGTTCTGGTGTGCGCAGTTAAGCGGAACATTGAACTCCGTCATGGACTGGTTTCCCACGGCTTGAGCTAGGCATGAAATGTAGCGAAATGCAGCATAACAAACAGGATAACCGATCGAAAGCACATCAATTCCACAGAATGAAGTCCCTAATACCACCTGGTGAAGGGGTTGTGAAATATAATCCGAACAGGAACTACCAAACATCGGAAATCTCGACACAAACACCGGAGCGAGTCGACATCGCCTCCACTAAGGCGCGACCATCGTACTATTTTTCTCATGGATTGCTGTCACTAAAATCAGATCAAGTCCTGAAGTGGATTGCGGCCAACTGTGAAATTCTTGGATTATCAGATCAAGTCAAGTGGATTGCGGCCAACTGTGAAATTCTTGGATTATTAGATCAAGTCCTGAAATGGATTGCGGCTAACTGTGGAATTCTTGGATTATCACATCAAGTCAAGTGGATTGCGGCTAACTGTGGAATTCTTGGATTATCAGATCAAGTCAAGTGGATTGCGGCTAACTGTGGAATTCTTGGATTATCAGATCAAGTCCTGAAGGGGATTGCGGCCCACAAGGGAAGAACTGAAACGTAAAGGCTGCTTCATGAACCTCACCGGACTAGAAGCAAAGCAGCAGTTGATCTTCTTCTTCTTGTTCGCTCCTCCTCAGATCAAGGTCCCCTTCGTTCATCCTCAGATCAAGGTTGCGGTTTCTCTTACAAAGGACACCGTTGTTTGTAAGGCACTTTCATCTCCATACAGCTTTTGTCTCATATCTGTCTCGCGAGTTAACAATTGTTCTCTCTTTTCCTGCGTGATCGTTAAGATTTGTAGGATGTGTTCCATGGTCATGCTATGCTCCTCACATGGGCACCTGTCATCTGTCCCAATCCTCATTTTGTTGTAAAGATGACCCTTAAATCTGTTATGCCCAGTTCTCAGTCGGTAGATGATGACTTGCTCTTCTCTAGTTAAGTTATAGTAGCTGTGGATTCTTTTCGGAAGTCGGGGCGTTGATCAGACCATTTTACCCTGAAGTTGGCTTTAATTATGGTCTTGGCCTTATTATATGTGATACTCAGGTCTGTTTGTGGGGATGCTCCTCCACACTTTGCTAGTTTGGCTGCAGCTTCATTGCCTTCAATATTGCAGTGGGATGGGATCCACTGTATGACCAATCGTGGGTGTTCTGCTGAGAGCTGTGTCAGGGAGAACATGCATTGCTCGAGATCTTCATCTTTGTGTTGTTTAAGCGCTGCTAATACTGACGCGGCATCAGTCAGGAATACTATGTTTTCTTGGTGGATATCTTTATCTTGGATTACAAGCTCAGCTGCGGCCTTCAGTGCCTCTGCTTCAGTACGGACATTATTGGAGTATGTTCCCGTAGTTAAAACTCGAGTTTTTTCTTCTCCATTCCTTAGTCTGTAAAAGACCCCTCCACCTTCATTGGATGTGGCTTTGTTAGATGAGCCACCTGTATGTACGTGTATCCATGTTTCTGATGGGTATACTCTCCTAAGATATTCTTCTGTGATAAATTTCCTTTCTGAATCTGTCTGAGTTCCCTTTTTCCCTATTCCCTCTATGATTTCTACCTTCTTAGGGGACTTTTCAATAGCGGGATTTTGGATTTTTGTGTTAGATCAATTGATCGAAGAGGAAGAAGAAGAAGAAGAAGAATAAGAAGAAGAAGAAGAAGAAAAAGAAGAAGAAGACGAAGAAGTATAAGAAGAAGAAGAAGAAGGGATACAACCGCTCTAATGATGTTAAGTTAGGTGACGATAACGTCCAGTTGTTGGGTCGACTTTGATGACCTTGAGTTGGGTCGACTTTGATGACCTTGAGTTGGGTCGACTATAACGACCTTAAGTAGGGCCTGCCCTGAATCACTTGACATTATCTGACAACTCACATTTGACGCGTGCAGTCAATTGAACTGCTCTTGACTCCCAGTACACTGTTTCAAGTGCACAACATTTCGAATGCTAGAGCCAACTCACATCCAATTTCCCCCCAAAAAGCTTCACTTTCTCTACACATGAAATATATTTTCCTGGTGTGTTCAATATTTGAATCGGTATTGTGTCGGTGTATTTTGTCTTTTTCACACTGCCCAGCGTCGACTGACTCGCTCGTAGATCTGGAACCACATCTTGGAGCCGATTTTGACGTAAAGTCTCTAAGTACATTGAGACTGGACACAAGTGTCATGGGACACTACAATCTGGCTTTTTTGTTTTTGGTCTTATATTAGTGTCTTCAAATAAGTATTGAATCTATCTTGACATCTTTATTGTCTCTCTTCTTGTCTCAAACTTGTGTTGATCTCATCCCGATGTTGCTGCATGTTTCTGACACTGTGGACACAATGACCAACTAACATGTTAGCACAACATGGCGGCACACGGTTTACTGGACTTCCACTCCGGCAAAGTCCATGACGTCACAATGGGAGTACTTGAGCTGCAGGACAGCTCCAGTATAGACGTAGTCGGGGACAGACTGCCGGCTGGTGTGTCTGTCAGCCTGGGTTAGTGTAGGGGGGGGGGGGGGACGTAAGATCTCAGCAACCAGGTCAACATTGGACCGAAACTGTGTTCGAGTTTCTAATAATCCCGGAAGTCAATTATATGATGAGCAATAGGGTACTCGAACAGCAGACGTCAACACGGTTGGGTATTCGCGCTGCAACATTATGCCCATGACTCATCAAGGAAGCGTTCACGATACACCGACTATAGGAGGCTGTACACCGACTATAGGAGGTTGTTCACTGACTATAGGAGGTGGTACACTGACTATAGGACGTTGTACACTGGCTATAAGAAGGTGTACACTGACAATAAGGAGCAGTACACTGACTATAATAAGCTATTCATTGACTATAAGAGGCTGTAAACTAACTATAAGAAGATGTATACTGACTATAAGAAACTGTACACTGACTATTAGAGGTTGTACACTGACTATTAGAGGTTGTACACTGACTATTAGAGGTT